>CAOKZL010001554.1:0-329859 GCA_948472985.1 Iguana delicatissima | reverse complement strand
TAAGGTCTGTTAGGTTATTCAGTAGATGTCTCCCTTTCACTGTCAGAAAATTGGGGTCATCCATCATGGGTTGCACAAGACATTTTCCAGAAAATTTGCATGTGGTTGATTTTCATAGTTTTTTTTTCCCCAGAATAAATATCTTTTTCTCAACACAAAACAATATTACTATATAGAAGTATTATTTCCTGTGCAGAAAATGCAGTAACCAGGGAGGAATTGCATGTGGCTTATTCACATAGAAAACTGGATTTTCTGGTCAGAAAGCACCATTTTTCTTCACAAAAAATAATGTTTCTGAGTTGAAATTTCATTTTGTGCACAAAAAATGCTGATTCCTGCACATAAAATGCTGAGTTTTTGCATAAACGACAATGCACAGATTTTGTGAAATATTTTTGAATATTCTTGGCATCTCTAGTTCCTGGCTCAGCAGCATCAAAAACTCTTTCATTCAGTATATTCTTCTGTTTTTTAAAGTGGGTTTTAGGATCATTTTTGATCATCACAATGGTATTACTGTAGTACATGTGAATAGGAAACAGTTATGACATCATAAGTCTGGTTTATGACATTGTAAGTGCCCAACAGGATGCCAACCAGTATATTTTGATGTTACACAAGACTTAAATCAACTCATTTGATATATGATTCTGGAAAAGAGTTCTACAGATAGGATAGATTGCCAGCAAATCAAGCATGAACAGCTTTGGGGGGACTGCATGAAGCCCACGGACCATACTTTGCCCAGCCCTGCTCTAGGAGATCCCTTTTTTTCCAGCAAGATCTGACTTGGGATGTGTGAACCTATAGCTTAGGGAACTAGGTGATAAAAACCAAACAGAAACTAGACAACAAAGAAAAGGAGTAGCCGTGGAAGTGCTAACTTCAAGGGTACTTTCAGATATTCAGTTGAGACCCTGTGAAGAAGCAGGACTTTCTTAAAGTCCTATAGCCATGCTAGTCAATGGAATGGACAGTCCTAAGAACTAAGAAATGGTATGACATTCCACTTATTCAATTTCTATTTAGTCCAACTAGTTAGACAATCTATCAGCTACAATTAGAAGATTATTAGTTTTATACTTTCAGTAAGGAGGCTGCATCTACATCTGCAGTGATGTATCCATAATCTTAGAAGATCATAGTTATGATGCTTTAAAAACCATGTTTATTCATTACTTCAATAAAGTTGGGATTTGTGAGTGAGGACTGGTATTTTTTTTATTTTATTTTTTATTCTTTTTAGGATATTTCCTAAATATAATGGTCACCGTAAGGCCTTAGTTCCTCACCAGAAGCCCAGTGTGCTCTACTGTAGTGTTTCTCAAACTATTCAATGTGGTATACCAACATTCCCTCCCCTCATGTGCCACAAACTAGTACCATATTTATGTCATATTACTAATTCAGTAGAGTCTCGATTATCCGTCCTTCGGTCATCCGACATTCCGGATTATCCAATGTCGCGGCTGCTTGGGGGCGTGGCTGTAGGCATGTCTGCGCCCCCAGACACACCCCAGACACGCCCCCAAACATGGCGGCTGCAACGGGCAAGGATAGCCCTCCGGATTATCTGACATTTTCGGCTATCCGACTATCAGTCCGCCCGTTTATGTTGGATAATCGAGACTCTACTGTATATGTACACATATAATATATGTTTCCTGAAAATATATGTCTCCTGAAAATTTATTGCAGTTAAGTAGCTGAAGGCCAGCTCTGATCTGTGGACTGCCACTTTATTTGACACTGGTCTATTGCACTTTGGATCAAGCTTGGACAGATCCCTTTGGGACTTTATTTGGACTCAGTGAGTGAGCTAAATTTGAATGGCTGGATTAACAGGGCATTCTGTAGATGGAACTTTACCAGTAGTCCTCTGTTGGTAGGTCCTTTTTTGCAGTCATTTCTCCTACACTTGAGGGACATTGATTTGAGGATCTTGAAGGGTGAGGCCATGTTACAGGCCACTCAGGATTAAAATCCTTTAGCCTAGCATACCAGCATTTCTGTGATTTGGTTGACCATCCTGCCAAAGCACACATGGTGAGATAAGATGGATTCCTTGCTAAACTTAATAGTGATCCTTGCTGGGCTATGCATACTTAAACATTGAACAGAAAAGGTTACTGTAAGTTTTTCATAATGTTGGGGTTCATTTGTCTGAGAAAAGCAACACCATTGGTGTGGGGGGGTTGAACTGTCATTTGGATAGCCTAATACAGGAAATTGGGCTAAGGAGATACTTATAACTTGTGTGTGGTAGGTGAATATATAGGGAAATATTAAATAAAGAATAATATAAATCCCTTAAAAGAACCCTTAGGATGAAAGGGGCTCTGTGAACTGCCCTTGGAGTCTTGGAATGCTAGGACAAGGAGGAGAATAACCCAAAGGTTTGATTTAGGGAGGCATCTCCATTTTAAGTCATGGAATTAGTGAGAAGTTTGGCCTAAAGCAATCTTCCTACCAGACAGTGGTCAGCTAGGGGTGGTTCAGGATTGACAATGGAGCAAGATGAGAAGCCAGGAACAAGAGACCCCAACCTTATTTTTTAACCTATGGGAGGCACACAACATTTGCACCATCATAACTCATGGGGAAAATGAGCTTTGTGTATCAGGTTTTTTTCCTTAACAAATAGATTGAACTGACAACATGAATAATACAAGCAACTACCAAATCTCAGTTAAGTCTACCTGTATGTAAAAGTAACCTGAAGAGAAAGCACAGAAAGACCTCACAGTGTGATAGTTCTTGTCATTTCTGGAAGATATTAATGAAAAGAATGACCTTTCACTAATGTGAAAAAAACTATTTATTGCTGGCAGTAGAATGGAAGAAGAGACAAACTAAAGTTTGTACAAATCATCAGTTATATGTGGAAAAGGGTGAGATGGTTTAATAGCCATAGATGAGTATCCAGTTACAAACCTGATAGCTCACTGAGATGCATATGAATTATTCAGGCTACCACGGGGGGCAGTGGGGGGCTCAGACTGCAAACCGCGAGGAAATTTTCATTCAATTAAAGAAGCAAATTAAAGTTCATGAAATTTAGTAGTTTAAATATCAGCGAAGTTAGTGAGGAATCCTGTCATACTGACTTAGACACATGTACAAGTATTTTGTCTTCTGTTGGAGTCATCCTAGTACTTTGTCCAATGTGTGAACTATGTTTGGCAGTGGCTATTGTTCTGAAAAAGTTCTCATGAGCAAACATCTCATGGGAGATAGGAGCAAAGGGATCCTGGATAATGTGTAAGTTACTTGCATCTGTTTCATCTAAACATTATGACTTGTGTATTAGCTATACTGTAATGAACTTGCTATCATGTGAGAATGCAAACAATAGGAGCTCTGAATGCGTACAAATGCCTTTCATGTCACTCTTATCAATAGCCTTTACAGATAACGTTAGCTGACCATTGTAAAGGTAGGAAAGATGCCCTAGCAAATTTAAAGAATTAACATATTTTACAAGGTTGAAATATTGTCTGGAGACTGAAATATGTTAGATTAAGAAACTGTCTGGTAACCTACTATGATCACTCTTGATATAAGAATTAGGAGAGCACAGAAGTCAGCCCATGCTATACTGATGTTTTTTCCTGCTATAGAAGTGACAGGCTGGCAATTCCTGCATTGAACGTGTTTTTAGGAAAAGTAGATACTTCAATGCAATATGATGTTGAGAGCTGGTGGATAAATCACAATAACTTGAATGACCTTTGAGGTACTTGTTGGCAGTAGCTCTGGAGATTCCGGCCACATTCCTCAAGACAGAGACAGGTATGGTATCTGTCAGCTAGGGCTGAAATGGCAGCCCTTTTATGTTATATGAGGACCTTGCATATGTCTCCTTAAGCTTTCTTTAGATGAACAATGGTGGCAGGGCTAATCTAGTCCAAGACTTATTAACCTCCAAATCTCTTCAGCATATATATTTTTTCTCTTTCCTGGAATCAGAAACAAGAATGATTGGATCTATAAATAAGGTAATGATCAAGACTTAGTTTCAATTATATCTTCACATTTTCCCCAACAATGTCATCTGCTGAAACCAAATCCTGTAAGAGCTCAATATTTGCAAAGGCTTACCTTTGTTCCTATGAAAACGACATTTACAGAACTACATGATCAGACAATGACAATGGCTGTTTTGGATGGTACATTGAAGAATGTGTCAAGAAACTTAAGGATCTGTATTTATGGGTGGACTAGATAGAGGACATTTTATACTACCGACTAAGAGATTCTTGGGACAGACTTTGGTTTCCTTACAAGGTGAAGGCTCTTATGTCAAATTATGCTGGCTACTATCAGGCTGTGATCCATATGTTATACACAAAACAGCTTTATTTACTTAAGCTGCTAAAAATATTCATGCTAGTTTCAGTGGGGAAACATCCTATTAATAATATCTTCATGTATATACAGAAGAGTGTCTTAAAAGCCTGGTGACTGTCCATGGCCTAAAACTCTGACCTTCTTAGGTTAGATGTGGTTTTCTGTGCAACAAAAAAAATATGTGATAGCCCAGCAAGCTCACTGCAGCAGTAAACAATTAATTAAGAAATATGATCCAATCTACTGGCAAACAAAGTGAAACAGTTTTATTAACTTCAAGATTTATGTGCTGCTTTTAAATGAACTCATACAGTAATTGCTTTTAACTTTTTAAAAATAAAAATTGCCTTCAAGTGCCATGGAGTCTTTAAAGTTTATGTATTGAGATGTTGTCATTAAGATGGAGTATATATTCTGTTAACACAGATTGATTGTTATATGACAAACAAAGTAATTCAGTAAGGCATCTAGAGAGCGTCATACAGGCCTTTGAATATATTTGAGCAAATATTCAAATTTGTAGCTCTGGTTGTCAGTGAAGCATGACATATTTTAATCTTATCTCTGGGTTACCTCCTCAACATTGCATGCAAATGTTAGGAAAGATCCTCAAAACTCCAGGCAGGTGATAGCATAGATAAACCTACAGTTTATTTGAATCAAGAATCTGATCAATATTAACTAAATATGAAAAAGTATTTGGCAGAGCACCTCCTTCTGCAGCATCAAAATGACTGCAACACACAAACACATACACACACACCAGGAAATTCTGGGAAAGCCTACTGAACTGCATTAACAGGTCTGTTTGGACAGATTGGATTCCATGTAGAAAAAGGCAAACACCTCAGGCAGCTGATTTGAGAAACATACCATCAGTAATTTAATGTTTTATGGATGCATTTTTCAGGTGAAGGAGGGGAAAGGATGGGAAGTTTTGTGCCACTCAGTGATCTCATTTTCTCCCTCTCTCTGAATGGAACACTTAGGGTAGAGTAGCATTGGTTGTTCGACATCAGGCAGCAATATGTCTTTATAATAGCTACTAGACAAGTAGAATTTGCCATCACTTTAATTTCAATATTTATTGAAATGTTTCTTCAATATTTATAGTAGACACCAGCCATGGCTTCTACAAATTGCATGTTACAACTAATAACACAATTCACCTTCCTATTTGCAATATATACATTGCATGTTCAAGTAATCAGCTTACTAAGTCTTTAAAAAAAAAAAAAGACCGTGGGGCTACAAGAATAGTTACACCTCTTATCTTTTTTAAAAAAATGTAATGACATGCTTCATTTTGTTAAACAGAGGCTGAAATTTGCAGGATTGATGTCCTTCATTCTTCACATGACATGCTCATCTGGAGAAGTGAAGAAACTTATTGACATATTGAATATAATGGTATAGGGAGCAATCTTTCAGATTTCTTGCTGTGGATAATTTCTTCCTGTGTGGTTACTTTTTTTTTTTTCAATGTACAGGAAAAATCAGTTCTGTTTACCAACACCAATATCAATCATTATTATCTTAGGCCATTTCCACAGGGGGTAAGTAAAATGGTGCAGTGCGTCCTCCACGGAGGACGTCTGTATCTTGGGGTGGACTGGGTGTGGACTACTTACCATAGATCCACACCTCAGTCCACTCCGGAACGACCCCAAGTGGTCCTCCAGCATGTTTTTGAAAGACCTGATATTTCCGATCTTTCAAAATGCCGGCACGAGCCATTGTGTGCCTGCTCTCTGGTGCAGATTTGCAGGCTCCCACCAATGTGAGCCTGCGATCTGCAGAGGGCGGGCTTTAGGCTGGCGAGCTTCAACGGTTGGTCAAGACCCCGACCAACTGGAAGCCGCCATTTTGGATGCCGGAGCAATGTGGATCTATGACCATGCACTGCTCTGCCTCACCTCGGACCGGACCGGACTGCCAGAAGATCCGGTGAGTAGCAGCAGGGAGCGACTCCCTCGCCCCGTGCGGAAATGTCCTTAGTTTTGCAGACTATCAGTGACAGGAGTTTTGGACCATCAGTGACCAAAATTCTATCCAAGAATGTAGGGATCACTGAGATGTCATCAGACAATGTGGTGTGTTCCAAGTAGTACCATTTTTTGTAATTGTGCTGTTGTGATCCTATGTACAGCAATTTCATTGAAAAGTTTTGTCATTTCCTTTGGAATTGCTCCACTACTGGAATAATAGTTTTTTTTTTCTTTTCTCAGAGGCATTAAATCTCAATTGGTTGTCTCAAATGGTATTGTCATTTTACCATCAGGGTACATGTTCAAGTTTTTAGGTTGCCTAAACCAACTTAATCTGGAAAGTTAAAGGAAGCTCCATTGAACTTAGAGTAATTTTATTTCTGAGCAGAAATGAATATGATTGCATTGTTATGTCTTATGATGCTTCAGCTTCAATGAGCTTCTCACAAGGAACTCACAAGCTCACTAGCTATTACAAACCAAGAATCAAGGCTAACTACTTCTGTACAAAGCAAATGCAGTCCACATATATCAGTAAAATAAATGTCAAAAGTGCCAAAAATGACATTGTAAAATTCAGTTTTCACAATTCTGGAAAATGGCAGTGGGAAAACATGTATTTTTTTAGGTGCTTGTTTACATGATTGCTTTTGACATATTTATTTTTCCTCACGATATCTATAGACATTCATGTTACCATTTATTGCCTTTATTAATCATTTGGGGCAGATTATGTAATACAGTAACATACAACAACAACAATGGTTCACTAAGGCCCTTTCCACACCAGGCTTTTTAAACGGTGCAGAGCGACCTCCGACGGAGGTCTTCTGCACTTTAGAGTGGACTGGGGCAGACTACTATTTGCAGTTCCGCACCTCAGTCTGCTCCAGAGCGACTGGAACTGGTCGTGCAGTGTGTTTTTTAAAAACCTCTAAAAAGAGGTTTTTAAAAAGCACGGAGCACGCGACTCCATGTTGCTTTGTCGCTGCGCTCTGGTGGAGATTTGCAGATCTGCCAGGGGTGGGCTTTAAGCTGATGAGCTTCTCCGGTTGGTGGAGAGCCTCCATCAACCAGAAGCTGCCATTTTGGACTCTGGAGCAGCATGAAGTGACGAAGTTGCACTGCTCCTCATCCTGATGGACTCAACCGGACGCCAAACAAATCCGATGAGTCCCGTTTTCATGCGGTTCCTTTACCACATAAGAAAAGGGCCTGAGAATTTCATCTCAGTTTTTTTCTGATAATAATTCGTAAAATATGTTCATCTTCAGTATAGAAACAATTTGAGCTGAAAGAGAAATTAAAGTAGGGGAAAGCAAAGCTGATCACTCAGTTTCTGGAGACTTTACCAAAATGTGGAATTCACATTTCTATGATGGGAAATTGTAATTGAACCTTTTTTTTTTTTTAATGATTGCAGGAGAGAGAAAAAGTTACAGTTTTCCACATCTCTAGTTTTTGTTTTCTTTGTTTGCTTGTTTAAACAAAGATGGAGATTTGACACCTTTTCTGCTTCCCAGAATCATAAGTCACACTGAATATGTTCGTGTAAGGCTGCACAAAACATTTTGTTTGAATTTGCTTAGACTATTACAACTACCTGCATGCATTTTATTTTACTGCATCTTATCCAAGTAAGTATCACTGGTTTTCTGGAACATGTAATTTTGTGCCTACAGAAATGAGAAATTGAGATTATATACATAAATCACACGCACACACACATACAAAAGCCAATCGTTTTCATAGAGATTCATATATATCTGCACTCCAGCTGGTAGAAATGATCAGACTGGAAATAATACTGCCCCTGCTTAAGGATAATAAGCAGAAACTGCACCACAATATGTCATTATATTTCTCCTTTTAAGGAACAAAAGGGAGTGTTGCTGCCAAATAATAAGGTGGTTTGGAATCTCTATTATAGTTCAGTAGTAGTTGCCTTTACAATGTAAATCAACAAAATTAGACAGGAATATGCATTGATTGATTCATTCATTCTATATATCTTTTTATTTCTCATCTTTCTTCTAATATAGTACACAAGAAATTTTACAACATTTAATAAAAGCAAGAACAGCTAAAAAACAAACATGCATTAAAAATGATGATAGAAGGGGGGAATTGAATAAATATCCACTTAAAACATCACTAATTTAAAACAGCATGAAAGTATTTTGAGAGCCAGAGTGACACAGTCTTTTGAGTTTTTGAGTAGGTGTTACCCTAAAAGGTGGAGGACGTTGGGGTCCACCTACAATACTAGCATCTTCTTAGAAAAGGGGGAATTATAGCTCAAAGGATGCCTGTGAAAGGAGGATAACAGCAGGACCTTTTCACCTCTATATACCAGTACTAACTTTAGAGTTTAACTGCAGTTAAATAGGGTATTTTATTGGGAATTAACAACCATACGGGAAATCAGACACTCTCAAGACCCATGCAAGACTATTGG
Organism: Iguana delicatissima; assembly: GCA_948472985.1. Taxonomy (NCBI): domain Eukaryota; kingdom Metazoa; phylum Chordata; class Lepidosauria; order Squamata; family Iguanidae; genus Iguana; species Iguana delicatissima. The sequence continues at coordinate 321,060 of CAOKZL010001554.1, read as the reverse complement.
AAAGTGAGACTGGAAAGGTTGGATAGAGAGAGATTGGGTGGAAAGCGTGATAGTTACCAGTCCTGAAGCAGAGGGTCAAAGTGGAATGGCTCAGACAGTGCTTCTGAGAGTGCACAGAGGAACAGGAATGCCAAGTGCAGCACACTGGGATGCCAAGTGCAGCACAATGGCCAATGTACTACAATTTACTGGGGCTGGAGATGGTTTTTTTATACCCTATTTCCTGCCCTGAAGGAGGCAGCATGAATTAAACAGTAGTAGCTTTCTCACAGGCTTGACAAAGGAGTCTGGAATTGGCTGATTGTCTTAACTTTAGGAAACAAAACATTGATGGGAGTCCTGATAATCTCTTAATGTTTTGGTCAGGTAGTGTGAATAGGGAAGGCATCCATAGGATATGTTCATAGCAGGGTCCCAAATTGCTTCACCTGGGCAGTTTTACCTTCTATTGCTTTTGGAGTGCTTGTAGCTTACAGTTTTTGAAAGAATTATCCCAAGCCCATCAGCATTGGGTTTTCCCACCTAATCCTCTCTGAATTTATGACCTGATTATATCTGAGGTCATTCTGACCTGACATATGCTTACAGCCAGTGTGCTTTCAAACATGTTCCTGCCATAGATATGTCAAATTATGAAAATAGTTTATCCCACAGAGTTGAGGTATATGCTGCCATAATATAGGATCCTGGGACACCAAGGTTTGAATCCCTACTCAGCCACAAAAACCCACTGGGTGACCTTGGAAAACTCATACTCTGTTATGCTCAGAAGAAGGGAATAGGAAATCATGTCCAAATCAATCTTACTGAGATAACTTTATTATAGACATGACCTGATGGGATGTAGCAACAGCAATGAAAAGTTGTGGTTTTTTTGTTTGTTTTATTTTTTAAAATGTAACACTGAGAGCAGAGAGCAGACGTACTTCACCCATCCACCTCATTAAAAGACTCTTCTGTAGAATCACTTAATTGCCAAAAGCCTGTTTAATTTAAAAGATTTTTTCCTGTTGGTTCAAGAAAAGAGGAGAGAAGGCCAACCTAACCTCCTATGGAAGAGAATTCAACAGCCTGGAATGGCTTTAATACAGTTCTTTAAATGTATAATGAATAAATGTATGAAGAGAAAGAATTTGATGGCAGTCACTGAAGTAATATAAATTATAATACTACTGTTAGTCTCCCAGCCTGGAAGTAATTGCTTACAAGCCACAAGGTACTTGCAATTAATTATTTTTTTTCTAATACTATACATTTTGAATGTAACAATGTGAGAGATTTTTGACTATAACTTTTATTTATTTTATCTTAATTTTTTTTAAGATTGAATGCACTCATGATCTTATCATTTGATTGACTTTCCTTCTGTGTGCCATATAAATTTTGCTGGAAAAGAAGTATTTAAATAAACAAGTGTTTGTCTGGAACACCTACCCCCCTACACATAAGTTTTGTGCTCATGATCTGAGCTAATTGATTCACTTTCCTTGTGTGAGTGTGGAGCTAGAAGGAATGAATGCAGCTGAACAGGAATGTTTTTGTGGTGTTGCGTGCATCATGTTGATCATCCTCACCACCTTGCTCTTCACTCTAGTTGCTGCTAAGGGTAGATTCATAGAATCATAGAATCATAGAGTTGGAAGAGACCACAGGGACCATCGAATCCAACCCCCTCCTATGCAGGAACACCCACCAAAGGACTCTCAACAGATGGTCATCCAGCCTCTGCTTAAAAAACTCCAAAGAAGGAAACTCCACCACACTCCAAGGCAGCATATTCCACTGCTGGACAGCTCTAACTGTCATGAAGTTCTTCCTGAGGTTCAGGTGGAATCTCCTTTCCTACAGCTTGAACCCACTGCCCCTTGTCCTGGTCTCTGGAGAAGCAGAAAACAAGCCCTCTCCTTCCTCTACATGGCATCCCTTCAAATATTTAAACATGGCTATCATGTCCCCTCTTAACCTTCTCTTCTGCAGACTAAACATACCCAGCTCCCTAAGGCATTCCTCATAAGGCATGGCTTCCAGACCCTTCAACATTTTTGTCGCCCTCCTCTGGAAATGTTCCATCTTGTTGATATCATTCTTGAATTGAGGTGCCCAGAACTGGACACAGTATTCTGATTGAGATCTTATCAGTGCAGAATAGAGTGATACCATTACCTCCCTCAATCTAGACACCATACTCCTATTGATGCAACCAAGAATCACATTGACTTTATTGGCTGCCGTATCACACTACTGACTCATGTTCAGCTTGTGATCTACCAAGACTCCTAGATCCTTTTCACACGTACGGTTATCCAGCCACATGTCCCTCATCCTATATTTGTGCATTCCACTTTTTTTTGTCTAAGTGTAGGGCTTTACATTTGTCTCTGTTGAAATTCATTTTATTAGCTTTGGCCCAGCTCTCCAATCTGTCAAAGTCATTTTGAATTTTGATCCTGTCCTCTGATGTATTAGCAACCCCTCCCAATTTGGTGTCATCTGCAAATTTGATCAGCATGCTGTCTACGCCTTCATTCAAGTCATTGATGAAGATGTTGAATAGCACTAGTCCCAGGACAAAACCCTATGCCACCCCACTAGTCACTTCTCTCCTGGATGAAAAGCAGCTATTGGTGAGTATTCTTTGGGTTTGGTCAGTCAACCAATTACAAATCCACCTAACAGTAGCCCTGCCCAGCCCACATTTTACTAGGTTCTGGATGCTCTAAGAATTTTTTGCAATTGTTCCTGAATAAACTTGTCTTTTTCGCTTTCACATTATATAAATCTCAGTGGTTTAAACTAGGTTTTTGTATTTTGCTACTTTTCACTGAACAATAGTTCTGCAGAGAGGTTGTTTTGGAAACACTTTCTTCGTGTGCATTTCCTGTCTAATGATCTGAGTAAAATGTACATGATTACTGCAATTCTTTTCATTGTATGTAATGATTAACCTTTTTTTAATATCCAGAACTGTTTTTCCCCCTGAGGCAGAATATGCAAGTATTTTAGGAGCATTCACTTTTCAAGTGTAAAAATATTTCTTAGTGTTATTCTTGGGTATTGTTGTCGAGACTAGGGAGTAGGTTTCAGCCATTATGCCATTCTCTGTTTCAGTTCTGTCCTACACATATGCATTTATTTTAACTCCATAGTAGTGTACTCAAATATGTTTTGACTCACAGTCTTGTGACGTATGGCATTTGGGTTTAAAAAATAAAACAGAAGAAAGGAGCCCACACATCTTAGTTAAGGTTTTTCTTTTTGTTTTGTTTTTTGTTTTTTTTTAACATCTGGACCTCCAGATAGATCTTAGTGATGTATTTAAGTCTTTTATTCCAAGTCTCAAGTCAAGTCTCAAGTTTCTACCTTCAAGTCTCTAGTCAAGTCTCAAGTCCTTGAAGATATTTTTAAGTCAAATTTCAAGTCAAGTCTTAAGTTTGGGAGCCAACTTATCCCAAGTTATATTCCAAAATTTCTGGACAAAGTCAAAGTCAGTTTTAACAATTTAAGCAGAGTCAGCCTTCCACTTTTTGTGATTTTGACATCTGCAGCTTCAGAAGTGGGGGATAGGATCCTTCTTACTTCCCATTTGTAAAGATGGAGACTTTTTTCAGAAGTGGGGAATAAGGTACTTCTTACTGTGCCTTACTGAAGCTTCAAGAGCTTTAGAAGGAAGGATCCTCCCTCCTCAAGCCCATTGCCTAACACATTTTCTGTTCTCCTCAGAGATATGCACTCTGCACTCTGGGCACAAGTCTTGCCTTCTGTTCTTAAATTTTTTTTAGAAAGTTCCTCTTATATGTAACAGGGACAGGCTGCTGAGCAGACCTCAAGCCAATCTCAAGCCCATTGCCTAACCCATTTGCTGTTCCTGCTGAGAAATATGTCCACAATTTGCGCTTGAGACAGATCGTCACGTGACCAGTAAGCTGTAAGTCTGGATGAATGTGTTATGTTACTGAACCAAGGTAGCAAATCAGTCTCTAAAAATCTACAAGTCTCAAGTTGAGTCAAGTCAGCGTGTAATTTTTACTGAGTCAAGTCTGAGTTGAGTCATTGAAGTGACTTAAGTCTGACTTGAGTTCGAGTCTTTCGATTCAAGCCTACTTCACTGGATTTTCTAAACCAAGACCAAATGTATCAAATAATGAAACCTCTATTCATTCCTCCAAACTATGAATCTTCAAAACAAAACAAAGAAGATTTATCAGCTGTGTAACTTGAATTACCTGCACAGTATAATCTGTATAATTTCTAGTTCTTTTTGGAAAAACTTTGTTTACTTGTTTGATTGTTCTTGAAACTGTACAACATAGCATACAGTAAAGCAAATTTTAAAAAAGTCAACATAAAATAGTTATATTTTAAAGATAACTATAAAGGTAACTGACAATTTGTTTAGTTCTTGGCATAATAACTGGTTCAATTACAGACTGCCTGCCTGACTTTCAACGTGTCCAGCACATGCAAGATTATAACATATGAATAAGTGTCATTAGAAGATGCTCTCTATGCTGCCCTATACTCAGTTATACAGAATTACAAGTAATGCCTACATACAGTAGTCACCAAAGAGATATTGCATAATAAGGATGTTATCCATTACATGCAAGGGTGTAAACTTCTATTACACCCGAGCAGACACTTTGATAGGGAAGTATCCATCACCGTCCTCTGTAATACTGGAGGTCTCAAAAAATAACAGCTGACTTGGTCTTCTGTACCTGGACTGTATCTGGGAACTTTCCTGACCTCTTGGGCACTAATTGGCTAGGGGGATGTGCCTTGACACTGTGAAGCTGTAATGTACTACTTAGAAACAATGAAACACATCATTACTGTTGCATCTCAGCCAGTTGATTCTCTATACATTTCTGGTCACTCTCCCAGAAAATTGGACCTATCATGTTGTCAGTCATCACATGTTCCATTCCCCTGCTCCATATCAGTAACAACAGCCATGGGAATGGAAATTCAAAATATTAATTTCATATGGTGACTAGCTCAGTGGAAAGATTTGTTAATCATTTGGAGTAAGCCATTTTCAACAGCACACCCATAACTGTGTGACAGCTTCTATTGTCTAGCTTTTAAGGAACAAATGATTTGTAAAATGTGTTTTTCCCCCTTTTCTAACTTAGAAAAAAATATTTTGTTGAGTTCATGGGCATTAAAAAGAAAGTATTTCTCCCTCCCAATGTTCTGTATTATTTTTGGTTTATAGTCTACCAAGTGTTACTAACTGGAGTTTGGCACCATCATTATTTGGGTTCTATCAAGGTATCTAAGAATCAAGATAATGTCAGATAATGTCACATATCCCAAGCAAGAGTTTTTTGTAATTGTAATAGTCTTGTTGTGATCCAATGTGTGGTGATTTCATTCAGACATTTTGTCAGTCCATTTGGAATTGCTCCCAGAGCCCTATCACCACTGCGACTACAGTTGTTTCTCCTCCTAGAGACACTGCACTGGTCTTAATATTTCATATTTTATCTCATTATTTTCAAGTTTGCTGTTCCTTGGAATCACCACATCTGTAATCCAATGTTTTGATTTTTTTCTTCTTCTTAACCACAGTTATGTCTTCTATATTATGTTCTAATGGTATGGTAGTTTGAATCTCAAATTCCTAACAGGATTTTCACAGCACCATTTTCATCATCTTGTTCAGGCATAGGTTCCCACCAGTTTTTGAGATGGCAAATCATTTTTATAGATTTCACTGTTTAATGCAGCCACTTTGTCATATTGTTTCTTCTCTTCAGTCTGCATAATCTTGTTGCATGAAGTAATTGATTGATTATCAGCCAATGGACTTATCATGGATTAACTTTCTTCTGCTTCTAGTTCTCCTTCTCCTTCCTCTTCCTCTTGAGATGTGGGAAACATTTTGGATGGAGTCTGCATTGCTCCCTGGTTTCTTCAGAAGTTTGGGTAACATTAGGGGGTGATAGTCTTAACTCCATTGGCATTGAGTCTTCAGCCACATCATTGGGGAATTCAGCAAAGTCTTTCACTCTTTTGGGTGAGGATCAACATCAAACTTCCATTGGAACTAGTTGAGTCATACATAGCTTGACTCTTACTTTGTTTTCCTTAGCTAAAATATCTACTCTGGATCTTTTAACTGGTAATCTATTATATGCTAGAGAGATACCAGCTGCAAATCAGTTTTCCCCAAGTCAGTTGGAGCCCATAGTTTTATCTGAAGAGCACAAAAAATTACTTCTGCATAATCACCTTCTTTTCAAGGTAACTGTATCCCAGCCAGCTGTGTGTGTGTGTCTGTATTTTAATTCAGAACATCTTCTGTAGCTTCAGAGATAAATACCCAGCCCAATGTCAAAAAGTGATTCAGGAGATCGAAGGCTAATGTCGGTCCACAAAAGCATGCCTCTAGGCAGAAGCATGCATTTTCCAGACAACACATATTTTGTTGGAAAGCAGCCTGTTCTTCTTATAGCCATTGACAGCCCCCTTGATTCATGTTAAAACAGCTTATCAAAAGCCAGAGTTATTACTGAGCACAACAGTGAACTCTAAACAAGTCAAGCAAAGGCAATCAGTCAGCTAAGTGTTCTGAAAGGCATTTTTCTAAAGGTCCTGGCACACAAAGTCAATTCTTCTCTCCACATAAACAGAAAGAACGGTAAATGAGAATTATGGGATATATTCATAAAAGAGCATCTATACATCATAAACTTCCAATTGTTTGTTTGTTTAAAACCAGAACAACAACATGCAAGTTAAGATATGGATTTCTAAGCACAGTCAATTCTTAAGGGAAAAAAAAAGAATGATTTATACGGGAATACTTCATGAGATTTTGCATTTCCAATAAGTGCATACGGACAGAGGAAGAGAACTTTTACAAACATGTGAATATCCTGGGGTGAAGAACTATGGAACCATATATTACATAATTTTCCGCAGGGGTATTAGTGCAAGTCTGTTGCAATAACAAACAACAAAGAGTCTTATGTCAATTTATCTAATGAATTTTATTTGATGCAAGCTTTGATGTACTATAGTCCATGTCTTCAGGTATCTGAAGAAGCGAGTTTCAATCCATAAAATCTTTTGCCAACTAAAAATGGCACCTGCATGGAAACTCATGGAAAAAAATTTGCGCACATCAATGATGTTTTAAGTATGCCCACAAAAACAAGGTAAGGACAAAAATTGATCAAAGATAGATAAATGTAGTTGCATCATGTCTTGGCCTAGCAGCTCATGAGGGGCCCTCCTGTGATCCCAACTGCCAATACTCTAGCCTCAGAAGTAGGGGGAAGTATTTAAGCATGGATCCATCATGCCCAGGCCCAGCAGCTGAGGAAAGGTCCTCTCTCCATCCCAACTGTCTCTGCTGTGGTATCAGAGGGAGAGAAGAACAGACAGAACAGCTCCAACATGCTTAGGCCCAGCAGCTGAGGAAAGGCCTTCTCTCTATCCCAACTGCCACTGTTCTGACTTCAGGGGGACAGAAAAATAGGCAGGATCTGCTGAACTTCGTCTCCTCTCCCACTGATTTTCCCCTTTCCATGTGTGTCATATTTTATTTAGACTGTAAGCCTCAGGATAGGGAACTGTCATGTCAGCAATTTGTAAGCCACTCTGGGAGCTTTTTGGCTGAAATGTAGGTTAAAAATACTCTAAATAATAAATATCCTTTGGAACAGGATTACTGAAATATTTTATTTTCACTGGTGTGCATTTGTTAATTAGGAGAGACAATTAACCAGATTTTCATTACATTGCAAATACATATAAGTTGGAGTATACCTCCCTTACTTTTTACTTCTCACTATGCATTCCCACTGCCTTTGGATATAGGTATTCATGATTTTGTATTCACTAATCAATTCCCAAGAGTTATGTTCAGTCAACTGCTAGCTTCTACCTTCTCAGAATATTAAAGCTATCGATCGTGCTTTGTTTAGGGATGCTGTTATGAATTGTTGTCTGCTTACTAATCATGAGGTTAGCTTATCCTCCATTTCATCCTTCTCCAGGTCTATTGATTGTACTATTGATCTCACAATTCATTGTGTGTTTGCTCCTTTAGACTAGTTTGCATCATTAACAGAAGACATGCTTTCTTCCTTGTTCCCCAAAGGCTTGCTCTAGAGCTAAACATTACAAAACAGCAACATATTTATTGTCAAATAAACCCTCTGAACGTTTTTTTCCCCCCTGTGATAAGTAATTGATCCACAGTAAAGGCAGCGCTGTGTTCACTTTCTCAAGGAAAGGAAGAGATTAATGTGTGACCTCAGAGGTAAAATGATAGAGAAGCATGGCTATTTTTTTAAAAAAAAACTGATTCGGGATCAGACAACTGGACTGTCAAGACAACATAGTAATCTTATTATTAGTCCCAACTAGAAAAGACTTCATGGTAAGACAACTTCTGGTAGGTACAATTGAAATGATGGCTCTGCATTAATTGGAAATAGCAACTGGATTTAGGGTTAAGGTGGTAACAAGTTCACATTCCTCTCTTCTGCAAAATTCAGGATAACTCACTATATATATATACTTCATATACTTCATCAACGACTTGGATGAAGGAATAGAGGGCATGCTCATCAAATTTGCAGATGACACCAAATTGGGAGGGGTTGCTAATATGCCAGAGGACAGGATCAAAATTCAAAATGACCTGGACAGATTGGAGATCTGGGCCATGGTTAACAAAATGAAATTCAACAGACAGAAGTGTAAGGTCCAGACAGAAGTGTAAGGTAGAAAAAATAGAATACAGAAATATAGGATGGGGGACACGTGGCTGGATAGCAGTATGTGCGAAAGCGATCTAGGAGTCTTGATAGTTCACAAGCTGAACATGAGTCAGCAGGTTGATGCAGCACCCAAGAAAGCCAATGCAATTCTTGGCTGCATCAATAGGAGTATGGTGTCTAGATCGAGGGAAGTACTGGTACCAATCTACTCTGCTTTGGTTAGACCTCATCTTGAATAATGTGTCCAGTTCTGGGCACCCCAATTCAGGAAGGACATGGTCAAGCTGGAGCGAGTCCAGAGGAGAGTGACCAAAATGGTGAGAGGCCTGGAAGCCACGCCCTATGAGGATAGACTTATAGAGCTGGGTATGTTTAGTCTGCAGAAGAGAAGGTTAAGAGGGGACATGATAGCCATGTTTAAATATCTGAAGGGATGCCATATAGAGGAGGGAGAGGGCTTGTTTACCGCTGCTCCAGAGACCAGGACAAGGAGCAATGGATTCAAGCTGCAGGAAAGGAGATTCCACCTGAACCTCAGGAAGAACTTCCTGACAGTCAGAGCTGTCCGGCAGTGGAATATGCTGCCTTGGAGCATGGTGGAATCTCCTTCTTTGGAGGTTTTTAAGCAGAGGCTGGATGGCCGTCTGTCAGGAGTGCTTTGAGGGTGTTCCTGCATGGCAGAGAGTTGGACTGGATGGCCCGTGTGGTCTTTTCCAACTCTACATTTCTATGATTCTATGATTCTATGTCACCCCCCTCCCTGCTACTCTGCAAGATTGGCTGCTACTAAGAAAGGAAATATATAAGCTGTAGTTGCTTGCTATGTAAGAATTAGATGAGAATTGAGTTGAACACTAGCCCTGCTCAACCCTGTTTCTGTTTTCTTCTCACATTGAGAGCAAAAAGCCTTCATGGGAGAATTCCCCCTACATGTACACATGGTGTGTGATTGAGGATGATGTCATTGTTGTTGATGATGATGATGATGATTGTTGTTTTAGTTCTTTATTGCATGTAGAATATCCATGAACAGAGAAAGCTTTCCTATCAGACTTGTCATTCTCCAAATAAGGAAAGAAATGGAACTGGAGAAGAGGTTTGTGGACTCCTCTCAATGGAGGTTCTGTATTCTTAAAGAATGATTAGAAGTGTAGTGATTTATGTCAGGACACTGTATTCTACCTGTTACAGGAAACAGTGGTAAAATTAATTGATTTACAATGTATTTATTTAAGTAATTTGAAATAATCAAAACAATTAACAACCCAATAACCCAAGACCAAGCTATGATCAGTGAGTTAAAAGATGTGACTACCCAAGTTTTCTGTGATGCTGAAATGAAGCCAACATTGTGCCAGACTTGAGAAGGCCCTCTCTTGTGTCCCTTTACATAGCACCCTATTCCCAAGTGAGGTATATATAGGGATATCATTTTCAGTAGTAGCCACCCTTCACTTGCTCAATTGGCCACAGCATATAATTCCACCATTAAAGATACCTCTAAGGTACAATAGGAACCTTTCTTTTCTCCATTTTATTTTTGTAGAGAGTTTTCTCTGCAATGGTGGATATGTTACTGGATTATTAAAGGAATGTGAGACAGAACAAAAGTGGAAGAAGATGGCATGAAGCAAGAATGAGAACCTGAATGTATGAGGACAGCAGATTTTGATGACTAGTAAATTTGAACCAACTAGATAGAAGAAAATTAATTAGGGCTCATTGAGCTGAGGCCAAATCCCCACAGTAACTTTGCAGCCCTACAGAATGTCTGTGAAAATAGCTCACCTGTTCATTCATTGGCTCTACTTTTGCTGCTGTGGTATATAGCCTTCCAGTTTTGTGCACTGGAACAGTTTTGTGCATAAGGACACTTCCTATATTCCATCAGTGCTTTGTAGAGCTTCATATAAACTTGTTCAATGTGCTGAGGGCAAGAGGTAAGTTATAAGATTGAAAAGAAACAAACAAACAAACAAACTATCCTTAGACCTGAAAATCTCAGAATCCCTCATCCAGGATTGCTACTTGCCAAACAGTGCCAGGAGAATCTGGGAGTTGCATTTTCACAAAAACAACTTTTCTAGTCTTTGACAGGAGCATATTCATTCCATCTCAAATATGAAGTCATGTGTGACTTCTAGTCAATCCTTATTGAACCAAAATTCTTCCAAACTGTCACTGGCCAGATTCAGTAGGTACAGCCTTTTTTCAGTATACGTACATACTTACATATTGTATTATCTTGATCAAGACAGATGGTTGCAAAGCAATAAGAAATCAATAAAAAGAAGAGACTGCTCACAAGCACAAAAATTCCTATATGTGTACATGTGTACAGTTGTCAGTACAAAAATCAAGGCTAATAGCATTTACTGGAAGTGACGCATACCACAATGGGGGTTGATCAGCTACTTCTGGTAGAACATGCTAAATTAAAAGACTTGAGAAGTTTCAGAATGGAAGAATCTGAGAAAAGTGAGATATAAAAACGAACAGGCCTGCTCTGAAACTGCTTCAAAATTGGGTCTACCAATTGCAAATGGATGACCTTTTAATACAGGTAGTATAGCAGAACATGGTTTGCCATTTCAACCATGCCTGACCTGCAAGAGTTGTACATAGATATCCCTCTTCCAGTAGAGCAGATAGCAGGATGTCAAAATGGTCTACAGTAAAGGGTCTGTGATATTTAGGAATATTGAGAGTGGAAAGGTAGTCAGATGGAACAAAATTCTTGCTATGGTTGCCTGCTACAGGGTAATGTAGGATTCTAGCTTTGTCATCCTACAGAGCTACATCCCAGATTAATGTTCCATTGTTTCCTTAGCCTTGGAAAATTCCAAGAACAGTAAGGCTGAGGAAGAATTCCATATGTCTGTAGCTTCTCTTAAATGTACCTCAACCAGCTAGAGCACAATGTGTCAGTTAGGAGCGAGGAGCTAAACCAGAAGGGCTAAGATTCAATTTAAGCCACTAACTGAATCCATACAACCAAGCACATACAATGAATGGGGCTATTCCAGATTCCATTTTGAGCAGAGCATTTGAAAGACAGGATGGAACTTCAAAAATAGAATTAAAAACTTTGTTTGTACTGCTTCCAGGGGTGAAAAGTCCTTATAAATACACAGTTGTGAACCATAGAGAATTTGAGGTATTACTTTGCAACATAATACTATTATTGCAGATGGAATATGAGTCTCCCTTGGAGGGAAAAAAGGGGAAAAAGCTAAGGAAGAGGGCAACTCACCTTTGGATATTCCTGATGATGTGTGGAGACTGCCCTCCCTCTGTCCCAGAAGGCTGACATACTGCCCCCAAGTATTTGTATAACTTGATCTGTTCAATATAATGACCATTCATTTACCATCTATGTTGAATGATTTTATTTTTGAGAACAAGTATGTTAATCTTGTGATGATTTATAGTAAGTTGATTTTCAGCACAGTATGTAGAGAAGGTTCTAAGAGCTCTCCTGAGATGCATTTCTGTAAAGGACAAGATTACAGTTTTACCACATAAAATAAAATAGGGATTGATCAGTTTGCTAATTTAGGGGAGTGAGAGTCTTTTAAATAGAGGCTGTACCATATATATAAGTTAAACAATAGGGGAGGGTAGAAAGCAATCCTGTTTCACTCCCTTCCTGATAGGAACCAAAGGTGTCAAATATCCCTGCATTTAGCATTTTACTGTCAAGGAGTTACCATCATGTAGTGTACAGATGAGCACATACATGCAATCTGTGGTCAGAAAATAATCTTCCTTTTTAATATAGAGTCAGGCTCGAGAGATGTTTCTGAACACTGATTTGAAATTGATAAATGCAGCACAAAGTGCTCCACAAGACTTTGAATTACATTTTTTCTGCCATTTCTCTGTAAAATTAAGCATTAGTTGATAGTAGAGCATCCAGACCTAAAGCCTCTTTATTTTTATATTAAGATGTGGGATCTTGTTCAAGCCAGTCCCCAAACTTCCAACTTAGGTGCCTGACATACAGTTTACTCACTGTGCTGAGCAAACTGATAGGATGATAATTGGAGGAATCAAACTTGGACCTCTTTTTGTATATTAGAATAATTATGGTGAGGCCCCAGTCCCTTGAGATCTACATAGATTAGTCAATTAATGTTACATATGCTGTCAGAATTGGAACCAGACAGTCTATGCTGGAATTTAGAAGTTCAACAGAAATCATATCTTCTACTTGGGCCTCCTCTTGCTTTAATAGTGCTGTCATCTTTCTAATTTCTGTTGTTGTAACTAGGGACCAGGGAGGGAGGTCTGACACATGTATTTCTAAATATGTGACATAGTCAGAATTAGCAGAATAAAGCAAATGGAAGTGGCAATCCCTTCATCTCCAGAAACAAGACAAGATAAGACATCCTAGAGATCCCTGTTTGAAGGCCATTGGAAACAATGCTCCAGAAAAGTGAGGAGTCGTTATTTCTAGCTGCCTTAATCAACTATAGCCAGCTTTTCCTTAGTGCTACTTTTCTTTCTTTCTAATTAATCATTTATACTCTTGTTTTAAGTACTGTAATGTAGATGGAATGCATATTTCACCACTCTTTTTGTACTGCAATTGTAATCAAACCAGAAATTTTAGTTAGATTTTAAAGGGGAAGAGATAATGAACCTGGTACCTTTTAAGAAGCTGAATTGATGTCTGCAGTGACTTGGCTGACTGCAGAGTAAGGAGGTTTGGTCTGAGCTAATGAAATCTAAGGTTCATTCATTTAGCTTCCTAGACCACCTGATTCTTCTGCATCTAAAATTAGATGAATTGGTGAAATTGAATCTTTTAGGAGATGGGTTATTAGATTTCTTAAGCTAAGTTCAAGATGGATTGGTAAATGATTACTATGTTGATGAGACTTAACTTTTAAATATCTGACCAAGTTCAACAGCTTGTATGATACCAGAACAAAATCAATTGTACTAGCTTGACACCCTGACCAATAAGTAAACTCCCCAGGAATGTATCCCTGTACTAACTCATTAAGAAAAAGTCTAGTTACTAGCAAGCTGAGCCAGTTGCAGAACTTTCCAATAAAATTTGTTGTTCCTGGACAGCTGAAGAGGTAATATATCGACTGTCTTATGTACAGAGGGAACAGTCTTGAAATGTGCATACAAACCATCATCAGAAATACCAATTCTGGGATTAAAATCCCCTGCAACCACAACTAAAACATTTGAAAATCTAAGAAAGAGGTTAGCTATATAATCTTCAAGATTGGACCAAATTTCTTGGACTTTAAATCAGGCACCCTTTGCGAGAAGGTAAATGTTAACAATTAAGAGACTTCAGTAAGCAAAATTAACAATGCAAGCCAAGGTATACTGGCTATATGGATCAAATTTAATTACCATTGCCCAGAGGTTCATAGAGATGAGAAGAGCTAACTCTCCATTAGCTCTGCTCTTCTTCTCCCCTTTAAGAGTCAAGAAATCAATTGTAGCAAATCCATCAACCAGTACTGGGGACCAATGCCAAGTTTCTTGGAGTAAAAAAATATAAAACAAAGCTAAATAATTTATGAAATGTGGGATCAAGTCTCTTAGATGCCCAGCCAGCAATGTTCCAAGAAAGAAAGAAAGAAAGAAATGCACAGATATAGGATGGGTGATACCTGGCTTGAAAACAGTATGTGTGAAGGGGATCTAGGAGTCTTAGTGGACCACAGGCTGAACATGAGTCAACAGTGTGATGTGGCAGCTAAAAAAGCCAAAGTAATTCTAGACTGCATCAATAGGAATGCAATGTGAAGATCAAGGGAAGTAATAATGCCACTTTATTCTGCTTTGGTTAGACCTCAGCTGGAATCCTGTGTCCAGTTCTGGGCACCAAAATTCAAGAAGGGTATTGACATGGTTGAATGTGTCTGGAAGAGAATGATCAAAAATGTAAAAGTCTGGAAACCATGCCCTATGAGGAACAGCTTAGGGAGCTAGGTGTGTTTAGCCTGATGGAAAGAAGGTTAAGAGGTGATTTGATAGCCATGTTTAAATATTTGAAGGGATGTCATGTTGAAGAGGGAGTGAACCTGTTTTCTGCTGTTCCAAAGACTAGGACACAGAGCAATAGATTCAAACTACAGCAAAAGAGATTCCACTTGAACCTCGGGAAGAATTTCTTGATAGTCAGAGCTGTTCAGCGGTGGAATATTCTGCCTCAGTGTGTGGTGAAATCACCTTCTTTGGAGGTTTTTAAACAGAGACTGGAGGCCATTTGCTGGGGGGGTGTTAAGTGTGTGTTCTTGAATAGCAGGAGGTTGGACTGAACTGTAGCCTTTTCCAGCTCTAAGATTCTATGATATTAAATGTTATTCTAGTAAAATTGTGGTCATTCCCTCACATTCAGTACACCCTGATGTACTGTCTACAAGGTAACTTTATCTTCTGAAGAGATGGAGTGAGCTCTAGTGGGAAAAGAGTTGATTGTGAGTTGTTGTAATCCTGGTGGAGAGATCAGCTCAAGGTCAGGAGAAGTGTTACCAATCTGGGTGAGGGAATAGCATGGACCAGCTAGGGAGTCGTTCTGCTTCACAAGATCAGATTCAGTTTTCCCTTACAGATCAGCATTCCTTATAGGGTAATGACTCTTAGCCTACTCACATGAAATAATATTAGGCAGTTTAATAGGCTCCAGGATACGCTGATTCTTGTCCCCTCAGTAGCCATCTGTAGTATCAGTTATTTTACCATCCTTCACTTGCATGTTTCTATGATTGAATAAGGCTTTACTCTTCAGAACAACAATTTCTCCAGATAGAGTTGATATCTGAGTCAGAACTGAAGCTTTTTGCCTAACAGGTTCTGCAGTCAGCATTGTTCAGTATCTAGAATGTTCTGGGGCAGACTCTGAGAATATAATTAGGATTAGACCTGGGCACATTTGGATTTTGTTCTTCCAGTGATTCAATATTTAGCAATTTGTTTTTTCTAAGAAATGAACAGATTAAGAGGCTTGGCCTTGGACTACAAAGTTCTTAAGGTCCTTCAATGTAGGTGGAAAAATATTTGGCTTCTCAGGAGGAATTGGAAGTTCTTTTGCCCCAAAATGTGGGGGACCTTGAGGTCCTTTAGCAGTATCTCCACCTCTGTGAAAAGGGGGGAAATATTAGTTCCAAAGGAGGCCTGCCTACCTGTGTCTACCAGTACTTCTATGGGAATACCAGCCAGAAATCCAAAGAATATCTTTAAAGTGTTTTATTGGGGAATTAATCAATCAAACACATAAAATGCAAGCAGTCTCACAATCACACAGGGCTAACTGAAAAAACAGATTAAAATTAGATAGGGACTCTTAGTGAGAAATGGGTAAAGATTGCCAATCCTGAAGAGTACGGACCAGTGCTGGAAAGCTCAATCTTGAAGGATTGGGGAGCAGATGGACAGAGTGGCAGCCTGCTTCCAAAAAGGCTACAAGGAACTGCAAAATCGTCAGGGCTTACATACCCTTTCTGCACTTTGAAGTGAAACTTTCTGGGAAAGCTTAACATTTTCTCACAGAGCTAACTGGTAAGAGATTGTTTTAACAACAGGTCAACAGAATTGTAGAAACTGTGGTAGCCTCTTTACATTGGAACTAGCAAGGGTAGTATTTATGTAAGAACGCAAAAGTTATAATCTCTGATCAAAATAATGACTCTGGTTATAAAAACTTCTGATAGCAAAAAGAGTTTAGCTTGTGCCTCTTTAATGGCAGGGTTTTCATCTTAATTTTCTTTTGAATTTTATGGCCTTATCCATGTCTTAATATCACCTGACCTAACAACAACTCTTTCTCCAGTCAGCATGCATCCAGTCATGCATTTCCAGCTATAAATATATTTGATTTATATAAAAATGATATCTCTCCTCAGTTTTGCTATTTCTCAGGCTGGGGGGGCACCAGGGGGTAGTAGCAATTCAGCTGCTCACGCATCAGTATGTTGAGAGAAGGCTGATGTTTCGATGTTCATGTCAGCACGGTTCATAGTCCCAAAGTTAGTAGAAGATGTGTTAAAGAAGGAAAGAAACCTTATTTTTCTTATCAATATCAGGGGGATCATAGACTGGTCAAAATTCAGAAGGATTCTTGCCCCAGAATATGTTTCTGGTAGCGTTACTACTATGTTTAAGTCAATAAGGTGAGGTTCCAGTCACAATAACTGAGATAGTGAGTATATAATAGCTCTTTTTGATATCCGTTCTCTTCAATTGATGTAGCTACTAACAATGTGCAGGACAACTTGGCTGTTTTACAGCCAGCACACAGACCCAGGTGATCCATTCCTCTGATTTATGTCACCTCCTAGATAAGTAAGTTTTGCTCTGTGTGTCTTCAAATTACTATTAGCTGTATCAGATTGTTATATGCCTGAAAGAGATACATAATTCAAAACTTTCTAGGTAAACATACTGGAGATAAGGTTTAATTGCTGAAAAACAGACACAACTGTTTCTCCTGTAAGTAAGCAATGGCCACCAATAAAGCTCAGGAGAACCTTGTGTTAATAACAGGTTGTCCTTTTAAACAAAATGAGAAAGCAGTCTGAGAGCTAGGCAAAACATCATTTTCAGCAAGCTGTCAGGTTATAGGAGAATGGTGTTGGACAGTAATATGGGATTCTGGATCAGTTTTCAAGACCTCATATTTATTTGGGGAGGAAAAAACAGAAAGGTCACTTATTGGTCCCCATGTGGAAGTAGAGCATCAATACACAGCTGCTTAGAAAATTTAGCTGTAGACTTTGTATCTGGGCTTATTCTCTATTGTCTTGTTCCCCATAATAAGTTGAGACCACGGGATTCTCCCAGACAAAGTTGGTGCAGAACAAGGAGTCTCAGTACACAGCAAGATCTGAGATAATATGAAACAAAAATAAATTAAATAAATCAAAAGGGATTAGACTGCTATCTAAAATGGAGCTGAACAGCAGAGTAATTTTCTTGATGACATCTTAGAGCAGAGTCCCTTTCTCATTAGGGAAAAGTATAGAACCGAAACTCAGAGCCACAAACATAGTTGAATTCTCAGGGATTCCATTTTTTAATAGTTAACACTCAAGGAACAAGATTGTTCCAATTTCAGTTTCTCTCACATTCATTTTTTTTAACTCTTATATTCTTTCAATACTGAATATGGAAAAATATTAAAATGTTTGATAAATTCTTATTCAAATTTAACTGGAATGACATTCTCACCTTTATTTACTGCCAGTGCTCTGACTTTATTTACTGCCAGTGCTCTGACAAAAGACACCCTTAGTGACAATGTCTATTTGACAATGGGCTTTTTCACACTTTGGGAAGAAAACGGGGCAGTCCATTACTCATCAGATTGGTGCGCTCCCTCCGACGATCCACGCTGATCCGGAGCAGTGCGTGCCTGCGCTACACACTGTTCCAGGGAGGAAAATGGAGGCTTCTGGTTGGTGGAGGCTCTCCACCAACTGGAGAAGCTTGCCGGCCAGAAGCCTGCCCCGGAAGATCTGCAGCCTCATGCTGGTGCAAGCCTGCAGATCTACACAGGAGCGCAGCGATGGACTGGGGTGCGCCGGGCTATTGAAATACCTGTTTTAAGTGGTCTTTCAATAGCACAGCGAACCACCAGTTCTGGTTGTTCCGGAGCAGGCTGAAGTCCAAAACTACAGAAAGTAGTCCGGACCCAGTTCGCCCCCAAGTGCAAACGTCCTCGCTGGAGGACGCACTGCCCCGTTTTAAAGACAAAGTGTGGAAAAGGCCAATGTCAAATAAGGAGAACTGATGAGTCATCAGAGAGAATGCAGCTATATGATGTATAGATAGTCTGTTGATGGCTATCCATTACTACCCCTTGCATATATCAATGAGTTCAGCCTCAGCTTGTTTGTCTTCATTCAACTTAGCATTTATTCAGTTCAGCACCATTACACCAACTGGTCTATCTTGTACCACCACTTGTGTTCATATACTTGTCACATAGGAATGGAACTACTGCAAGGTCTCCAAACTTCGTTTCTAATCATTGATCCAGAAAGATAATGTTGCTAATGGCAGCAAACAACATTTAATTCAAAAAAAAATGTAATCCTTGCCACCCTCTTCTTCTCTATACTGGACAAATCATCAACCAGAATGACCAAGGGCATCTCAGTCCAAAACCTAGGCTGATATTCTTATTAAAAGGAATCCAGATATCTAACTAGTGAACTCCTGGGACTAAATTGCTGCCACATGTTTTCCAGCAAAGGCAAACTGGAAATTGTCATCTTATTCATCAGGTCATAGTGATTCAGGGATAGTGCTGCCAATTAAATTAATCAAAGTTTTCTCCAAATAAATGACACAGAAAAGTATGTTCAGCTGATATCATTTACTCCATTTTACTTAGTTTTTCCATAAGCTATAAATTTCTAATTCCTTTGAGTTCTAACACTCTCTTGATGGACAAAAAGTATGAATTTACTATTCTGTATGTTCTCCCTAGCTTTGTTTTTTTTTTAGTCAATCTTTTCTTTAGTTTACTTATTCATTTTAGTTTTGAAGAATCAATTCCTAATAGATTTCTCTTACATTTCTTTTTCACCTTCCCACTGCCTTTTAGATTTCGCATACCAAAAAAGTAATGCTTCAAGCCAGAACATTATCTTCCTTTACTCTCTGAATGACTGACTATTTTTAAACTATTTGAACTACATATTTCTGTAAAGAAAATACACTAGTAGTTTTGGAAGAAATACATACAACGTATATAGGATGAAGAATCAAGGTCTGAATTTATCTAGAGTGTACTGATTGGTTAGTTAATATCTTGATAAGTCCCATTGATCCAATTAGTGTACTCCAGTTGAGATTACTAATATGTTTCAGGCTCCATTTTCTTTTCAAGCATGGACAATTGCACACAATGTCTTCAGTTCTGACTAGGGATTAGGAATTACTAACTTCTAAAAATAGTCTTCACTGTGTAACTTCCATATCTTCATTGACATAACTGCCACAATCACCAGTACTGGCCTACCTCATCAGCATTCTCCCACTCCCCTCACCCCTGGCCTGATTATCTTTACTCTGAGATGTACATCTTGCTAGAACCTTTTATGTGATGCACAACTTCCTAGAATCTCTTACTCTGTCTTGTATTCCATTGCTTAGCCTTTTCATGGCCACAACACAGTCTTGTATTTGAATTCTCTAAAGAGCCTCCCCCATACTTTTAAACATAGTGAAATGCCAGAACTTATTCTTTCAAATTTTACTATGTATAAACCAACAGACAGAAATTTGGTGGTGGAGAGGTGAGAAAATATGTGTAGTTTGGTAGTGAGATATTGTGGAGAAGGAAAGTAAGGAAACTATGGCCATTTCTGCACTGCACTGTAATAGCCCTATTATTCCACTTTCAACGTCCTATGGAATCCTGGAGTTTGCAGTTTAGGGAGGGGCCTCAAAGGCCCCTTCCTAACCTGCAAACCCCAGGATTCCATAGGACATTGAAAGTAGAATAATAGCGCTATAACAGTCCAGTGCAGAAATAGCCTGTAAGTCAGTGCGCAATTTTTGCTATAACTAGTGAACTTAAAATGCTAGATAGTTCCATTAATGACTAGATTGGCTCTGACACTTTGTTAGTCAAGATGTTTCTGATAACATTATTTTTCTGTGTGTGGCACTCATTGTAAAATTCACTACTTGGAAGACTTGAGAACAGAAGGGTCTCTGAATTTTGCCTGTAGGGTACTTTAAAGTTTCTTTCTCCAGAGGAAAAATTGTGCAGAACTTTCAGGTAAGCAAAAATTGGATGCTGAAACTCAATCATTTTTCTGTAGAAGTTAACATTTCCACCAGTGAGTGGGGTAGGAGTAAAACACATGACCATAATAACTTTTTGTGGCCTAATTGTGCATTGAATTTGGGTTGGGGATAAATGTAGCCTCTGAAAATCTTTGCTTCATCTTTGCGGTTGACTTTACTTTTTATTTTTACTATTAGTTTTTTTTTTTAAAAAATCACACTTGAACATAAGCAAACTGAAGAGTATCATTAATGTTAGCTGTAAACTTCTGTGCTTGGAACTTCTCATTAGTCTGTAGGTGCCTGTGTGTAATGTGGCACTGCACAATAAATAGTAATTAAATGCACACTGTTCACAATAGTACTAAAAAGGTCCATCGTGGACCTGCTGTTCCTTCTGGTTCCCATTGTGATGATATACTGCCCTAATGAATCAGTAGCCCAAAAGCGATCAAACCTGTCACTGATTATGCATTGGCAGCATAGATCATCATAACAAATTCACTCTGTTGGTGCACTGGTACAACACATCTTCCTTTAACAGCTGGCAGGAGAATTGTGCCATAGAGAGCGAACATTTCAAAACAGGGGAAATGGGCAGATGGAAATAATACTGGCAGAAGATTAAAGAGGGGTGTGTTTTGTCAAGAGGAGACATACACAATCCTCTATGTCAATGAACCTTAACACCAACATTAAGAAGAGTTGGGTGTGTGTGTGGGGGGAATTAACTTTTTCTCCAAGTTCTGAAATGGTGATTAAATCCTGTTGATGTCCTTTTCTTATGCATCACTTGGATTACTATAGTTTATATTCATCATATGGGGCTTATAGACAAAAAATAAAATAAAATAAAAAATAAAAAATAAATTTAAAAATCTGTTCTTGTATTAGTGCATTTCCTGCCTGATGGCCTGTAAGTCATTCTTATACATAATTCTGGTGTCGACATCTGAAACTCTTGCCAGCTACTGGTGTTGAAAAATAGTAACAGCTGAGAGCAAGTGCTGCTATTTTGCCAATAAATTAAGTTGGCATCTAAGTCAAGTAGTATACCTGGAGTGTCATAAAAGTACAGCACAATGCAAATATTTAATATACCCTGTTCTTATTGTATTCATGTTGCCCTGGAAAAAGACAGAAACTAGTGAGATTCACTTGTGTTACAGTAAGTTGGCTAGATATGGATTGTTGTTATTTTTGTTGTTGTGTACCTTCAAGTCATTCCCAACTTATGGCAACCATAAGGCAAGCTTATCATGGGATTTTCTGGGTCTGAGAATATGTGATGCACCCAAGGTCACCCAGTGGATTTCAATGGCCAAGCAGGAAATCAAACCCTGACCTCCAGAGTCATAGACCAACACTCAAACCATTATGCCATGATGGGTCTCACTTGCTATTGTTACGGCAGCTTAATTCAATTGCTAGATGCTACTACAGAAATTCCATCAAATTAATGGGATTTGTATAGTGTTAGCTTCCCATTCAGCAAATGATTCAGCTGGTCTACTGTAGTTGAGGCTAGCAGGTTGATTTAGCCTTATGCTACAGGAGCCCTGGTGGCGCAGTGGTTAAATGCTAGTACTGCAACCACAAGGTTGTGATTTCGATCCTGCCAGGCTCCAAGGTTGACTCAGCCTTCCATCCTTTCGCAGGTCGGTAAAATGAGTACCCAGCTTGTTGGGGGCAATTAGCTAAAATACATTGTAAACCACTTAGATAACGCTAGTTGATAGGCGGTATAGAAATAACTGCTATTGCTATAATATTGCTATTACGCATTTTTATGTGGGCCAAGCTAAGAGTCAGCAGAATCATTTTTTTATTATTATTTGTTCTGCAAATTGTAAAGGCTCACTTCATGCTTCAGTAGCTAATGAGAGTTGGGACATTCCTGGTCACATATCACCTTGGGCATGAATACAATTGGTAATCTTTTAATATCTTTTGTTTTAAAAAGAAAAAAAATATATATTTGATTTCTTCTGCAGTATCTGTATTAAGCATGCTCTGAGTGTTGGTCAATGATTCTGGAGACCAGGTTTGATTCACACCTAAGCCATAGAAACCCATTGGATGGTCTTGGGTAGTCCATTTCTCTCTCAACCTCAAAGGAAGTCAAGGGCAAACCCATCTGAACAAATCTTACCAAGAAAACTTTATGACAGATTCATCTAGGGTTGCCATACATCAGAGATGATCTGAAGGCCAACAACAGCAACAGCAACAAGGGTATATGTTTGTAACAATGTTTTAAATATTGGTAATTACTGCTATACACCATAGTTCTATGCAGATTTATTGAGATTTGAATCTCAATGTGATCAGTGAGACTTATGAGGAAATGTATTTGTATTTAGAAAGAGATAAAAATAATTCATTTCTTGTCTTAATACAAATTTATTGAAGTTGCTCTTTCCAGATATGAATCAAAACATAGACACACTTTAATATTCTAATTTACTGAATATATTGTGGTGCACCATCTCTACTTTAAAAATTGTATACAGTTGGGTGTATTGGGCTAAGTGTGCACCTGAATGTATATATTAGGAGAAACAGCACACAGAAATTGAGGAAGTTGAAGGAATTTTTTTGCCAGAATAATAACTCTTTGTACTTTTAAATAAAACAAGTTGTCAGAGGTCATATTTCAGCAATTTATTGTGTACACTCTAACAAAGAGATATCAGAGGTGGTAAAAAAAATATGAATCTACTCTTGCTGGGGGACAATAACTGTAGTTTCCAATAAGGTGGCTGGATGGGGAAGAAAGCAAGCTTTTTTATTACCATTATTAGGTTGCGCATTGACATTATTATGTAAAATTGTATACAAAAATACATACATTGGAAAATGCCTACAATTTTCATGCTCACATTTTAAAAAATCACAAAGTGATGTGGAAACAAGCCAAAATGAACTTAAGGAGAATCCAGGAGAAAGTGAAATTAGCAGATTCTTCCAGTATACATATGATGGCATCAATGATTCAACTGCTAGAAAATCTAATTCAGTTATGTTTATATCAAAGGAAGGAAAATAACTATTATGTTAAATTTCTATTCAAATTTAAGTTAAATGCCTACATGGAAAGTTCTCAGAAGAAGAACTTGGATCTTCTCAGTTGTGCTCTAGCTATTAAACCACCCTAGCTTACAAAGTGAGAGTGCATTCTTGGTATTTTCTTATTGTTTTAGTATAAATTAATATGTGTTCAATTACAGAAGTGATCCTGAACCTACCTTGTTTCTCATTTATTAAGAATCATTGCTGGGTCAATTCAAAGTCAGCTCACTTAGACTAGGATCCTAGGAAATGTAGAAGATTTTTAAAGCAGCAGTAGCTAAACTGACAGCTTACTTAGGCATGGATTATTCAGCAAGCTAGATGAACTTGTCTAAGAAAGCAATTGGCAATTGGTAGAGCTTAAGTTTGGTTGATAGTCCCAACTGGAGTATACTCAGTGACTAAATTACTGATAAGTGCCTTTTTGACCAGGTCATAACCCCTATCTGATATGGTTTAACTGGAGAAATATGATTTGATTGACCAGATATGTAATTGACTATGATGTAAAATGTATCTTGATGTAATTGTATGGCCAAGTTAGACAAGAGGAAGATGCTGGCTGAACATGTGCACTGCAAAGTAGGTCAGAAACCCCCTCTAGGTCATGGTCCGGAAATCTCCAGATAACTCCAGAGACAATGGAGTTAAACTAGCCTTAACAACTCTACTTTTGAACAATAGCAAAGGGGAAGTTCCCACCAATTAAGAATTGGAGACAAGCTTGCAGACCGTTTACTATAAACCTGCACAGTTTATTAGTTGTTATATAGAACATAACTACAGAATTTGTCATAGATAGGTTTCCAGTTTCAGCTTACAACCTCCCACATCACAAGGCTACTGTTCCATATATTGTATCACTGAACAGCTTGTACCATTAGGTTGTTTATCCTAACATTTAGCTAATGTCTGTTTCTTTCCTAGTTTTGCTATTGGCTCTTTTCTTGGCCCCAGATTCAATAGTGTAGAACCATTTACTAGCAGATGCCAATGTATGTTTTACCTGAATGTTGACAGTTGTTCCAGACTTAAGTATCATGGTGGTGTGGTATCATCAATGATATCAAGAGTTGACCGTATGGTAGCATCACCACTGTTACAAGCAAAGGTACCATGATGGTACAGTATCATACAGTATCATGTATATATTTACAAAGCAAACATTTCTTGAAAATTCTATAACTGTTTAGTCGGAGTTTGAATCCTATAAGCATTTCATTTGGACTTAATTAAGATCAATGGAGTTGATTCAGGGGTGTATGTATGGGCAGTGTAAAGAAGGTTATATCCTCCAAATAAGAATTTGCTACCCTTCCTTAAATTCTTCTTCACTTTTCAAGCTTCTGTCATGCAGTAACTTAAAACTTTGGCTGAACATCCAAAGAAAAGAGTAAAACAAGTTGTCAAGAGAATGAGAACACAGATAAAATAAATGTTCTAAATATGAATGATTTTCCAAGTTTTACTCTCTGAGGTGCTAGAAATTTGAGGACTGAAGGAAAATTTCACTGGGAAGCAGAATACTTAATGGGGGGATACTGTTTTCTTCCCTTCACAGATAGACGCTCAGCGTGATATCTGACAAAATATTGAGAACTGGGCTGCAAGTATTACTATGGTCTTTGTCTATCAGTTAAAATTTATTTTTTTTAAAAAAAACATAAAATATATTTAGTACATGGTGTAGGTGCAAGAAAATGAGCTGAGTGAGATTGAATGAATATATTTGATATATTAATTCAATATATTTGAATATATTTTTAAAAAAGCATGGAAGGAATGTTTTCATTGTTTTAAGTTCTATAGAAAACATAATTATAATACATTTATTCTGCTTTCATTGTTTGATCAGTCACTTGTAGATGTGACACATTGTGAAATGAATATTCATTATTTTTCTCCCATTTGTCACCTCTCTAGAGAGACTATTTTATGATAGAAAATTTCATGATTATTAATATTCTGTTCTGACTCCACTTTGATTGACTTGATCCTCTAAACATGTTTTCATTATCAAGTAACGATGTCATTAGAAGAAACCCAGCATCTCTGTAGATGCATCTTTACATACTGCAAGATTCAAGATATATTAGAAAATCTGGGGTCACTGTTGTATTGCTATAGAGCAGCTCCATCAGACAATTTTATCTGCTGCAAAACATTCCTTCATAATATTTCTGTTGGCTTTTCTGTTTATAGTTAATTTTAAAGGCATCTTTCACAAGTAAAAGAAAGGAAAAAGGTATTGAAACAGTGCACTCTTTCAAAGGCATAAATGATACCGTACAGGCCATTTTACATCAGCAAAGTTCCAATTCTCATCTGAAATCATACTTCACTCTTTAAATAAATAAAACAAGCAAGATTTCTGCACAGCTATGGTTTTGAAAGCAACATCAATTCTGCAGTTCCTGCCTGCCTTTGAGAAAATGTCTGTTTCCAAATAACCATTGAACAACACAGAAGAATTCAGAGAATATTATGGGTAGATAAAGCTATTCATATGTGAACAGCACATTATAATCAAATGAATACTAAAACAGAATATCATTTATCATTGTCAGTCAATGCCAGTTTGTGCACAATGTGAAAGAGTTTTGATTACTGCATAATTCTGAATAATTTTGAAATGCCACATTATAAACTGCTTTAACTAATCTTTTATATTTATGTTAATAAGGTAGCGCTTTGTTTTGTCTTCCTAGTGACTTTTCTCATTTCATCATTATTTTTATTGTTCGAATAAAAAAGAAGAAACAACAACTGTAAGACTATGAGACTATTAATCAAATGAAATCAACTTTTAGATGTATTAAGGAAAAAACATGAGTTGATGGGAAATGACCCATTAATGCAGTACATTTTCATGGACTTCCACATTTTCCCTCCTCTCCCACTTAGTGCCAGTTCCATCTTTTTTAAACAATGGGGAGAAATAGATGGGTTTCAATGAACAGATTTCTTTTCAGCTTAAAAAAAAAGAGATGGAAAACTGAACTACTTTTCTTCTTGGTCACTGAAATTTCAATTTCCTAAAAGTCACATTTTCTGAACTAGTTGTCACTGGGATAGAGCACATGTGCCTGAAAGTGTGAATCCTGGAGGCTATTGATCTTGCAGAGGGGAGATGGGTAAGGGTTTTGATCCAAAATTTGTGCATCTATTTTGGTGGTCAAAATATACCTGTTTCCATATAGTGCACAGATGTGAACCAAATGTGGCAATCACTATGGATGTAGTTCGGCCTGTTGCTGGTAGGCTTTGCTTTATTTTATTTTATTTTATTTTATTTTATTTTATTTTATTTTATTTTATTTTATTTTATTTTATTTTATTTTATTTTATTTTATTTCTGTCTTCCTTCCTTCAGCAACTGTGTGTCTCAATATGACAGTTTGATTAATGAAAGCCTTAGCATCATTTCATACCTGGAGAAGGAGTACAGATGTGCCCACTTTTTTCTTACTTGGATCACAGATTTCAAACAGGAAGTCATGAGTAGCCTCTGCCATCTTCCAGAGGGAAAGTAGCAGTAGAGGTAGATGGGAAAGGAAATAGGTACAGAGTTTTGTTTGTTCGTTGGAAAAATGTGAGAGGTGATGGATCTCTCTAGCAGAGTAAATAACATGCTAGATAGAAGTTTGCACAGTCTACCAACCCACCATCTTCAGCATACTGTAACTAGAAGAGAAAGAAGAACAAGCAAATCTTTCTCCATAGGGTATATAAAAGTAGTTTACTCATGGATTCTCGTGCAAAATCAACACAGGCTCATCTTCTTTCAGAAAATAGGAAACAGTTATGAATTACACAGTTTCATGAGAGTTAGAGCATCTCATCCAGAGAGAAAGCTTTTGGAAGCCGCATGCTTCATGGGGGCAAAGAGGAGAGAGAGAGACTCCAGAGAACAAAAGGAGTGCTTATGTCATGCCAGAAGAGTGGATGTGGACAAAAAACCAAGAAGTGGCATCAACTTATTGTGTCTAAACTTCTAGAGTTACATGCAATCTAACTATCATTGAGTATACACATGCAAAAGTTGCTAATCCAACAGTTTTCCCTTTGAACACAAAGGGTTCAGTATTCCCTATTTGATAGTTCCAGAAGCTGATTTTCTTGTTTTAGGGTTGTCCAGGCTCCAGACAAGATGAGTTATGGTGGGAGTTTAGATTGGCAAAGGCAACATCAGGCTATGAATGCATGTGTGTGGGATTTTGAGATGACTGAGTGATGGCATGATGGACTGGCTCTTTCCATCCCAGCAGATCATGTGGAAAGAGACTGGGGTAAGGTAGGTAGTGGCAAGCAGACCTCACTGGCTGCTGGCCCCAGGAAAATGCTCTCCCAACATCGATAATTAGCCAGTACTTCCAAATAGGTATAATTATCTATGTTAAGTCTACATATCATTGCCAAATAGGATAGAAGGGGTCAGTTTACACAACCAGTAGGATTGTGTGGTAAGCTTCCACTTAATGCTGTAGACTGTATTTGAGTTCTTCCTATACATAACAATAAAGGGTGTCTGTTAAATGAGACCAAAGCACTCTACTAGATATCCTACTTTGCTAGAGGCTGAGATAATTTCTTTCTAAATGATGAAACATAAAGCCAGGACAAGACCCTTAAAGTGAATTTGTACAGTTCATGAAAAACTCATATTGAGATCTTCCTGATTACAAAAAAAAACAACAACAACAACAACTAGCCCTGAGCAGTAAGATTTCTATTCATTTTTGCATTACATTTCTTCTACCATTATACCTGTAGCCACAGAAATACAAAAGAACGATATACTTCATATATGATTCACCACCAAAGTCTGCTACTAAGTATGAACACATGTCCTATTGATGCAATATAGCTTCATGGAAGAACAACAATACAACATTAAAAGAAAATACAAAGACATACACTGTAAACTGTAAACCAAGGTCTTATCAAAAATCCATATTATATTATGGTGTGAGAGTGAGGAGCACCTTATTCTCCTTTCTGAAATGAAGAAAGAGATAGTTACTGCTAGGCAGTGGGTCATAGAGCATGCAGAATAAATAAATAATCCTGCCCAGAGAGAGAGAAAGTCAGCTGTGTAGACTTTCTTTGTAGCATTGCTTGATGATAGTTCTTGGAAATTTAGCAAGTTTCTGTAATCCACCTGAATTTGGAAAGGGTTTCATGTAAGCCCCCTGCTTCTCAAACCATCCTACCTAAGCCTTTCTAAGGACTTTCATTTTTCCTTGATTAAATTTTACTTGACAGGCTAAAGCTTCACTATAAAGGGGGTAGATGGATAAAAATAACATATAAGAAAAAATACTGCCTACTGTATAAAAAAACAACTTTCAAAAGGACCATAAACACTACTGAAGTGGCGGAACACTTGTCTCTTGGGAAAAACAATTCCTTAAAGCTGGTTTAATAAGCTTCTGTGTTTGCTTTCAGAAAACAGCTCTGCCCACATCATTGGTTGTGTGAAGCTGTTAAGCTGGTATACACATGGTGAAGCTTTTCATAAGGTACCATGTGAATAAAAGCTTCCATTTGGCTTTATTAGGCCACCTATTCACACAGCCCCTTTCATTCCTCTCTTCTTATACTCACATTGCCTATGTATTTTCTTCCATTCCTCTCTACCTCCTCCCAGATTCAGGAAATCACTTGCATCTATATAACAATAACAATAGTTATTTTCTGGCATTGGCCACTTTGCACTTTCTGTCCCTTTTCCAAATGCCAAAGAGTGGCTGGCAGCAGAAGCAGCAAGGATAGCAAATGGTTGGACAGTGACTTTCTTATTTTCAGAGCTAACAGGAATAGGCAAAGCTGCTGTAAAGGTGAGGAACCATGATGATTATCTTCTTGATATAGAGATAGTAAAGTTATGCGCACTTGTAGAAGCCACCTATGCTTATGGCTAATATCAGAAAGCAGAGGATTCTTAGTGTTTTCCATATGTTTAGTGCCAGCAAGGCATTCTAGCACGTTATTTTTTAACAGTGCAATCCAAAGCATGTTCAGTCAGAAGTAAACTCCACTGAGAGTACTTTAGAGTATACCCTAAGTTGTCAATTATCAGTGATGGAAGTAAGACCCACTGACATCAGAGATACTTCTGAATAAACACAGATAGGAGTATGTTACAAATTCACCAGTTAGTGTATTCCTGTAACCATTAACTTTGGGATTTGTGCTCTTAAATATGTCTAGGACCTATTTTACTGCATAAGGATTATTAATTCTCCTGTTGCCCACCAATGGGGAACATTTGGTTAGACCTGTAACTTCTTTTTTTCAAAAAAAAAATGTGGATTGAAAATTTAGCAGAGCTGTAAAGATTTATACACTGTTTAATAAACTTCAGAATAGATTAAAATAATATATATGGCACAAAAAGTATGTTTAATAACAATACACTGACTTTATGCTACATTAATGCCTTCCAAAATGGCTAATATCCCAACAGCCATGCCAAAAAAGTTATAGATAGGGTCAACACCTAATATAATTACATGTAACATAACTTTACATAATATGAAATTAGCAAATAAAATCATTGCAGTACCTTTTTGTGAATTCTATTATCATTCACATCTCTCACAGAACCACACTTTGGGAGTTCTTATGATAAATGATATTTATTTCCTTCAGGAATTAGATTATTTTTCTATTTATCAGAATTAGAGCTATTATGCAACTATTCCTCATTATGTGCCTAATTAATTCACAGTATTAAAAATTCATCATACTTTGTTCAGATCAGGCAAGCCAAAACCTTTTAATTTCACTGTGCTCAGAAGATTAATTCTTTTTCTGCTACTGTAAGGGCTAATAATTTATTCATATTATCCAATCAATCAGGGATCATCATTTTTTTTTCCTCTTTGCAGAAATTAACATAGGCTTCAAGCCACTCACTTTGCTGTAAATTTAAAATGCAATAATGGAGAAATGGTGTTGGCCTTTTCTATAGAAACTGGATTTCTGACCTTATGTGCACCTCTCACAGCCTCAGAAGGCAGTAAAGACAAATCCCTTTTGATCAAATCCTGCCAAGAAAACTCCATAATAGATTCACTTTAGGGTCACCATAACTCAGAAATGACTTGAAGGCACACAACAACAATAAGCCGCCTTTCTGGTCCATATCTACCCAAATTTTTAAAAAGTAGTAGTAGTAGTATCAATATGATAAAATTATTTTAAAAATGAAAATAGAAAATAAAAAAGTAAAACATGTTACAATCCAATAATATGTTACAGTCCAATAATATGTTACAATCCAATTCAATCAGCATTAAAAAGTTACACCACCAAACCAAAAAAATAAGCAACAAGAACAATGAGACATACGAATGACAAGTGATTTCAAAAAAAGTGGGCTTCCAAAGCCTCTTTAAATATGCATCTGAGGGAACAAACCCCACATTGTCTGGAGGTTGTTCTACAAATACTGCTAAAGTCTTATCCATAGTGGATGCCAGTCATAGCAATCCTGAATACATACGAATGGGTTAAGCTACTAGTTCACTGGGTTACCTAACGCTTGACAACTGGGAAGAATAAAAGGCAAGAATTTGGCCTAGTTTTTGTATTTGCACATCCAAAGAATTTCAAGAAATTATTCTGCACTGAAATATATGTGCAAGTTGTTTGTGTGTATGTGTGCACAAAATTATTCATTTGTGGAAAAAAATTGCACTCCTCTCAATTTTCAAGACCATGAAAAACCCACTATTTTGGTACAAAACACACATGCATGTGGCTACACATGCACTCATGTGTATATATACACACACACACTACATTACAGAAAATTCTCTTCCTGGCCCTCTTTCTCATTTTTTGAGAGTGACTTATCATGAAAAAAATTGCTTTTTGTGTGACTTCAAGTTATTTCCATACTATGGCAATACTAAAGCAAACCTATCATGAGATTTTCTTGGCAAGATTTAATCAGGTGTTTGCCTTTGTTTTTCTTTGAGGTTGAGAAAGTGTGACTCATCTAAGCTAAGCTCATCTACTATGGTCCTTTTTGCATGGCATTTGTCATGCGAAAGGGGCTGTGGAGCATTGTGCGATTGCGAGGACTGGTCCACATGATGTCCTCGCAATTGCCAGCAGGTGCCAATCATGCAATATATCATTTTCACCTTTTGGCCAAAAATGATGCGTGATTGCGCTTCTCTCCAGGGCCCCACACACACTTACGGTCCCTGCAGAGCTCTGGAGCTGCGGCCCTCATGCATCCTTCCCCAGCACATCCTGGGAAAATACCCGGCTGTGCTGCGGAAGGAAGAGGCGGAGCCCTCATGCTGCTGGCCAGTTGGCTGGCAGTGCTGCAGAGCAGAAGCAGCAGGGATGTGAGAGCCTTGTGGAAGAGGCTGCTCACGTGATCCCCGCGTGACCATACTGGATGCAGGTAAGCTGCAGAAAGGGTCTATGTTTCCATAGCTGAGCAGGGATTTGAACCCTGGTCTCTAGAGTTACAGCTACAACACACTGGCAGTCATGGAACAAAAAATAAAATGCCCCAATTTCCACTTGAAGAGATAGAGAAAACCTGAAAGTTTTTCTACTAGGAGATTATTGCAGTAATACCATCAGCATTGTGAAATTTCCTACAGCTTAGGCCACTGCAGGGCCAAAAAGACAATTCTTGCCCAGCTTCAGATATTATTTTACCTCTGATGGTGGTAGTAGAAATCAGAAGGACTGGTTACAGCACTCCAGTTCAGGAAGCTTTAAATTACCAAGAGATCCTGGTCACTCTTGGGAATATGCACATGACCTTTGTAACTCACCCTGAGTTTTCCCCTCCACATCTATAAAGGCTCTGGAGGGACTACTGCTGTTGCTCCTTACTGTGGGGAGGGAATTCAAAAGAAGAAGTAGCTGGTCTTCATTCTCAGGGAAAAGAAAAGAAAAAAGATGGTGAATTCTATCTGGGAAACACCTTCATTTCTTACCCCTTTGAGCCTCAACCAATTGTATTTTCCTCCTCTAAATTGCTTTCCCCTCTCCATTGGTTAAGAGAAGTTGCAGCAGTCCTTCCCAAAGCTTGACAGCTAATAGGGCAGGAGGGAGGACATGGGCTGCATAAACTGGGGCCCTTTCCATATCTTACTTTCTTCCGACTCGAGAAGCCTCTGGTGAGAGGCTCTTACATCTAGGGTCCTTCGGCTCCACACGAGCTGCCTACTCGTGTGAGAGCCCCGCCTCTTCCTTCTGCAGCACAGCCTGGGAGTTTCCCAGGCTGCACTGGGGCAGGAAGTGCGACCAGCATGACTCTGGAGGCTCCGCATGCCAGGTAAGCGCACATGGGGCCCGGGAGCAATGCACAATCATGCACCATTTTCGGCTTCTAGCCGAAAATGAAAGGTATGTGATTGGTGCCTTTCAGCCCCTGGAGCGACGCGCAATTGTGAGTGTGTCGTGCAGATATGCTCCTCACAATCACACGATGCTCCAGGCGCCCTTTCGCATGGAAAATGACATGTGAAAAGGGGTTGAGTCTTATGATATTTGCTGTTATGCTATATCTGCTTGCTGTAGGCTCTCAGCCCTGGCCTCCAAAACTTTCCAAATACTAAGGAATTTGATATCTAATGTATCTTTCTCTTTTAAGACAACTAAAACATTCATTGCTTTCTAAACAGTGATGCAACCGAACTTGTGAAAGGCCTGTTGTGTTAGCCACTACTCATTTTCATTTAAAGCAAGAACAATATCTAGTGAATTTTAATGAGTAAGTAATTCTGCAAGACGTTGTATGACCTAGCGCATAGACAAGCAATTGCTCAATCTCTCATGCAACAGCCTTTTTTTATAATCACTAATGCAAAGTTGTACTCTAGTGCAAATATACTAGCAGAGATTTTCACTGTAAGAGCATTAAGTTAGATAGACTTATGTCTTTAATTTAAAATAGGACAGACATTTATTAAGATGTAAGTAATTAAACTTACCTCCCCGGATAGACTTCAAGTAGTGGAATTTTAAATATAAATAAAACACTTTAAATGAGTTTTCCTTCTTTTTAATATTGAAGGATTATAAAATATGGTTTATGACTTCTTTGTTTGCTTTATGTGTTGTTCCTGAACTGAAAGTAGTTTTTTTTTTCCCCTCATAGAAGGTGTTTCCTGAATCTTCAAGGACTTTTCAGCCACCTGAGAAGTCCAAATTAAATCTAATTAGGCTGTTAAGCAACCACATTAATCTTGCAACTGCTATAAAATATGGGCAGGCTGCTACAGCTAATGGACATTGTGATGATATTTCATCTGCAACTCAAACTACATCTTTTTTTAAAAAAAGATTCTAAAAATACTCATCCCTGCTCTAGAATATGGATAACTTTCATAGGGTTTTATTTACTGAAAGACAGAGGGAACTAGGTTGTATAGGGCTTTGAAAGTTAAAAGAGGAAGCTTGTATTGTATCCTAGAAGAGGTGCATATCCAATGAAGGGATATTAAAAATAGATTAACATGATCAAAAAGATGGGCCAAAATAGATAATCTTAACAATAGAATGTTGAATGGAAACTAGGGGACTGTTACTGCACCACACACTCTCACTCTGCAGGATGTGATATTTTCATAATGGGATGTATCTATGGCTGGAACATGTTTGAAAGTGTGCTGACTCTAAGCATATGCCAGGTCAGGATGACTTTAAACATGATTAGGTGATAAGTTCAGAGAGGATTAGGCAGGAAAGCGTGTGGTTGATGGACTTGGGATAACCCTTTCAAAAACTGCAAGTTACAAGCACTATCCCCCTCCTGCAAAAAAAGGCAAAAATGCCCAGGCACCTTACTATAAGCATATCCTATGGAGACTTTCCCTATTCTATACCTGACCAAAATACTAAGAGATTGTCATGACTCCCATCTATGTTTTGTCATCAAGAGTTAAGACAATCAGCCTATTCTGGGCTCCTTTGCCAGCCCTATGAGAAAGCCATCACTACTTTGTCCATGGACCCTCCTTCAGGGCAGGAAATAAAAATCCCAGCTCCAGTCCCAGTAAACTATAGTACTTGGGCATAATATGTGGTGCCCAAACCTCTGTTGCTACCCTCGATGACTGTCTGAGCCACTCTGCTTCGACCTTCTGCTTCAGGACTGGTAACTATCATCCTTTCCACCCAATCTCTCTCTATCCAACTTTTCTTGCCTCACTTTCTGATAGCTGTGTAAGGTTTTTAAAAGTGCCTGATTTCTTTTGTGTTTGTTAATTCCAAATAAAATACTCTAAATTTTAACTGGAGTGCTCTCTACAGCTAGTACTGGTATATGCAGGTGGAAGATCCTGCTGTTATCCTCCTCTCACAGGCCTCATTTGAGCTATGTTATCCTCAAATTCTAACGAGACACTGGCTTTGTGGGTGGACCTCAAAGTCCCCCACCTCTTAGGATAACAGCATTAAGATGAGAAAATAGAAGCCCAATAAAAGATGATGATAAAAATCAAAGTGGGAATTGATCAAGGCATAAACTAAGATCTTAGCAGTGAAAACAGACTGAAAAGTCTGATTTTGGTAATGTTATAAAGAAAACAGCTATACAACTGTGCTACAGTCTCAGTGTGAGGTGCTGAGACTACATGCTTCGTTCACATGACAGATGGGAATGTTATTAACAGTGATGGAGAATATATGCTGTACAGAAGGATTTGGAGGAAAAGTATTCCTGTCTTTGCCATATTAAGTTTTAGGTATTGATGAAACAGTCGTGCTGAGATAGCTGAAAGACATGCTGTAATACTATGTTTGATGTCAGAAGAGGGTTCTGAAATAGAGAAATACAGCTGAGTATTATCAGCACAAGATATATTGAAAACCATATGAACTGATAAGATTGTCTAAAGATAGTGCACCAAGAGAAAACAGCAAAGGGCCCAGAACAGAACCCTGTAGAATCCCAGCCTAAAGGGAAAAATAAGAAGATGCATGATCTCTAGCTACCATATTAAATGATTGATCTGGATAAGGATGTTATGAAACTACCCGATTCTAATTCCCACAGATGTAAGTCCACTTTATTCCCCAGCAGGATTCCAGACCCAGTTCTGTGTGGATTCTGCAGCATAACATAACTCTGGGAGTAAAATGTCTTTTCCTGAGGCATGCTGGTTTATTAAAGGGGTAAAAAATTAACAAACGTGATGGATGTCATTCAGTGCATGCATTTATCATTTGATCATGCTTTCATCCAGAACTTTGAAATATTTCTGGGGAGGTCTATGGCTTTCAGAATACCCAGCCAAACTCAGGACCATGACAGTTGTAGTTCAGAAGAAAGTTTTTCAAGCTTTGCTTTAACACTGAACTAGACATGAAAAACATTTCACCTTTGCTTAAATCCATGTTTGTCTCCATCTTGGACCAATTAGATAGATGTGTTAATAAGGTTTTTCAAAGCTGATGATCAATTGTGAAATAATGAGACCAGATACATAAATTGGATAATAAGGGTCATTTTATTTAACCTGACTTATTTAAAATTGCATTGGCCTAGAAAGGAGCAACTAGGGGCCAGAGGACAAAGTGTGACAAACTCCTAGCCTTCCCTTGGGCAAAACACTATAGCCTTGAGGGCAATCCAAATTGATTTGGTTGCTCCCCAGCCTGGCATAACTGGAAGGTAACCAGGGGAACTCCCACCCAAGCCACAGGACCTACAAGGAAGTGCTCTAATCCCAGTTAAACCTCAAGGGTAGCTTCCTTCCCCAACCCCCTGAGATACACACTAGCAGGTCATGCATCTCACACTTTGATATGGTTTAACTGGAAAGATATGATTTAATTGGCAAAATATATATTCATTGGCATAACCATAAAATATACCCTGCTATGGCTGCATGAACGTACTGGCTAAGAGTTAAAACTGGCTGCGCACATGCATTGCAAAATAAGGTCAGGCAACCAAGCAAGCATCCATTTCATACCCACACCTGTCTACCAATTACTGAGCTATCAAGACTACCATTAGCCCTTTGTCACTTAACACTAAAACATTAGTCCATTCCAGCATTATTCTGCCAGAAAGCCATTAGTATCTTAGCCCTCCAGGCAGAAGAAAAAAGAGTATTTAAACCTCATTTTTTTGCAGAGTCAACTCACAGTACACCAATTGTTGGTCATCACTATGCCACTTCCATTCCCATTTGTGTACTGTCCTTCAACTTCCATCAAGACCACATCACTGCTTCGCTGCTCTGCTGGATTAGTAAATATCACTCACTTTGTCCTAAAATCTCACTATCCAAAACTGTCCTCTCTTTTCCTTCAGTTAGCCTTGTGTGATTGCATGGCTGCTTGGATCTTGTATGTGTGATTGTGATTCTCCCAATAAAACAAGTTAAGCTTACTTTTTGGATCTCCAGCTGGTTCTTGCCTGCATTAATACTGCTAAACATAGGTGTAAAAGCTCTTGTAAGGTTACTCTCTCTCACAGGCCTCCTCTCTGAGCCACAACTTATTTTTCATGCTTAATGTAACTGGTTCTATATAAGGAGTTCTTTTCTAACAAGCTGTGCCTGTTATTAGAAGAAAGCATATGACACTGTGCTTTGCAATGTATATATTGCTTATTTATTTCTTTTTTATGCAGGGGCATAGTGGGGAGGGGGACAAAATGAAGGCACCCCCCCAAATAATAATTATGCCTCCCAATTAAATTTACCTTCACTTTCCTTATTTCTAGTATGGCAATAATTTTAAATTACCATTGAACATTAAGAAATATTGAAGAAATGGGACTAGGAAATTACCAGAAGAATGCAAACACAGCAGATAAAAGAGTTATAGTTGTGAATGATATTCAATTTCTCACTCTCTACAATGGTAAAAATTTGGGGAACTGAAGAAAAATTGTATGGGATGCAAAAAATTTTATTTTGAGAGGCAGTGCCCACATTTTGCCTCCATACCTAAAATCCGTCTTCTGTGTAAAGCCCGCTAGAATAGCTGAACCATGTGGCACAAATGAAGACTCTTTTAATGAATTGTTTCAGGGCCATAACCACTGTAATGCCATCTTACTTGAATGAAGAATAAATTATCCAAAGAGAAGACCAGCTATGGGATATCAACCAGAAATATAGGAACTGTTTACCATTCCACACCCTCATTTCTTTTTGCTTTAAAGATTGGGCCTCTCCCTCTTTATACTTGATTATCAGCGACTGGCATTTAAACAAATGAGTTCATCACCATCATTTCAAGTTGGTCCATTAGAGTAATGTGTTCCGTTTATTGGGCTGTAAGTCACCAAGTGACTGGACCTGGTTTCCTTTTGTGCTTTCAATATTTGCTTGAAGTACATAAATTTGTAGATAAAGCATTTCACAGCCATGGAGACAAGCTAAAACTCCTTTTGTGTTTTCTGGTGGTCATTCACAACCTGGCTGTATCCTCAGCTATCAGGAGCTCAGTACCAATAGTGAAAATACTTTACAGTACTTATATAGTAATGAATATAGTAAAATCATGGCTTTTGTTGCAAAGGAGATAATGTATTAAGTAATATTTACAAGGAAATAGGGAAAGAAACAGGCACTTTGAAAGTAGTAGAAAGCAGGTTACCTACACTACATTAGGAGAAGATACTCAAAATGCAGCAAAAAGGAGAGGATTCTTTAAGAGACACAGTCAGAAAGCTATGATTATTTACTTTCACAAATATTGAAAATGATAAATCAAAAGTTAAAACAGAAACTTTTCTTTTATGATTCATGTGCGTAGGAAGTCGCCTCATGTTACAGATTTGTATTGGTGATAATTGGGACATGAACTGAAGCATAAACATTTGGAGTTCAAGTGAAAAAGCATAATTAGTTATTCTCTTGATATTTGTTGTAATTTAGATCCAAAATGTTTGCATCTGCTACTGTCAAACCATACCTCCAGCAGGCATATGCATTAAAACATATTGGTCTTCTTTCTTTTTCTTTAGTTTTAGATACCAATAATATACTAATCTGATGTGATTTTACTGCTTCTTTTGAAAATATTTCCATTCCAATTTACTAATGACTATCTATTTTGTCTTCGAGACTTGAAACAGTCATAGGGCTGATTGGATCTTTCTTATTTTGTTGAAGAATCTATGCTGAACTACACCTACAGGGTAAGCATTTTACAATATTGACATCTGAAATTTGTAAACAATGTCTCAGATTTCACCTAGTTGGCATGAGTAATTGTTTTTGTTGTTGTGGCTGTTAACAGACAAAAAGGCTGGAAATGGTTTTCCCAACAAATCTGTTGCATTTGTGTTGACTGTTTTTTTATGTGCACACACATACACACACACAGACACACACAGGAGGGTGACATATACTCAAAACAAATGTTCTACCTCATGTCAACTTTTGTTCTGTGGCTTTTCAGCATGTGAGCTATTAATTGGCTTTCAATCTATTTTGTTATTACATTATTTTTGTACCATGTTGTTTAATTGTAACCTGCTTTAGACACAGATCATTTTTGCTTACTCTTTGAATCACTGGTAGCATCTATAGTCCTTGAAAGGTATTTTGCACCAAGTTCTGTGGAAAATGGCCAAAACCATAATTTTTTTTAAAAAAAAGCAGAAAACAAAAGTGTGCAGGTCAGTCTTCCATTTGCACAAAACAAATTAGTCAGGCTACCAATATAAGTGTAAATGTCAAGTTTGTTCAAAATCAGATCACAGCTGTATATTCTGGACCAAACAAATAAATAGTTCTAAAATACTGTTTAGGAAGTATATTAGGTAGTTTGTGGATGGGGTCAAAAACCTCTCTTCTTCTCCTCCTCCTCCTCCTCCTCCTCCTCCTCCTCCTCCTCCTCCTCTCTCTTCTTGGTCCCATTACATAACACACAAAGCCAAATGCCTCTGTGAAATTAGCATGCGGGTTTCTATATGAAAACAGACAGAGGGAATCTGGGACTGAGATACTACATCAGTCTGATGGCAGATAAAAGTTTGCCAAGTGTTATCTTCACCTTGCCAATCTCTGCACATGAGTACCCTACATAGCAACTCCAACATCCCCTTCCAGAGAATGTAATAGCTCAGGGAACAAGGGTAGCCAGTCAGAATCCAACTGCATTTATTCATCCAGACCTGCAAAGAAGATGGAATCCATACACCTCCCAGAGTTCCTCTGGAGGTCCAGGAGAAAGACATTTTCCTGTCACATTTCTGGCTGCAGAAATGCAGCCAGGCATTGTCTGGCCTTTCCCTTCCTCCTCCAGCAACTAAATGAACATTGAAGGTTCAGGAGCAGCTGCCATTTAGATTGTGTATATACGTGTAAGATGAAGGAGGTCCAGTACCTTGTACAAAGGAGGTACTGGATACCCTTCCACAAGGGCCACAAGAGGATAAATGTGTATGTCATCAGCAGGATTTCAGCCACAGTATAGACATATTGTATTTATTGCCTTGAACTATATACAAATATGTGTAGTACCAAAAGCAAAACAAAGGTATTTGTCTGATTAAAATTATGATTACAAAAAAGAATGGTGCTCTTTTGAAAAGAAAGATAAGGTTTTTCTGTGGGATGGGGCTCTTTAAAAATTTGGGCTGTTTTGGGTGAATCGATGGAGAGACAGGCACCACAGTCTTCCACACCCCAACTCCTCTTTCCTAGCTTTTATGCAATAGAGAACTTCACTTTTTACACACCAGCTGTCCTATTTTGCTAGCCATTAGCATTTCAGTGGTACAGAGAAAAACAAAAATAATAATCTTGATCTCACTTTCTAAAGTTATGATTTATTTTTCATAATAGACCTTATGCTAATTGAAAGTCTTTGTGGTTGGGTGGGTGGGGGGTGGGGGAAGTTGTTATTCTATGCATTAACTACATCTTTTAAAATTTTGTGAGGACCATTCCAGTTATTGAACAGAGAAAAGCTAATAGCATCAAAAATAGTTTTTTATACACAGCATAATTGCCACAGCAGGAAAAAGTACCACTATAGTTATTTGAAGTTCAATGCATTTTTAAAAAATTCATTGCACTCTTATTTTCATTTCTATACATTGTTAATGCAATACCTGTGATGCACACTATGTAGGACTATAAGTGGCTGTAGATTTGATGGGAATGCTAATTTATGTGGTAAATCCCCTTTAACCCCCTTAGAAAGACTTTATTATTATAAACTTTATTATTATGACAAACTTTAATGATAAAATATCTATGAGTCTTTTTAACAAAAGAAGAACAAAGAAAAATGTTTTACAGTGTTAAACTTGATAAACTGTATGCAGAGCACCAAAACAATGTTTATCATAAAATTGCACTCAGAGCCTTAATATATCTCCACATTCTTTCAGTGGTGATAATATGATACAAAAGAAATGAAGATAAAATAGAAGCATCTGAGCACCTTCACGAATGGTACAGGGAAGTAAGAGTGGTACAAAAACACACAAGAGTCCACTTGCTACAAGGGAGGTGCCATTAAAATGAAAATAAGATGTAATAATTTGTAAAAAAAGATAATTTATACTATTGCAAAATTGATTCTCTCTCTATATTTCCACAATATTGTTCAAACTTGCCAAGTAGTAACAATGCTCAGCAAATGAACCACAACCTGTGAATCTTAACAAGTAAGAACCTGCATGTGTATATCATCATTAATATGTATTTCCATTCCGCTATATAATATGATGGTATCATTTACAACAATGACTATATAAGACATTATTGCTCATTCAGGATTTTAAGTCCTGCTCTGAATTTTACAGAAATCTCTTCTTTCTCCTTTTTTTTTTTTTTTTTTTTTGTTCATGGCTATCATCTACAGTAAACACATATGTACAATCTGTTTAAGGACATGCATCTGTCACTAGTGGTGAACAAGTTCTCCTTAAATAATCTAATGCATTGCTTTAAAAAGCCATCATTTGCTGACCCACTCTGGAGATAACAAGACAAGATCCCAAGCCATATGCCATTGAAGGGCAAACTCATATCTCATCATGAATTTTACTGGCTAGGGTCGATGAAACTGTAGTCAAGAATATCTGAAGGACCACATGTTCCCTACAGCTGGGTAGTCATCAGAGTGATGCAACTGGCCTGGACTCTCAGATTAATGTGGTGGTGCTTGTGTAACTTCAAGTTGTTTTTTACTTATGGTGATCCTAAGGTGAACCTATCATGGAGTTTTCTGAGGCTGAGAGTATGTGACACACTCAAGATCACTCAGTGGGTTTCCATGGCTGAGTGGGGAAAGAACCCTGGTCCCCAGGGTGGTAGTCCAATGTTCAAACTGCTATACCTCTCTTCTCTCTCTCTCTCTCTCTCTCTCTGTGTGTGTGTATGTATGTTTGTGTGTGTGTATGTGTACTGGCATGAAATACCCTAACGGCAGCAAATCTCATCTGTTCTTGGAAGCTAGCAGGGTCTGCTCTGGTTAGTACTTGAATGTGAGACTGCTACCAAATACCAGGTGCTGTAGGCTATATTTCAGAGGCAGGAACTGGTAAAAACACCTCTGAGAATTCCTTGACTCAGAAAACCCTAAGAATTTCATGACATCTTTATAAGTTGACAGGAAACTTAAAGGTACATACACATGCACATGAAACATGTTTGCAACAAATATTTGTTGTAATACATTTGTACTCCACAGTGCCTCTATGCTATATTAACTATGTTATGTTATATTACCACACAGTAGAAATCATACAAATAGTTTTCATGTTTGATAAATATGTACCCATCACTTAAAAAAAATAAAGCTACTTTTTTTTTCTCCTCATAATACAAGTCAATGAAGAAAATGAAAACTAAATAGGGTTAGGAAGTGATAACAAAAACTTCATTTGGCTTACATTGGAGGGCATGAAGAATCAAGGGATGTCAAATTCATTCTTTCAAATCCTGAGCTGGGCATTTCGGAATCAGAGGTGCATGGTTGTCATGTTAGCATAAAAAATGGACATGACATTTTTTTTTACTCATCTCAGAAATGTGGTTTACTGGAAGAATGATGATTTCGTTAATAATATTGACTTCCACCAAAGTTTCTTATCACACAGTGACCACAGGTACCACCACTAATTACTAGTTCTTTTTGACTAGCTGCTCAAGTATAATAACTATTGCTCACACTGATATCTAGACACTGGAACAACATGGGTGGGCAGTCAGGTTATGTGAAGGTTGATGTCACACATAGAATTCTTTGTATACCAGAAAGTAAGTAGTCATGACTTAAAACCCGTGCATCTATTACCTCCACTATCAGAATGCTGACATCACAAATGTTAGTGGAAAAAAGAACTAAAATGTTATTGCTAATAATAAAGTGATGAAGTCAACGATTAAACTGCTGAAATATGGGCACCAGATACTTTCTAAAGACCTTGATTAATCATGGAATGTCTCTTCTAGGTATCTCCAATGTGACATAAAGTACTGATAGTCCAAAATGGGAGTTCATGCTTTTTACCATGTGTCCACCATGAAGGTGAGACAAGGTGCCCATAAATGGTTCCACCATTGCCACTGGTCAGGGGGCAATGTGTGAGGACCTGAATGGGCCAAGATCCATTTCCTTCTAGCATTTTTTTCAAGATGGGTTGTAGTCAATGGTAAGTTGGGTGAGACTCTCTCACCTTTTGGGTATCTCAAGGTGCTTAACATGATAGTGTTTTATCTCCCTCAGTGTCAACACTTGTGACAAAGAGGGAAATCAAATTAGACAAATCAAAACCACTGACAGATGCAGCCTGTGGCCAACCTGCATGTGTAAGAAAAGGGACCAGGAGGAAGGAAGGAGAAACTTACAAAGACAAACCTCAAGCTTCTTCCACTTTCATATTGCACATGCCACTATATCAGCACATCATAGGTAGCATGTCTCATTCCTGCATGGAAGTTAAATCCACCTTAAAGAAATAACGGAGGTGCATTTGCTTTGTAACTACATATAACATTCTAAAATTGTCAGGAGTTTTTCACTGACTATAGTTTGATGTTGATTACATCCACTACACTAGACTCTCCCTAGTAAAGATTTACCAGTCTTAATTGAGGTGATATATCAGAACATATTGGTAAAATGGCTAGGACAGTACAGAGAATATAGGACAATATGCTATTATATATTATCAAAAATCTTAGAAAAAGGAGTGAGAATTTACAGTGTGTAATTACACATCTTCACAGTGTTTTCTCCAGCACCTTAGGTTATAATTAATTTTAAGTGCTAAAAGATAGTCAGTCATTTTGTATGACTCAAATATGTTTGTGCCAGGCATAGAGCATAAATTCTATTTTCTGAACTTCACACTTGAATAACTTCCCTTATATGGTAGCATTTCTAAGGCTAGGCAGATAGGAATCTGTCACATCCAATGTTCATTTTTCAGGACAAAAATCAATAATTGCAAATAACTCCAAGTTCAGTTAAATTTAGGGACCTGTGTAGCATAGGACAATGAAAGACCTCTAAGATAGTGTTCCAGTATAATAAAATAACCAAGGTGAATTTTGATATTCCTCTGGAAGAATAATTTGAAACAGTTTATAGCTAAAGCAAATTTGAGAAGCTTTGCAAATTTGATATAGGGTCTCTGATATGGGTACACGTATGAGGAACACATGACATTTTTGAATGCACCTTCCACTAGTCCTTACCAGCATACCCAAAGCTGAGGGAGGGATGATTGAGGAACTCAGTTTTTGTGATTTTCTTTAAAAAAAATTAAAAAAGGATCTTATCTACTCCATTCAGACTAATGTGCAGATCAGAATTTAGTTAGTCAATACATGTAGAACTTTTCTGAGTATTGCAACATGCATATTTCCAGTTCAACCATATGAAAATATATATTTAAATTTCATTTTAAATTTCAGATTAATGTGGATTCAGACAGATATTATTTTTTGAATTTTTTGAAAAGCAAAAGTGATTCAAATGGGAATAAAAAGTTCAATCCACCCCTTGCATAAGAAAAGATACCTGGGTTAGGGTTAACTTTTCTAAATTCATTTTCCCCAAGGAGTAACTGGTAATTGTACATAAAAATGAGTGTGTGTCTTACAAGACCTTTTACTGGCTCTGATATTAGGTTAATTTAGTTTT
Organism: Iguana delicatissima; assembly: GCA_948472985.1. Lineage (NCBI taxonomy): Eukaryota > Metazoa > Chordata > Lepidosauria > Squamata > Iguanidae > Iguana > Iguana delicatissima. The sequence continues at coordinate 276,361 of CAOKZL010001554.1, read as the reverse complement.
AAAATGCAGACAATTATAGCAAAGTTTCGAACATTTTTAAATGATTGATGTAAAGTTCACAAAATGATGTTGATCTAGACTTAGTCATACTTAAAGTAGACCCACTGGAATAAACAGGATATGAATTATTCAGTGATAAGTAGAGTCCAATTGATTTAAATACAACCATATTTGGGTTCAACCCAACGTTTCTCTCTCCCCCTTAGAATTATGGGTTTATTAGTCAGTGGAAAAATGGTGGTCCCAAATCCATTGGATTCCAGAGGTATTAGATATGTTTAACTTTCTATTTGATTATGCTGCATAATTAGCTTGAAATAAAAAGTCATGATAATGCCTACTGGGACTGATATTATGTAAAAGAAAATAAAATTATTATTTTTTTCTGTTGAAGAACTAGAAAAAAATGCTTCACACTCTTTGTTCACGAACTAGTGAGCCTTGAAGTACCCTATTCTGGAAGATGTTTAACCTGAAACAAAGCATGCTTCTACATGTATGAATTCTGAACACAGATTTAATCCATGAACAAAAGTATCAGCATTTATTTCAGTAGCATGAACAGTTCTCTGTGTTCCTTCCTGTTTTCATGTTATTTGTACTAGAAATAAGATATAGTTTGCCACAATTACAATGTTCCTTCTTGAGCACGATTTATCTAAATCCAACAGGGAACGTATTTAAAAGATGGATTGAATCTAATGCTATTAATGATAAAAGGAATTAAAATTATTATGCACACAGATATGTTTATTTCCATGCAATTACAGTTTAAAAGCCCTGTGTCTATCTGAAATTACTTTACTAGATTTTGCTTATGCCATTATCTTAGTGAAATTTTTCCCCACAGAATTAACACTGTAGTAAACTCTTCCTTCGTTCCTCTTTGCTTAATAAAGAAGAGAAAGCAGAGAACAAGAGAAAAAAATACATGGGAAAAATTACCAAAAATAGTAAGTTTTTTTGTTTTTGTTTTTTCTGACTGAGAGAGGTTTTGTGCATTTTTAAAAGTGATTTTGGCATATTTATGTCAAATGTGCAGAATGGGGAAAAATACAACATTGCAGCTGGGGTTTCTTTTTCAAGTACTACTAAAAGATTAGTAGAACAAAGTGTGCCATTTTTGTTTTCATGGTTGTGTTTGGTACATGTGAATACTTTGACTCAAAAGTGAATAGAAAGTAAATATTTCACAGATTTCAGACCTTGACTGGGGGAAAATGGCTATTTCAATCATACTGAAGGTGAGATTTTTCAAGGGAATTCAAAAATTCTTAGGTTGTTATCCTTCCATGTTGAGACAGCCAGTCTTAGAAACTTGCCAACAGCACGAGTTATTCAAATCCCTAGTGAGGAAAAAACTGAGACTCGTGTACGTGTTAGCCCTGCAATGATAAAGCCCAGCTTGGAAACATTAGCCCAGTATAGAATGCTAGGTCACAGCCAGTATATCAAACATCAGGATTAAATTAGCAGCTGATAGGATTTTTTTTTATTTTTTTTAATTATTTTACAGAATCTTTATTTTCAATACTGACACAAATATCACACAAACAATTAGACAGTACCTGCCACTTTGGAAAAGATGTTTAATAACATATGAAATATTCCATTGAATTTACAAGGTATTACCTAGTAAGACTCTGAAATGTTTTATTTATATTTATGTATGGTTGTTAAAAAAAACCTGAAGTTTTCTAATCTGTTTAAAGTGTATAGATTCAAAACACAAGAGCATGGTAATGACACTAACACCTGGAATAATATTTGAATTTCTTTTCTTTAATTTCAGGCATTTGCCACCCACAATATTTTCCTACTGGATGGTTCTGCTAGGCACACTTTCCAAGAAATGATCATGGGTATTTTTTATGAACATCAAGGTGACATATGGAAAGAAACACTATTTATTTATACAAAATTTATCTTTAATGCCATTTACCCTTTTATTCTAACAGTCATATTTAAAAAGACATGAAAATTAATAACAAATATATGTAAACATAAAAAAACCTTACCTGTTATTAAATTCAGTAGGACATATTTCAGAGTGGATATGCATAGGGATGTATGTTTGTAGTCCTTTATGGAGCTATGTCTTTGTAAGGGAACTTAGGCATGTGGGAATTACAATTGATCAGTTCCATAATGCATGTATCTAGTAGAGGGGTGCTGTTACACTCTAACATAGCAGGGTCAACAAAGTGCCTGATGCTGGAATTTAAATTGTCAAAACAGAAGATCAATTAAAACAGATGCAAGTTTAATGTAAGCATAAGCTATCCAGAAATCCAAAATACTCCACAATCTGAAAGTGTCCACACGGGTGGCTGAGATAGTGACACCTTTGCTTTCTGATGGTTCAGTGTACACAAACTTTGTTTCATGCACATTTTTTTAGAAAAAATGCATAGAATTTATCTTCAGGCTATGTGTATAAGGCGTATATGAAACATAAATTGATTTCATATTTATACTTGGGTCCCATCTCCAAGATATCTCGTTTTGTACACATATGCAAATACAGATATTCCAAAATCCAAACAAATCTGAAACCGGAAACACTTCTAGTCCCAAACATTTTGTATAAGGATAACCCTCATCCTATATTTTGGATAATCCTCATCCTATATTTTGGATAATCCTCATCAGAAATCAAACTGTTAAACTACTATATCTGATAAAAAATAGAAAGATGAACTAGAAGAAAGATGTTATCATGAACTGTTAAAACATTGTTTTAAATGGTGGACTTGATTAAAAGTCAGTGAAAATACTTACCTAGAGAATTGTTTTCTGGATTGCTTTACTTTGGCCTTAGTAACACTAGCATGTAGTCAGATTTTATTGCCTACATATTCACTCTGTTCAGATGTTAAGCCTAAATATGAGAACCAAATGGAAAGGGCATTACTTAGTCCCATCTCTACACCTCTCACTTTACCAGTGCTGTCTACTCAAACTGATAAGACAGGTTCTACTCGCTTACTTTTGAACAGATCTGTAATTTCCTACGTAATCATAGGAAGCAATGCCTCTTCTATATTTATATCACTATCCATTATTTCCAGTAATTGAGAGGAAGTAGTGAAAAAGGCATGATACCAGAGTGATGCTTATCATTATAGCTATAGCCTGTTCCTTTGCAATATCCACCACCACCACCACCATCACCATCATCATCATCACCATCATCATCATCATCATCATCATCATCTATTTCTTACCTGCCTCTCCCCATGGCTTGAAGCTGGTTGCATCATAAATTAATATGCAGCTAAAAACACATAAAACCATTTAAAATATACTAATTTAAAATTCATTGTTAAACATTGATTGGGTAAGTGTGCTAGAAAAGACAGAACATTTTAAAAATTCAGAGAGTATGTTTTGCTTTCTAATCTCTTCTGGCAGGCCATCCCACAGTCTAGGGGAAGCTGATGAGAGGGTCCTCTGAGTGACTGTTGCCCATTTAGTCCTGGCTGATTAAAGTAAATGGCCCCCAGAGGACTTGAGTGTATGGAATGGATTGTATGGGAGGAGGTGATCCTGCAGGTAACTTGGACGAAACCATGTCGAGCTTTAAAGATAATAACCAATACTTTGTATTTTGCCTGGAAATCAACTGGTAGCCAATAAAGTGATTTTATTATCAGTGTGATATATTCACTCTTCAATGTACTTGTAACCAATCTGGCTACTATATTTTGGACCAGTAGGAGTTTCTGAACTTGGTACAAACATAGTCCAATGTGCAGAGCATTGTAGAAGTTCAATCTTGAGGTCACCAGTGCATGCATTACCATCTTTAGGTCTTCCAGTTCTAGGAAGGGGCAGTTGGAATATCAGCCAAAGCTGAAAATAAGCACTTCTGTCTGTCAAATCTATGGGAGCTGATATTTAAAAGGACAGATCCAGGAGCACTCCCAAGTTGCAAACACAGTCTTTCTAAGGGAGTGTGACATCATCCAGGACTGGTTGACAAACCTTCAATCCCAGATTAGGACCCTTAATAGTAAGCACCTCTGTCTTGTTTGGATTCAGTTTCAATTTGTTTTTCTTCATTCAGCCCATTACCTCCTCCAAACATTCATTCAGAGAAGATATACTATCCTTAGCTAAGACTGTTTTCCAAGGCATGGAGAAATATAGTTGGTTGTCATCAGCATACTGGTAGCACCCTGCCCCGAGCCTCCAGATGATCACTCCGAGCCTTTTCATGTAGATGTTAAAAAGCATTGAGGATAGATTGGCACCTTGTGGTATACCATATAAAAGATCCTTTTTTGAGGAGCAGCTATCCCAAGAACTACCATATGGAATCTGCCTAAGAGGTTAGACCAGAACCACTGCAACACAGTGCCTCCAATTTGCAGCCCCTCCCCCAGTGTTCCAGAAGGATACCATCTTTAGTGGTATTTAATGCTGCTGATGGGTCTAAAAGCACCAACAGAGACACACTTATCCCACTGATGCTAAAACAGAGATCATCCACTAAGGCAACTATAGCAGTCTCAAGTCATTTATCTTGCTCAATTATCTCAGTTATTTTGCTAGCTGGAGCTTAGAGTTCCAGCATTCTGAACCTAGTGCCAAAATGATGGTAAATCCAGTGATAAACTGTTAACATTCTAAATGTACAAGAAGTCAGCAAGACATTATGAAATTGTTTACAACATTAGAAGTACCCATAAAGAAACCTGTGAAAAAACTCATACCAACCTATTACCAAGACCTGACACACTTGTTTTAAATGATTCCATTTGAATTTGCCAGTAAATAAATTTGAGTTGCTGGGTGTTAGGCCTTTCTAAATAAACTTGCCAGTTTCCACTTTTAAGTGATGGCATAACTTCCAGCATGAGAATAACAGTAGGATTAAAAGGCAATGCCCTGGAAAGCCAGGGTCAGAAAAGAAAAATAAACATGGGAGACATTATTGGCATGTCTAAAGAACATTCAACCCATCAAACCTAACCTATTTTAGCTTTCTCTCTTACCTCCTACCTCTCCCAAGATGCTCTTTAATTGTTTCAAGAAAGATTCTAATCTTTTTTTGCCTCAGTAATCCAGCTTCATAGGCCATTTCATGTGTTTATGGGTCTCTGTATAATCAAATGTGTCTTGACATCTGTTCTTCCTTTTCTCCTCAAATCCATTTGTGACCCTTTGATCTGTGACTGTGAAGAACCAAAAATAGTGACTTGGGCTTCAAGCTCTCAAAGCTTTGTGTAAATCAAACCTACATATAAAACACAACTACTTCCCAACTACCTTTAGCTTCTTAAAACTTTAAAATCTCTGGTTCCTCTTTATGGATCTCACTTACTGAAAACAATGTACTCTGTTCTTATTCAGGACTGTGTCACCAAGAGGCTTTGGGGTGTACACTATGTGGGTAAAATAAGCTTTAACATATCTTTTTAACACTTTAAAAATGTTAGGCATTTATTTTCATCAGAATTTAACTGAAGACTCTACATTATTATGTGCTAAGGGATTCTGTGGGTGTCGCCATGCTCCTATCTTTAGGAGGAAATGAACAATCAGAAAGGTTTTAGATTAACATTGGCCAAGCAGCTTTAATATTAAAGTCACTGGCTGCTATTGACCAAAGTGTTCTGATCCTAGACAAGTCAAACATCAAAGGAATATTCCTCAGCAAGACCAGCTTTTCTTTTTTGGGGGAGAGGGAGTTTTTTTTGTAATGAGTCTGGAGTAAGGGTAATTAATTCTATAAAACGGTTGGACATCATCGTTGATGTCATCGTTGTCATCATCATCATCATCATCATCTATTTATACAGTGTCATCAGTGTACATGGTGCTTTATAAGTAAAACAAGGAAAAACAGCCAGCCCTACCAAAGGTGTACAGTCTAAAATCTGTAAACAAAATGACAGAGAAGTAATTATGTCATTTTCACCCTCTTCCTAATCATCCTGCTCTTACTTCTGTGTTTTTCCCATCTGTGGGACTCAAAGTGATTTATTTTAAAAATTAAGCAGATTCAAATAAACACTTGCATTGCAAAGAACATAACCAACATTAAAATACCATTGAGTTATCAAAACCATACACCTCAAAATCCCAGCACAGCATACCTTGTTTGATAGATAGGGGTGTCTATCCACTTGATGCAGCTAACTTTTACCACTAACTAACTCTTAGCACTTGATGCAACCAGAACTTGTTGCCCTATGTGGCCATTATAGGACTGTTTGCTCTCAATCAGGCAAGCAGGGCTCATCAGATGCATCCACAACTGTGAATGCACCTAATCCCACCTCAAAGCCGGGTTCATAGCCATCCACAACCTAAAAACCTCACTGAAAATAATCCATGCTGGACCTGTGAAGTTCACTATGAAAAATGCCCATCTACCAGATGGGTGAATACACTCTAGACTTTAGTGATAACACCAGCATAAACGAAGAAGCCCAAAAGCCAATTTCTTCTTGTCCTTTTGACCTTTTGGACCTTCTGCTTTTCCTTCTCACATCTTGTAAACTTTCCTTTCTCCCTATAAAGGAGAAAGAAAAATCTACATAATCACCATGAAGGATCTTATTAATTGTCACTCACACCAAATTATCTCCTGAGGCCATATTCAAATGATCAAAAGGAATGGCTTCATACTCCACTTCACTATAAGAACTTGTGGACAGCTGCATACTCCCTGGAGATCCAGCTGTCCATGACAGACAAGCAACCGTAGGCTGAACACCCATTAATGTAAATGCTACTTGAGGATAGGTATATGGTAGGGGACCCTTGCTGGATGTTCACTAGGGGATCATCCCAACCCAACAGGCTTACTACAGACATTACACAGGCAGCTCTCTGTACCAATATCTCCACACTTGGTGAAACAGTAATAGATGTTGTGTGATTGCCCATTTCACCAGATGTCAGTTGTTCAGAACAGTCCATCCTTGTGGCATTCATGGGCAAGTGTTCATCTATCCTTGTTCCATTTCTTAGCAGCCTGTTTCAATGAGCTCATTCTATATGCACTTCTTCACTAACTCTTCCAATTTTGCCAAAATGGCTTCCCTCATCTAACTCACAGTCATCATCTGAAGACATTAGGCACACTGAAGGAGAAGCTTCACCAGCTGGCCTTTTCCCAGATGACATTATACAGTGATGAACTAATACTGTCCAACACAGAAAGAGATGTAACAAGACTAAAACACCACCACTAAAACTGTTCCTAGTCTAAGACTCAAACATTCAGATGTTTAGTGAGTCTTGATCAAAATACAATGTTAAGAAGAGGTCAGCCTAGACCATAATTCCATCCAGCAAAATATAACATTCCCTAAACTGCTTTTGGTTGAGCAGAACCACCTCTGCCTTGTCCAGATTAATATCCAATTTGTTTGTCCTCATACAATCCATTACTAATGACAGGAACTGGTTTAGAACCAACATAATTTCTAGGAATTAGATGGAAAGCAATAATGTAGCTGTGTGTCGTCTACATTACACATGCAAATAACACAGCTGTTTATTTGAAAACTGCATTATAGATGACGCTTTACCCCAAAACTTTGAACAACCTTTTCCAGCAGTTTAATATGTTAGTATAAAAGAAAAAAGACAAAATTAATTTCTGATGGACCCCATAGGCCAACAACGAAGGCATTGAACAAGAATCCCCCAACAGCACTTTTTGGTCTTACCCATCTGGGAAGGAATAGAACTAGTGTAAATAAAAGTGTCTCCAAGTCTTTCTACTGTAGAATGTCAGTAGGTATTGAAACCTACTGATGAATCCAGCAATAGGACATAGTCTCCCACATATTTCCCAGGGCAAGCAATCCACGAAGGTACCAAACCTGTGTGTGTACCATGGTCAGCACTGAAGCAAAACTGAGATGGATCTAGATAATCCATAACATGTAAGAAACCTTGACTAAAAGTGAGATGTTGGGAATTGGCCAGTAAAGATACAATATAATGGGATCCAAGGAACACTTTTTCAAAAATGGTTTAACAATTTTCTCCTTCAGACAAGTTGGAATTCTTTCTTGTAGTTATGAGTGAATGTCAGTGTGATGTAGTGGTTAGAGTGGATTATGCCACTGGAGACCAGGGTTCAGTTCCCCACTCTGCTGTGGAAGCCTACTGGGCAGCCTTGGTCACATCATACACTCTTAGTCCAGAAACCCCTGTGATAGGTTCACTTTAGTGTCACCATAAGTTGGAAACAACTTGAAGGCACACAGCAACAGTTACGGGGCACTGACTGCTTCCTCTAGCACTTGGCCAGACCTCTTCTGATCTTTTTAATGTGAGGAAGGTCTAGAACACATGCAGTGACTTTCGCCTATACAAAAATCCTCTTCACATCCTCAGGCAATAGAAATGAAATAATATCTAATCTAATTATCACTGAACAAGCAGGGGCTAAAATAACACATATTGCATCTTCATTAATATAGTGTCCATGTGAAAGTGAATCCAGGTGGTTTGGGCCCTTTCTGCAGGAGCTTCCCACCTTGGTATGGGGACAGGAGAGAAGCAGGACCACAATGATGCTTCTGCATGACATTGTCATGGTCCTGTCCTCCCATCTTCAGGCAGCACAATTGTGGATTAAATCATTGATAGGTTTTCCCCATCAATGGCCCATGATTGTGCCACCATCCCACACTTACCTGGCCTGTGGAAGCCCCAGAAGCATGATGGAGGTGCTTCCTTCTCCAGTACAGCCTGGAAAAGTGCCCAGCTGCACTGGAAGAGGCATATGCATCATGCTTCCTTTGGCAGAGAGCCAGCCAGTGAGGAGGGGAATGCTGCCATCTCACTCCCTTATTGGCAGAGTCACTGCCAGGATCACCACCAGAGGAAGGCAATATAAGTAGGATGCGGAAAGGGCCCTGGTCTGCAAACTTCTGGTTACTTTGTTGTCTTTCTCTTTTAAACTCAGTAAAGTTTTTTTTCCCTTCCCTCATTAACCAGTTATAGGTAAATGTACTTTCAACAAAGTAATGAAGTGTGCTCAAGCCTTTACTCCCTCAATTCTTTTCTAACTGGTTTTGCTCCATTTAATGTCACATGAGGGAGAAGGGAACAGACTTAAGCATTGACAGACCTAAAAAAAAAGCATACAAAGTTTGTGAAGGGTCTTAATGGCCCCTATAAAGACCTTGCTGTGGAAAATGCATTACCCCTTTTTGTCTTGTCAGAAATTTGGTAAATGGAACTATTGGTCATTGCATATACATTATCATCCTCAATTGTTAATCAAGGACCTCATTCAAAATGAAAGACTAAGGACCTTTCTGCTCCACACTCCCAATCCACCATAGTAACTTGAAAAGGAGAGGACCACAATGTTTATGTATGATGTTGTCACAGTCCTGTCTTTTTCCCATTCCCAGGTGGTACAATTGCACCACAAGTCTTTGTTGAGTTTTATCCATCAGTGACTGGTGATTGCACCACCATCCTACTGCTTGCCCACACTTACCTTCCTTGCTGAAGCCCAGAAAACACAATGACTGTATTTCCTGCCTCAGCACAGCCCGGGACAGTACCCAGCTGTGCTGCAGCAGGAAGAGGCATGACCAAATTGCCTCCTGGATCCCGGAGGCAGCCAGTGCAGAGGGTGGCATTCCTTTAGTGCACCCTTCCTGGCAGGGCCGACACCATGACTCTCACCAGATGTCTCTGGGACCAGGTAAGATGCGAAAAGGGCCTACAGTAAGATCTGAAGCTCTGTTTCCCATTGCATGCATAGTTGCCCTAATTGATTGAATTCCTCATTCAGAAGCTTGGACAGAAGTCACACATAGCTAGATCAGCATCTACACCAAGAGATGGAGCTCCATTCAGTTGGTGATTGCAGCACAAGAAGATGTCATTTCCATCCCCTCCCACTTGTGAGCAAAACTGTGACAAGGAATTGTGAGGTCCTGCTGATTTTTGCGGCCTTGCTTTCTGGTGAGAAGAGGTAGAAATATCCTCCTCTTGTGCCCCAATCACCAGCTGAATCAACCTCCATCTCTTAGTATTTCTGTCATCTGGTAAAGTAGGTTTGAGAGAGCATTTACAGTTGTGGCAATAGCACCATAATCATGATTACATAGGGTTAGTGCAAACAGAAGTTACAGGTTTGTATCTCTTGATATTCTATTATGTGAAATGCCATCCAGTATCTCTTTTATTTTATTTTTCCTTTCACTTGGTGTGGTAGTTGAGAAAACATACTACATGTGATTTTATTTTACAAAGCATTCTAACTGGTAAATGAAAAGAAATTCTGAGAAATGTGAATGTTTCTTTAAATATGTTTTTCTTCCTTTTGCTAACATGAACGAGACCTCTGGTGGACTTTCTATTGATTAAATATGAGGGTGGAGATAAGAAAATACAAGAAACCAGACATGTATGCGTGTTAAATACAGTATTGATTAAAAAAAAAAAACAACTTAAAGTGCTTAATTTTTTTTAAAAAAAAGGTTCTGAAATTCACAATAAAGATCTTAAAAAGAGAGACTACATCCTTTATTAGATCAGAGGACAGTTAAAATGCTGGGAACAAGCTTTTGTATTACTTTGAACATCTCTTCAGAGTTAAGGGTAAAAATAGATGGAAAGTGGATATTTTAAAGACCCTTTGTAAGACAAAAAGATTCCACTATTTTAGAGACTTTGCCATTTCAGAGACATATTAACGCATGTATAACAAATTCAAACTGTTTAAAAAAAAAAGACAAAAAAATAATCTATTGGACTTAAAGACTGCTAGAGAGTGACCTCCAGCTTCGGGAGGGAAATATTTCCTCATCTGCTTCTGAAGATTCATCTAAGCATCGAGAAGGGAGAAGAAAATCAAAAATGCTCTGCCTTTTAGAAATGATGGCCTTCAATAAAGACAGACAGACTGAACACAGCAACAGTGACACTAAGCCACTGGATTTGGGACAAGAATTTCCCCACACAATGAAAAAAAAGGGAGTCATGATAAGGCAACGCTGACTCGAAAAAGAGGATGTGAAAAGCCAGATCACAAAGGCCCAGCAAAATGCTCCTAAAACTCAAGAGGCAAGGCAGGACTGGACCTACAACCAGTTTGGAAAACACGTGCCAAACAGTGTACTTAATTCTAGCTCAGAACTAAATGACTAGCTTTGTTTTTCTAGTTTGTACTGGGAGGCAAAAAGTGGGAGGGAGAATTTGGGCTGAGACAACATCCAGAGGGTTGTCTCTAATCACCACTCTTTTCATGAGTAAGATAGCCATCTGGAGGAGCATCAATGTAGTCTTTTGGAAAGGGAGACTAGAAAGATCAAGACAAACGTAGGGTATCTCACTCAGACAAATCTTACGCCTCCCAATTTTTTTTCCCCTTTATTTTGGCCTCCTTAGATTCAGTTCAACAATTTTTCAAGGAAGTTAAAAACAAAGGATTTCTTCTGTGGAATTAAAGTTTTCTCTTTTTATTTATTTTTGTTTTTGTTTCTTCTTCCCACTTAAAGGCCATGGATGAAGCATTTTACAGTTCTCCTAGTGCAAAAAAACAGATTTTTTTTTAAAAAAATTACAGCAAGAACCAAAGTAATGGGGGGGGAGAGAATTTGCTGCTTTTCTTCTCCCAAGCAACCAAAAAAAATGAACAGAATTTTAGGTGTTTTTTTGTTTGTTTGTTTGTTTACTGCAACATATACACATTTAATACAGTACACAGTCCATGCAGTGGCACAGCCATGGCATAGGGGGCCTGGACCCCCACCTTCAGTGTTTCTCATTCGCCGTGTCCTCCTACTGTTGCCTGCCTCCTAGCCCGATTTGAAGAGGAGAATTGCAACCTGGCCCAAGTAGAAATAGATGAAGTGCTTTGTCTCATGTGTTACGTAGCTGCCGAAATTCCTGCCCATGGTGCAATGCCAAGTGGGGTTGTATTTCTTGTCAAATTCATTTTTGATATATGCTGCAATGTCCTTCTCTATGTTGTACTTTTCCATGGCCTGCGTGGCACAGTCGACAGCATCCTGCGGCATATCCTCCGACATGTCCGCATTTTTGATCACGGCCTTCGTGTCAGACATGGTGGACCTTCACAGTGTAAGGCAAAGCCCTCAGTTATTTTAAAAAATAATAAAAAAAAATCACTGTAGGTATCTATGGGTTCTGTTCCTCCGCCCTTCCAAGACATAGCGCCTGCACGGCCGGGGCCAGCAGCAAAAAAGGTGGCTTCTCCCGGGACTGGGAAGCGGAGTCGCTCTGAAGAAGCAAGCAAAAAAAGCAAGCCACAGCCACGCTGGCGCCTTCTGATCCTCTCCGCTCCGCTCCCCTAGTGCACCCTCTCTCAATCTATTGGACTTCTAAAAATGTAAATGCTTTTTTAAAAAAGGGGAAAGGAAAAGGAGGAAAATCCCTAATGAGAACTGTGGTATAACACCTACCTGAACTTGTACAGTGAAAGACCTTGCAGGGGAGGATAAGAGATTGATATCATGAGAGAAGCCAAGGTGCATTGCATCTGGCACAAGGTGCCAGCATGCCACTTGTAAGAGGGATGGATTCAGAGGCTATTTAAAGCCTGATTATGCCCTCACATGCCTCTTTCCCTGCACTCAGTGCTGTGTGAGACTTACCTGATTAATTTCCCTTTTTAATTTTTCCCCACCCCATACTCTACCTCTGGGACTTGGACAATTGGTTTTGGGTGATATTAGTAATTAAGATGTCACCTGTCAGATAACTTGGGGAAATATAAGACCCTGTGGTGCCATCTGGCACCCTTTGGGCATTGGGTAGTGCTCTCAAATTTCCTTTTGTAGGGTTCCAAGGCTGAAGGGGTGGGGAAGGAAACTACCCTTGAGGATAACCTGGAATCTGGGCTGTCATTTGCACAGTTCTGAGGCTTCCTGGGGAGTCCCCAAGGTTGCCTTCCAATTGCAGATGTCAGGGAATACCCCAAGTATTGGGGTTGCCGGGGCTAAAGTGTCTCACCCAAGAAAAGGCCAAGGGGTGACTCCTGGCCTCAGCTGGACTGCATCAGGTTGATTCCCTACTCTAGCCCCATTTCAGGCCAATGCAACTTACACAGATTAGGCCAAATAAAGTGGCCCTTATGTAACACAATTCTCTGTGTCTGGTATTCCACGGTTGGTTATCAAAAAGGAAAGTCATAAGAAATGCTGATCGGCTAGTCATTCATACTTATATAAACAGGCCATATATCTCCTTAACTTTTAGTATCAGGTGTAACTACAGAAAGGCTGGGAAGGAGTTTGAGAGCTTTAGAAAGAACAATGGCCTTAAAGCCCTTCTTCCTCTTCTGGTTGAGTATGTTCTGCTTTTTTGTGTTTATTTAAATGGTAAGGGTGTGGCCCCTCAGCCCATTCATTCCAAATTGTCAGCATTGGCCTTTGTGGCCAAAGTGCAGCATCTCCCTGATTCCAGTCTGACTTTAGAGTTTGTAAAGCATTAGAGGATTGGTCAGGGAGTGGGAACACCTTCCTGATGCCCAAGCCTCATTGTCTCCTGACATGTTTAAGGGCCTAGTAACTACAAGGCCCGCCCTCTGTAGTTCCATTTCTGGAGCAGTACTTTTTCACGCAGCTTCCCTGACTGCTTTTTTGGGGGCACTGCAGATTAATGAATTAGTTGTGGTATCTAAAACTGACACTTCTGGTAGAGTCTTGGAGTTATCTGATGTGATGTTTGTTGCTGAAAGTGCTGTTTTGCACATTAGACATTTGAAAAAGGATCAGACTGAGGTGGGGGGCAGAATTCAGCTTTTTTTTTTTTGTGCTGACATTGCTCTCTGCCTAGTACTTGCCCTCCAGCGTTATGTGGAATGTAGGGGATCAAGGTTGAGGGTTTTGTTTTGTTATGCTATGCTAACTTTGCACCCCTCACCAGGCTCCAGTTTTGAACAGTAACTTTGAAGGCATTGCAGCATTTAGGCCTTTCTGGTGTTAAGTTTGACACCCATTCTTTCAGGATTGGAGCAGCCTCCACAGTTTCAGCAACGGGCTTCAACTCATATGACACCTAGCACGTAGGGCACTGGAAATCCTGGATGGCTAAGAGTTATGTGCATCCCCTCCAGTGTTAATGGCTGAGCCTGAGTAACTTTTTTTTCCTCCTGGTGGATCCTAGGTCCAGTGTGGCAAGATGGTGGATACTGATCTGCAGCCACAATATTGTGTTCTGAAGTTGCCATTTTGGGGCTTAGTTGAGTTTAGGTAGGAGGGCCATTGTGAAATGGCTGGTAAGCAGGGCCTGCAGTGGAGCAGCCTCTTGCCCTTGTTCTTTGAGGAGGACTGTAGGCGTTCACCTCAGAGGGAGTGACCTGGGCCTGATGAAAGGGATGGCCTTGTTGTTGCATGCACAGAATGACTTTCAGATCATTAGAAGCCTAGGGGTTTCCATGTTGTCAAATGATGGAAGAGGGGGAAGATGACCTAAAGCACATTGATAACACACAAAGAATGGCAAACAAGGAGATTTACAATACCCTGAGGGACTTGTAATCTGGAGAACCTGTAATTGGGGATGAGGGCTGTTTTGGCTGGCTTGATAAGGGAAAGGGGCTAAATAGACACTTCTCCCTTGTCTGTGGCGAGTAGTGAGGAGAGAATATTAATTTAGTGATCACCTCCTGGCACCCATTTTTGATGTTGCGTAGGACTCTGGAATTCTTTCTTTAGGGCCCAAAGTCCCAGGGGGTGGGGGGAGTAAACTACCCTTGAGGCTAACTTGTTAAGGTCCTGTGGCTTGGGTTTGAGTTCCCTGGGTTACCCTCCAGTAAGCCTATCTGGGGAGCAACCAAAGGTAATTTGGTTTGTCCCTGGGATTTAGATGTTTTTTGTCCAAGGGAAAGCTGAAGAGGTTGTCAGGGACTGACATCTCACCTCAGCCAGACCTGCATCAGGTTGCTCCCCTTTATTGTTCCATTTCCAGGCTAACACATTTTCTAAGTAGGTCAGACAAAAATAAAGTGGCTCATATTCATCCCATTTTTCTGGTCTTATTATTTCACGGTTGACCATCAAATGAATTTTAGTTTATTTTTTTCCCTGAAAAGTAATCTAAGCTTCATTTCTTGGGTCTTGCACTCTGATTTGCATGCACAAATCACAGACTGATTTGAGAGCTGTGCCCTATGTCTCATTTTCTCTTTCAGGAACAATTTAATTTGAGACAAGCAGTTTTATGTGACTGCCTAAATTCTACATCTGCTTTATGAAAACTTATTTGGAATCCACTATTTGCAATTCCCCTGCAGTTGTGTGTTTCATAATCTTTCCTGCTTAGAATTATATACATTTTGTACAACTAGTATGAATATGTGTTTTATTTTTCTAGTCTGGCTGGCCACATGAGTCTTCAGCATCTTTTCTACCATGTCATGGTTGTGTTGAGGCCACAAACAGCTTCCTTCCTTCCTTCCTTCCTTCCTTCCTTCCTTCCTTCCTTCCTTCCTTCCTTCCTTCTCTCTCTCTTTCTCTCTGCAGTTCTCCAAATGTATCATGTTTTATCAGTTCTAGTGTGAGTGTGTGTCTGCATATATATAAACACATATGTGTATATACACACATATATTTACACACACACACACACACACACACACACATATATATGGGGGAGAGAGAAAGAGAGAGAAGAGAGAGAGAGAATTTCTTTATCAACTCCCAGCCCACAAGAGGCAACGAGGCTATAGATTTTGTTTTTATTTGTCTGCCATGTTCTCACATGAAAAACAGTGTGTAATTCAGTATATGGTCCTCTGTGTGTGTGTGTGTGTGTATTTAACATATTTTTAAAAAATTATATATTTTTAGTTTTCTCCTACTTCTGAGAGGGGACTTGTGAGTATTTCTCAAAGATGTGCACCCTTGGTTGTGCACATTTATCTGTGAATAATTTTAAAAGGAAAAAAAAAAATGTCCCAAACTACTTTTAAAATTTTTAATGTCTTTCTTTTCAAAACATAGTATATTGATACTTTTAAAGAAAATGCCTAAATTTAAACGTTTATGTGGCTCTTATCTCAGTGATACTGTTGCAGAATTCTCCCTCTCACGATAAAACTAAGCATACAAGACTAGTACATAAGCTACAATAACTAAGCTTTCCTGGTATGTTGCTTCTATTGCTAACTGACAACACCATGATAAAAAATTGTGATTCTCCCCTCACGAGAATGCTGTGGCTGAGGAATAATGGCCCATGAGAGTTAGGCAAGATGTAAGATAGAAAACATTGAGGTGAGGTGGATATAGACCAATGTTACTGCACTTCACAGTGTTGTTAGAAGGAAATGAAGTCTTAATAAGAATATTCTAGTACAGAATAATAAAAATAATATTAATAAGAATATTCTAATATATAGTAAGAATATTCTAATTCTAATAAAGAAGAAAAGGGTGAAAAAGAGGGCAGAATGAATATGACTCTAATTTTAAATATAAGTTGATTAGATAAAGAGAAATGATCTGTTTAAAAGGAGAAATGACTTTAAAAATTGTTTATATTTTATGGATTTAAAAAAAAAATAAGGAAAAAGGCCTTCTAGTAATGTGCTGGCTGGGGAGCCATCTAGTTTTGGGTTCTCCTTGGAGCGCTAGTCTTTCTTAGAAGAGAAGTTGGGGAGGAGATCTAGATGAGACCATCTGCCTTAGCTGCTCCCATACTAGGTCAGTCTCCTCCACAGTTAAATAATTTAATAGGTAAATTGAAATGGTCCTCATTTAACCAAGCCTGTCTCTTTAACACCATTGCTAGTCACGAAAATACTTTTGCCATTTTGGGACCCATATGGATGGACATAAATAATAAATAAAATAAATATGTGCACCAAAATATGGATTTTTATGCAAAAACACATCCTTCACACACACACACACACACACTTTTTTTCGGTGCACATAAAATTGGTATTTGAGGAAAACAAAAAGACATGCATTTTACACATAAAAGCACATGTTGTTCTGGAAACAATTGTTTTTAATTGTGAAAATTGTGTTTAAGTCAATCTGGAACTTTTTCCAAAGGACCAAAACCAGGCATCAAACTGAATCTTATGCTTCAGTATATATACCTATTGTTAAACCAGTCAAAACTGTTCCTTGTTTCATAGCTTTAACAGTTTAATACAGCTCAGTGTACAATTTCAGAATATTTGGTGAAATAGGAAGGATAATAGAACGTTTTTGAATATTTTCCAAGATTGTTTTTGTTTTGCTTTTCTGCAAGGATAAAACAGTCATGGTAGATAAATAGTTCCATGAAAACCTTTCCCTTGAAATGCTAGGTTTTGCATCTTTTAAAAAGGAGTTTATGCTGCAAGGGATATATTCCTAGTTTGCAGACAGAAGCAGAACAACTCTACTTTGCTATCTCAGGATTATATTGTCTTATTTCACCACTTAGTGAGGACCTCATGGAGTATTTTATGGTATCTGAGAATCTGAAACAAGAAAGCAGAGCATAATCAGTATCATAAAAGTCACAATAAAAGTCACCATAGTGGGCACCCTTTTCTGTCTTATATGTCTTATTTGTGAAAATAATTGCTGTACCTGCAGTGCAACTTTTTTTCTTCCTTGGCAAAAATTGGCTTAGCCCATGCTAGTTTCTCGTCAGTTCACACAGTTCTTTATACTCCTCCACCTGCTCTTTAGTGAGACTCAGATCACAATAATAGTACATCCATCCATAGATTTACACTGAGTTTCATTAATTTAACTGAGAATGATTCCCAGCTAATGTGGTATATGATTCTACAACAAACATACATGCAGCTGAAGCTGAAATACACAGACCACCAAATAGACCCAGTTGTCTGTCCATGGCATTCTTGCAAAGGGGGTAATGCTTTAGTTCTTCAGAAGTCAGTATTGATCTTTCCTTTGCATCCCACTCCCAAGCAATAATTCACTTTGCATTTCAGTGTGAAATTGCCCAAGTTCACACTTTTGAACCAATACAACAACTGAAACTCAATGTTTTTGTTATTCAATATACTATTAAAAATACAAAATTCTCTGAATCTTGCAATAGAATTCTTTAATAAAAAATATGCATACAAATATGTATATGTTAGGGGGAGGTTGATATGAAAATGAATATATTCATGGAACTAGCACTGAAAGCACATTTAGTAGGAAAATTACTTGCAAAGAAAGTATGTTGTCTCCTAAATTGTGTACAAAAATGCACATACTGTAAGAAGTGTGCACAAAAATGCCCACATATTTTCATGTGAATCTATTTTTTAATAAACATAAAGTATACCTTTAATAAAAGTTAAGACTGGAGAAATGAAAAACAGAAAAACTGAAATTGATACATTTGTTCTTTCCCATCCTTGTCTATAATTCATTCCAATGGAAGCCACATAGCCAGATGTGAGTTGGGCATTTTAATATTCTATAGCAGTGTTTCTTAGTCTAGTTCATGTGAGAGACTGACAGTTTTTCTCCCACTGAGCCAGACACCAATACCATGTTTTTGCCCATTGGCTACAATTGTTTCCAGTAAACTTTCCAGGCACCATGAACTACTGACTCAACGGACTGGCATCAATCCATTAATTACTCTGAGCATCACTGTTCTACAATGTCCTGAAGTAATGGTAGGCCAGAGATTATCTCAAGAAATGCTAATGGCATCTTCACCTGAGGAGTGCTAATGTGTGTTTCTGCCAAGTAGCAAGCCAGCAATGCCAGAGAGAACCACAGATACAAATGGACCAACATGAGGTCTGTTTGGAAAAATCCCCCTCCATCCTGAAGCAAATCCTGCCAAGAATTGGCTGTCTTCTGTACCTTTGGCACACCCCTGATACACCAATTCACACTCAAAGTAATTCAAAATATCTATTTTATTGGATACTAGGTAAGTGCATAAATTCCATACAAGTAATGAGAAATACACTGTAAAGATGCTATGCCATTGCACATCTTACATTCTTTTAGGTTTGGATAACATAACTGATAGCATTTGTAATGAAACATAGACCAAGGAAATAACCTACACTCACTTTTAGCCATGACACTGACTGAACATCTTTGAGCCAAATAGAATGATCTGAAGGATTAGACCAAAAACAAAAATTAAGACAAACATCTTTCCCCCATCCTATAATGGAGAAAAGGTTCCTTTTCCCTGCTTGGGCCTTCACATTCCAGCAAGCCACTGTTTCTTAGCCTTAATCTATCACATGAGAGTATTTAACAGCAGCATGGAATCAATCCATGCATATTTCTTCTGAACTGCAAGAAATAAATGGAAAATAAATGGGATAAATATGATAAATAGATATGTGTCCACACATTCTGTTCTTTATCAATGGCTTTTTTGTTGAATGAAGAGTTGTTCTATGTGGTCCAAAAGAACACTGATTAATCTGAAACATCTCACAGTGATGCAAAGAGACTTAACATGAAAAGGAAATAACTGATGTGGATTCTTCACTGCCTTTGGCTCCACTTTTGCTGTTTCCAAATGCTGGCCAACTACACACAAGGGATGGTATATTGCAGTCTGATGGAGTGCTCAATTGCAACGCACCAAAGACATTTAGAACAGAGAAGTCCCAAAGCAGCCTGGTGAGCAAAATTTGTTCCTTGCTTTCAAAATGAAGCCAAAGCTGTTGCTTAGCCTTATGATTTATTCACAGCAACAAGCCCAAGCCTTCCATTTTGGCCACAGACAATTGTCCCCAAGGTTTACTTAAAATCTGAGTGTTCAGATGAGCACTTGAAGTCTTTAAATGCACCATTGGGAGCCAAAGCCATTCAGGCACCACTCATCTGTAACCTGATGTGTTGTCACCATGAGACACCCAAGTTATTATTGCTTTGCAGCACTTAAAGGGACACGACACTGTTTGTGAAATGTTAGCTACATAAACCAAGATTATTTCCTGTTCTGACTAAAGGATTAGAATTAGTTCTTTCAGACAACAGATATGACATTATATTTCTTACTGGACTGAATTATATCAGATTGCAATTGGTTTATACAGACTAAATTATCACATAATTCACCCCCCCCCCCAAAAAAAAAGTTCCACAGAAAGTTACATGACAGGGGAAGGAATTTTAGTTTCTAAATCTTGTGTTCTCACTAGCATTTTTGTTTGTTTATTTATTTGCAACATTTGTATTTATTCATTTATTCACAGGAATAAAGCAGTTCAGAACATAAGGTTTACTGAGTAACCTACAATACACAAATTTGAATCAAACACAAAATAAGCTACAAACCTATACTACATAATTGCTAATTTCCATTGTTAATCCCAACAGAAACAATGGAGTTAAAAGTAGTGTTGTTTCAACATTTTTTTATTTGATCAGTCTACTATAACTGAAACGAATAACTTGATTTTGCTAGTAAATAAGAAAAAATAATAATATAATATAAGGTTAGTCAGAATATAAATCTGCATCTACTTATAGAACTCTAGGTAATTTGCAATAGACAAACAGGAGCCATTTCTGCACGACACTGTTATAGGGCTATTATTCCACTTTCAACATCCTATGGACTCCTGGGGTTTGCAGTTTAGGGAGGCGCATGTAGAATTCTCAACCAGAGAGCAATTTGGCATCAGTAAACTACAAACTCCAGAATTCCACAGGATGTTGAAAGTGGAATAATAGCACTATAACAGTGCCGTGCAGGAATGACCAGGGATTTCTGACTTCTAATTGTTTAACAAATGCAGATAGTGGATGATTCACCCCATCCCTACACAATTTTAATGATGTGCTAGAATGAAGACAATATTAAAGTAAATTTTTTAACAAAGAGGTAGTCATGATACTCTGTTCATCATGAAAAGTATCAGAGGAAGCTAGAGAGTAAGAAATATGTGGAATCATTAACAACTAATTGATTTATTTTATTTTTTTGAATTTCAGTCAGATGGAGTGATGGAATACAATATTGAAGCCACAGGTATTTAAGCCCAATTGCATACTTTTAGAAGTGGAGTTAGAATGAAACAGTATACAGAAAGACAAAGGTATGTGATTCTGCTCATAAACCTTCAAAGGTATGTGCAAAATGATATAGGTCTATCAAGCAGCTATTTGGCATATTCATTGTCAATAAGGTGTCAAAGCAATGCATTCTGTTTACTGGAAAGTTGCTTCCTTTGAAGTTAACACCTTTGTAACAGATATGGCTATGATGGCAAATGGCATATTAGTATAAGAACTGTGCCTCCAGGAGTGGGGGAAACTCTTTTGCGAGGAAATTATAGCCACTTCCATTCATGTGATAAGGGCATTTGGAATAACAGAAATTATTTGGACCTTTAAAAACTCTGCTGTGTCAACGTTCCCATGTGCAATGTTTTATATGGAATATCTTGTATTTGTCATTTCAAAGTCCAATCCCACAATGGAGTGATGCAATTTGTCCTAATTCCTATCTTTGTGAACAGACATCCACTGTACTTTCACAAGACCAATCCCATACCAGATGATGTGAAGCCAGCTGGCCTATTTCATGCCTAAGACTGGGGCTCTGTCTGCTGGGATCATGACTGGCTTGATGCTGCACTTACTTCATTCTTTTCCAGCTGCCCAGGCTATTCAGCAAAGGCAATTCATTAAAGCACCATGACTGTCCTACTTTCATGAGGCTTTAATAGGTTTTCAGGTTCCCCTGAGGTGTGAAGTCTCATATTGAGTGAAGATATTTTGCAGAAGGGCCTCTCACCAGATTTGAAATTTCCTATATCTCATAACCCAGCCAATCTTGTGCAAGTATCAGTGTCCCATATAATAGTTTTGAAAACTGGCAACCTTATGCTTCCCCAAACTGCAAACATAACAGTGTGACAGAGAACAGAAAGAACAGAGAGAAATTTAGGGTCCTGCACTTGGGCAGAAAAAATGAAAGTCACAAGTATAGGATGGGGGACATGTTGCTGGATAGCAGTAGGTGTGAAAAGGATCTAGGAGTCTTGGTAGATCACAAGCTGAACATGAGTCAGCAGTGTGACATGGCAGCCAAGAAAGCCAACATGATTCTTGGTTGCATCAATAGGAGTATGGTGTCTAGATCGAGGGAGGTAATGGTACCACTCTGTTCTGCTTTGGTTAGGCCTCATTTGGAATACTGTGTCCAGTTCTTGGTACCTCAAGTTCATGAAGGATGTTGACAAGCTGGAACGTGTCCAGAGGAGGGCGACCAAAATGGTGGAGGGTCTGGAAGCCATGCCGTATGAAGAATGCCTTAGGGAGCTGGGTATGTTTAGTGTGCAGAAGAGAAGGTTAAGAGGGGACATGATAGTTTGAAGGGATGTCATGTTGAGGAGGGAGCAGACTAGTTCTCTACCACTCCAGAGACTAGGACAAGGAGCAATGGATTCAAGCTGCAGGAAAAGAGATTCCACTTGAACCTCAGGAAGAACTTCCTGATGGTCAGAGTTGTCCGGCAGTGGAATATGCTGCCTAGGAGTGTGGTTGAGTCTCCTTCTTTGGAGGTTTTTAAGCAGAGGCTAGGTGGCCATCTGTTGGGAATGCTTTGATGGGTATTCCTGCATGGCAGGGGGTTGGACTCTATGGCCAACTGCGATCTCTTCCAACTCTTTGATTCTATGGCCTTTTCCACACTGGGTGAGGGAATCGCCCCGTGCCAGTACTCACCAGACCTGTGTGCTCCATGTGAGGTTCCATGCTGGTCCAGAGCAGTCTGTGGCTGCTGCTCCGCACTGCTTTGGGGATGA
Organism: Iguana delicatissima; assembly: GCA_948472985.1. Classification (NCBI taxonomy): domain Eukaryota; kingdom Metazoa; phylum Chordata; class Lepidosauria; order Squamata; family Iguanidae; genus Iguana; species Iguana delicatissima. The sequence continues at coordinate 253,644 of CAOKZL010001554.1, read as the reverse complement.
AATAGTGGCTTCTGGTTGGTTGAGGCTTTCCACCAACCTGTGAAGCTTGCCAGCCTAAGCCTGCCCCGGCAGATCTGTAGGCTCGCACTGGTGTGAACCTGAAAATCTGCACCGGAGCGCGGCCATGGAGTGGTGCGCTCCATGCTTTTGAAAGACCTGTTTTAAGCGGTCTTTCAAAAGCATACTGAATGGCCACTTTGGGTCGTTCCGGAGTGGGCTGAGGTCCGGAACTACACAAAGTAGTCCAGACCCAATCTGCTCCCAGGTGTAGATGTCCTCTCTGGAGGAAGCTCTGCACTGTTTTGAAAACCCAGTGTGGAAAAGGCCTATGATTCTATGATTCTATGACCTTAGCTAACATAAATTAAACACCACTAGTGACAGAATAACAAACCAGCAAAACTTCTTCCTGTTCCAGAGAGTTTCATTTTTTTCTGCCTCATCCAATGCAGTCCATCCTTGTGAGTTCACTAGATCTGGCTCTAAAGCAGAGATAAATGGGTGCAGTTCTCTTAATACTATTGGAATGCTATTTCTGTCATCTCTACCCAGAATAGCCAATGGTGAGAAATGCTGGTAAATGTAGTCCAACAACATGTGGAAGGTGATACTTGCCCACCCTTGGTCTAAAGAGTAATTACATGGGCTGGGTAATGGTAACCACCCACTTTTTGTTAAACAAGGCACAATTCCATTTCCCCTCAAAAAAGGGGGGGGGAAGCATGCTATTTATGTACCAAAAACATTGCTTATAAAGTAAAAAAAAAAAAAAGTAACCACAATAAAAGTTAAAATGTTCACTGTTTATTTTTATCCAAGCCTATATGTAGAATGTACCTAATGCTAAATTACCCACTACTTGAATCTTCTTTGTAACCACCTGATAGTTGATACTTCTCAGCTGCAAAGCAATGGTCAAGGCAGGGCACTTTGCAAGGGAGAAATGGTGGGTTGAGAGGAGTGATCTTAACTATTTCCCTGGTGGCCATTCTCTCCTCACAATTCCTCCATGTTCCTCTTTCTTCATCTGCTGTGTTTCCATCACAAACAATGATCTGAAATCTTTCCAGGAGAGGGGAAACCCTCTATAATACAGAGCTGAAAAAAAAAAAAGTAGAAATCATGGGAAAGGTTCCTTTCTCAAAAAGATACCCACCATACCAAAAACTGTTGCCTAACAACAGAGATTTTCTGATAAGTATCTGATCCAAGTGGAACACAACTCTTTGAAGTGGCACAGGAGTCTCTCAGATTTCATTAATGATGAACTGACAATCTGGAGCTTCTTTATTGCTTTACAATATGAAGAAATACCAAGGCAAGAATGATGAGAAATGACATTTAGCACAGAGCAGGGGGGGAAATAGAAAATGTGAAGGGATATGTACATTTCAGCCTGCATATTACACTGTCTCATACTCTGTTTTGACATACTTGTTATTTTTTGTATGTGCAGAGGAGTGGAATAATCTGTGCAAAGTTCACAAATAAAAGAAAATAATTACAGAAAGCCTCAGCATAGTGAGTGGAGCAGAAAAAAAAGTACTGCTTTGACTGAAGATGCACAGAACAAATTATTCTTCACTGTTGCCTAGGATTTTGCAGATCCATTTTAAGAGTCAGGGCCATCCCTGCTATTTGATAAATATCACAGCGGCTGTTGAGGGAAGGTGCAGCTGCTCCAACTATTCATCCCAACTGAGTTCCCATCGACACAGATCAGCTAGTAAAGAACTGAATCCATTCCAGATTTTAATATAAACTTTAAACACATTATTTGAGGTGTTGAACCTTGTTCTCAAAATTAAGGCACTTTAGATAGGTCATTTAAAGTTTGTACTAATTCTCAAAGCAGATTCACCACCTCATTGAAATGGGAGCCATCAGCTGCTGATAGAATATGATCAATGCGTGCGTAAACTCAGAAGGTATACTATACCATAAGGAAAACATTTAGTTTGCCTCAGTTCAATGATGTGAAGATGCAGGGGGCATAATAATCTAAATTATGTGTGCTCTGTCTACTGTTCTAAAATGAAATGTTCATTTAAATCCAATTATTTGCCTATGCAGAGGCACTCTGACTCTTGATGGAGAAGAGAGAGTTGTTTTTCTGCCTCAACCAGAAAAATGTTTTGAGCCAGCCTTGCTCAAAACAGGTCCTAATATATCCCTGAAAATATTTCTGTCCTTATTGGCATTTTCTTTTCCATCTATTGATATCTTCCTTCCCCTGATCCAACCTCCCACTGGAATGAAAACTTGCATAAGAGTAAACTGTGTCCCATAGACAGCAGTTTCCTTTACGTGATCATACCTTACAGCAGTGATTACCACCAGGAGAACACTTCACATTGCAAAGTAATATTTCTTTCTTCTTCATAAATATGTTTCTCTAAAGCAAGCATATAAAAAGGAAAGATACTTTATATAATGTCAGCTCCATGGAGAGTTTCACAGCCTAGCGTGTAATCCTTTCATCCTTTCTCATGCTTCTTGTAATTGATAGATGTGAAATATCACTGTCTCTTTATGTGTCTGAAGGCTTAACAGAGAACTGCTGTTTACTAATACAAACACAAGGAAGAAAGTGTGAAATAGGCAAAGAAAAAGCCATGCTTCTAGATGGAGTGAAACTGGGCCTTTTCTGTGCCTTACTTTCTCACGTCATCCTCCAGTCATGACACCAGCAATGCCTCTGCTGGGAAGGGAATATAATGGGAATGCTCCACTCTGCACCAGACCAACTCCCTGTGGAAGAGAGTACAATGCACATGCCTCTTCCTTCCACAGTGCAGCCTGACACTTTTCCAGGCTGCACTAGGGCAGGAAGCACCACCATTGTGCTTCCAAGGGAAGTGCAATCACTCAATCATTGCAGTCACGTAATCAGGGCTCAATCATTGCAGTCACGTAATCAGGAAAACCTGTCAATGATTTCCTCTGTGATCGCATTGGCTGGCAATGGGAGAAGGACGGGACCATGATGATGTCTTGCAGAAGTGTCATCGTGGTGCCAGTCCTCTCTCATCCCCATGCCAGGATGAGAGTCTCCTACGGAAACAGCCCTGATTAGACCAGAGATTTCACCCAATGATGGATGAAGATATCAGAAATACAGTGCAGCTCTACAACTCTGCAATAGCATTGTTCATATTACACATTCATTTGGTGATGATGAAGATGATAATGATTACAATGTTTATACTTGCCCTTCAAGTGATCTCAGAGTGGCTTACAAATAGCATTAAAACAGATTAGACAGATTAAGAAAGGTAAGATAATTTAAACAAGCTAAAAATATATTAAATAGTATAAAGAGTTAAAAACATTTCAAAAGTTAAAAGTTTTTAAAACAATATATAACAGCCTTTAGGTTGAATTAATGATTTAAAAAAATGCTTTGGTGGAAAACCAAATATTATTTTAATAAGATGTCTAAAAGATATGAGTTTAAAGAGCTCCTCAAAAGTCTTCTTTCTTGTTGAATGGTTAAACACAAAACAGGAAGATGTGGGTGTTGCAGATAAACTAGAACAATAATTCTATTCAACAATTTCCACAAGATCTTTAAAGAGCTCTCTTTTCCATTCTGACATTTTTTTAAAAAAAAAAAGTTTAGTTGTTTAATATGTTTTTAGCCTTTTAAAATTATTTGAATGATTTACACTGTTTTAAATTTGGTGTTATTGTATGCCATCCTGAAATCTCTCCAGAGAGGGTGGGATATAAATATTTTAATAATTAAAAAAGATAAATGAATGGATGGATGGATGGATGGATGGATGGATGGATGGATGGATGAGACCTCCTCCTCCTCCTCCCAGGAGGCCTAAAAATGTGTAGAGACCTACATTAGCTGCATTTGTAGCTCTTTGGACGTTAGTTTCTGTTTTATTTTGGGTTTTTCTTCCCCCCTAGAAACAGAAGTGATAGTATACACACATTCATTTTTAGTTTCTATTTTTCAATTGAGTTTTGCTATTTTGGAGGTCTGGAGTTAGGGTTTGCATTCTTCAGCCACATATACATAGCACACATAACATAACGGACTCTCTTTCTCTAGTCCATTATGTTATGCTTGCCATGTGGTGTTGTAGTCTGAGGGCCACACCAACCCTCTATGGGCCAGATTATTTCTATCCCTCTCATAAAGAGCGAACCATCCCAATCATTGTTGTAATAATTTGCCATTGGCTAGCTGTCTATTTTTTTAGAGAGGACTTCCCAGTTCATAATTCCTTTAAGACCTTGTGACTTAAAGGAGTGCCCTGATCCATCCTCAAAATCATTACCCTGTCCTGGCACTGGTCTGTAAAACTAGCACTTGGATACCCAATGATTAGGATGGAAAGAATATTTGAATGATTGAGAAGGGGGGAAAAAGAGAGAGAGAGAAATAACATTTTTTTAGTGTGAAGAAGAAGAAGAAGAAGAAGAAGAAGAAGAAGATTCTTCCTCAACTAATTTATTCCTCTGCCCCCATCTTTGAATAGACATGCCTTCTCTTGTCACACAGCATTCAAGAAGAAGGCCAGGAAAGTAGCCTAGAATGTAGCCAAATGAGGGGGATTCTCCCTGTTCTGGAGACTTGCTCTCCATGTGTGAATTCCTATATTGTTTTCAAAGATGTTTGGCAGTGGGAAGACATTTATCCATTTTTTTCTCTCCCTTGAAATAATACATTTGACACAGTACAAACCTGCTCATTGATAATGTTTGCAGATGTTGGCTTCATCATCACCCTGCATTATGCCCACATAATTAAAACAATGTCCCATTTCCCAATCATCCCATATTCCTGCACAGAACCAGTTCAGGATAGGCACAGTGACCTGTGTTTCCTGGGTTTCTGAACTAGAACTGCCTTCACTAGCGGGGACAGTCCTGCATCTCATGGACATAGTCCCAACAGGGTGGACTGGGGCCTTAGGGGCATCCCAGTCCAGATTGTGAGGAGAGGAAGCCAGAGTGTCTTCTGGCAACGTGTCCTCGGACAAGTCTTGGGCAAAACACGGAAGCAGCTCTGAACACACTGCCAAAATTAGGGCCTTAAGTGTCTGGAGCTGACTTTCCAGGGCGGCAATCTCCTTATGGCAGGCTGTATGACTAACAGCCTCTTGCTGTTCCTTGACCTGACCAACCATAAACTTAGCCGCAGCTCGGGCATGATCAAGCTCAGCCTCTAAGGCATGGGCTTTCTCTTCCCAAGTCTGGGTAATTAAGGTGACATCACTAAGCTTCTGTGAGGAGGCCTGCGCAATGGACGCAAAAGTTACCTTGTCTGCCCGCAAGGTCTTGATCTCGGCGTGAAGCTGGGCATTCTCCTTTTCCACTTCTGCTAGCCTCCCACGGGTCTCATCTAGGGCACTGCTAGCATCTCTGGCTGCAAGCCAAAGTCTCCAAGCTGCCAATGAATCCTTCGAAGGCCCGAATGGGTTCTTTGATTTACGCGCCAGGGCATACGCTTCTCAGAGAGAGGTAAAGGGATCGGCCATCCGGAAGACAGAGTCCTTCCAGGGGCACTTTCCTTTACCCAAAACCCATCTCTCCAGTTTCCCTCGGACCTCTTCCTCACACATGAGGTCCTTAACAACAACGGGGCTCTCCTTAGCCATTTCCCTACACTACACAACACAACAACAACAACAACAACAACTTTCCTACACAAATACGGGACCAGGACCTGGAGTGACGGGTAGGATCACCTAGACCCCTGGGGGAGCTAAGGAAAATGAACTCTCTGGAACTTCTCTAGGGAAGAAGGAAAGGAACCAATCTCCAGCCTGCCCAAATAAAGGTCACTTTTGTACACTCAGGCCCGGTTTTCCACCTCGACAGCACTGAAGACAAAAGGACGAGGCAACGGTTGGCAGACAGGGAGGCCACCTAGACTCAGGGAACCCTCAGGAGCATGTCCGTGTCTACCTAAAGGGGGGTAACAAATACTAAGGAACTTAGTATGCTGCCCGGCTGAACAGTGGGGAAAGAGGGGCAAGGAACCAAAGACTAAACCATCCCTAACTGGTTTTCTGGGTGTGGGGGCCCTTCCTCTACCTCGGGCAAAACCACTAAACCCTAAAGCTAGGTCGGGACTCACCACCTGATCCTAACAAGCCGGCAAATCGGGATGCACCCGCAAAACTGAGAAGCCGGGAATCACCACCCACATCTTCTGCAATACCAACAAGCCAAACAAAAGAGGAACTCAAAGGGACAACGAAAGGGTGGAGGCTGCTCCTTTTCACGTTTGTGTGCCTTGCCGCTAAGATGTTGAATGCGTATAGACTGTTCCTGATGTTCTAGCGTCCTAACATGTATAATCCCAGCCCACAATAGACCCAAGATGGGGAGGTGGTTCCCAGGACAAGACAAGAGAAGCGTACAGATATCCACCTAATAGAGATACTGCACATACACACAGAAGTCACGCACACACACTAGCCTGCCTACCGATGTTCTAAAACAACTCACTGACCGTTCCCTAAGTCAGTACCACCCGATTTGAGGAGGTTCACGACTCCTTCTCAAATTAGGGATACTGGGGCTGCCCACATTGCTCCACCACTCTGTTACCTTGAGAATTGGGGGTCCCATGAGGGGCACCCAAATAACCAAAACCAACACAAACAAGATGGGGAAAATAGCTGGAGCACTCTCTTGGCTAACGAGAGACAGGGTAACTTAGCGGGAATCTTTTACCCTATGTATACAGGTTCAGGTCAGTGAGCAGTCAGATAGTTTAAATTAGCAATAATATGTATTAAACAGATAGCAATTATTAAGAAAACACAACCTCATAGCTAACTAGAAATAGGAAATAGAGTTTGGGGGAATGGGTGATACGTCACCTATCTCGCAGTCCTGGCAAAGTCCAATGGAGGGAAGGAAACTCAGCACAGCGGCTGAAGGGAGCTCGCATAATGAAGCGATGGCAAGGCTAAATGGCACTCCGGAGCGGTCTGAACGCAAGTCCGAAGAACTTTCGAAACTGGGGGGTTTTATTAGGGAAGGTATGACCATGGGCTAGTCTGGTCTTGGGTGAAAACAATGAGTTTTAGACTAGAGACAATGTCTCCAAAAGGTCAGAAGTTGCATGATTGAGTTAAGGTCCAAATTGACAATAGTATGGCCAGTATGCAAATGTGGCTAGCTTGGCAGTTAAGTACTTAGTTCATCAAGATGCCCGCTTGGGGCAGAGGTCTCTTTGTTTTAACGCGCATTTGTAATGAAGGTGTTTTTCGGGAGGTCTCCTAAAGGAGATCTGGCAGTTTCTGGCTTGCTTAGATGTAAACAGATATGATTCAGCATTTAATAGCCATGCCTAGTGTCGTGCTTGTTTGGTGGCCTCACAAACACTTGGCTGGTGGCAGAACAGGGCCGAATTGTGATATCAAAATGATATCTAAAGGTTACCAAAGGCCAGGCCAGTTCACAGTGGTAACAGAGGGAGCTAGCCTAGCATCCTGTGTAAGAGAGTTCCACCAAGTGGGAGCAGCCATTGTGAAGACATACTCCCATGGTATTCTTTTTTTTTTAAGTTTTATTAAAAGTTTTCAAAGTGTATACAAACAAAATAAATGAAATAATAATAAATTAAAATCACAAATAGATATAAAAAGCAGAATATAACAAAATAAAATACTAAATATTAAAAAAGACAGCTAAATACAATAATCATATTATTTAAAATGTGATTTCCAGCTTTCCTAATGTAGACTAGAGATAACTCTATTAAAAACCCCTCTAATTACAACTACCAATCAAATGCTTCACCTGTTATTTTTCACAAAATCAAATCCTCAATCAACATCTTTTTACCTGCAAAAACCATATTAAAGATTTCAAATCTTTCACAAAAGTTTCCAATGAATTTTCTTTTATCATCCTTTCCTTCTTTGCCCATTTCAGCTAAGTCCAGCAATTTCATCAGCTAGTCTTCTTTTACTGGGATGTCTTTGTGTTTCAACTTCTGCACATATAATAATTGTTCTATGGTGGTCATGTATTGTAATATCTTGCCATAGTTCTTCTCTATTTGCTCTTCCACTATTCCCAAAAAATACAATTCTGGTTTTAATTGACCATTAACTTTCTATACCTTATAGAATGTATTTGATTCCAGCAAACTCTTTGTGCATTTTGGCCAGTTTTTCTGATGTGAAATACCAATGATAGATCACCTTGCAAAAGTCCCCTTTGAGAACATAGTGTAAATTTAATTCTTTCTGGTCACATTTTCTCCCATTGTTCTAGCTGTATATTATGTCAAGCATTTTGTGCCCCCTTATCACGCAATTCTTAACCAACTCTGCCTCCGTGTTTAATTTTAACAAAAATTTATACATCTTAGCAATCAAATATTCATCATCTGAGCATAGCTGTTTCTCGAGTTCTGTTTTAGTCAACTTCTGTTTTAGTCAACTTGAAATTATACATTTTTAAATCTAGTTTAGTTTATATATTTCAACTATTTGTCTATAAGAGAAACTTTGAAAACAATACCCTTTAGACAATAATTCTTCAGTCTGTATAGTTCAGTGCTTTTCTTTCTCTTGCTCAAATTCCAAGACATTTTGATACACTTCTCATTCTTCATTTGCAGTCGTATCTTCCCTGTAGAAAACCTCTTGCAATGGCATTCACAGGGGTGTTTTTGGACATAACTGTGATTTGTGTCTATTCTATGTTCTTAACAAAGGTGGGAAGCTGGTTAAGATGGGTCTCCCAAACAAAGACTTCTCGGGTCAAAAATCAGGGTAGAGATACTTTTCCACCCATCTGAGGAAATGTAACAAAAATTGTAACCAAAAACAAAACAAAACAAAAAAGTCTTATTTGTCTCTTTTATTGCATATCAGTCTGGTTCTTAAGGAGAGTGCAGCAGCAACTCCAGAAATATCTGTTGGATATATGGTATGTATAAGATTTGTTATATGTACAGTGTTTTGATATATAAACCTGATAGGATTTGCATATGTGTATTGTTCTTTTATATAATATTGATAATACTGTATTTGTTTTTAATACAGCCCCTGAAGAACAAGCAATTTATAAACAAGCTGAAATATGTTGGGCTTTTAAAAATAATAATAATAATAACAACAACAACAACAACAACAACAACAACAATAATAATAATTGATCCATCTATAAGCACGTGGATCCTAGTCTACTTCTTTCCTCCTTAAGATAGATCTCCCAACCAAAGACTTCTGGGGTCAAAAATCAGGGTAGAGACATTGTGGTTCATCCTAGCCTGATAGCATGAAAGCCCCAGAGGATCCTAAAGGATTCACCAGGTGCTGCTGCTTGGCACTCTTTTCTGAGGAAAATCATATTGACACACATTTCCTCAGATTTGCCTTTAAGTTGGTTGACAATGATAAGGAAATGGGTGAATTATTTTACCTTGTGGTGCCACCAAAACCCTTCAAAGAGACAATTGAAACTAAATGTCTCTGCCCCACCAGTTGAGACAAATATGAATCTCTGTAGCCAAACAGGCTCAACCTTATATAGCCTGAAATTGTAAAAAAGAAGTGTCACCAGCAAAATATGGCATGGAAAAAAGGTCCTACACAGCCCAAAAAGGTTACTGAAAATGGGCAAGTGGGGAGCAAAAATAGTGAAGAAGCATGAGTCAGGCCAGTATTGTCTTAAATAACCTATTATAGCTCTGCATGATGACAGTGGTGTGACATTTGTCCGATGGCTTGGGCAAAGCAAAAACATTCTACATAAGGCTACAAGAGTGTAAACTGTCATGTGTGACTTTTCACAAAATAAATTCCAAACTGTGAATACTTTTGCAAATGTTCCTTGCATTGGGAAGAAAAATTGTAAAAATATTTATTCTTCCCATGAGAATGCTCTTCTTTTCTTAATTAGAAACCTTGTCTGAGCATGCCTGGTGCTTTAAAAATGTTGTTTGAACAGGTTCAACTGCTTTATTTTTAACTGGAAAATGTTTAGCAGAAAGGTCACAGTCAGCCACGAAAGTTTCCACCAACTCTCCTTCTTGTTCCAGATATAATAGGCTTATCATCCCTCAAAACAGTTCCCTTAGTGCACTGACCTTTATGGAAAAGAAAGTTTCTTCACCACTATTCCAACTCAGAGTAAGCCCTATTAATCTTCATTGATAAAACCACATGGACCAGCAGCCTAAGTGGATATAACCAATTCAGGACAAACACCTGAGAAATTTTCATTGGCACTGGTCAAACTATCTCCTGCCCAAGTGCTTTTTAGTTTTTAATCTATAGTTTATTAGTCAACCTAAGACTGTATTTTTTTTCTTTAGACACTTGGGTCTTGAGGCTTATGTTTTTAAATTGTACCTCCTCTTACCTGCTTGTTGCTATTTGACCCCGGATCACATGTGATGTGGAATAGGATATAAATTTTATCTATATAAAAATGTGAAGGGCTATTTCCAGACACCACTAATAAGATGTTGGGATGGTTTCCAGTAGATTAGGCACATCCAGTTGTTTATCAGTTGTTCAGAATCAAGAGATGCACATTATGATTATGACATAGTTGCAAACAGAGACGGCTAAAGGGTTTCAGTGCAAACCTATGCATTTTTACTCAGTGGAAAGTTTCTCTAAATTCCATTGGATTTTCCCCCAAAATAAGGATGCACAGGATGATAATATTAATGACTTAATGCCAAAGTGGTCACCATTCCATTTGATTAACTATATGGATAATCTGGTTTAGGACAATGTGTCTTGAAAACTAACTGTTTGCCAGTGCTGTTTGTAGAAAAAATGTTGTACGTACCTATTTTTGTGTACCACAGTAATGAGATCCAATTATTGGAGCAGGGAGCAATTTATCAAAATTATTAGAGAGATGGAAAATTCACCAGGCTCACATAGCAAGGCCTCATTAAATAGCCCTGACTAAATCCCTGTATGTTTTTTAAGCATTTTTTTTTTTTGCATGAGTTTCTTTCCGCTAATTTGTTTGTTTGGGTTTGTTGAGTTGGTTTCTGCATCCTCCAGCTCGTAATCACTAAACAATTGTTACTTATATTTAGTCTAATTTATCAACAGAAATTGTGAAAAAATGACATGAGCACCATAGTAAAATATGGATCAGAATGTACATTCTCCCAGTCAATACCAATACAGTGTTTCTGCTTTTTTATAGTATTTTTTCTCTGAAATGGGAAAATAATTGCATGGCTCTGTGCATATATTTTTCTTATCCTACTGAGAGTCCAGAATACTTAGATTCAATATTATGAAAATTGGATGTGCTGATTAAAAGAAAGAAATATAGTTTTTGATAAAATTTAGTTAAACTTCGTATACTATGGAGTGAAACATTCTGTGTAATATGGTAGGAGAGTAGTTCTGTTAGTGTACTATTTGACTGTCCCATCCCAGTAGTTTATACTACTTATAGGATATAAGTTATAGTAATATAAGAGGATTCTATTATGAAATATCCTGATGAAAATGACTGAGCAGATCCCTCAAGCTCTGAATACAATGTTACCAACACCTTTCTCTCAATGAAATATTTGTGATCACACAGTAAGATTTAGAGTGGGGAACCTAACCTGATGATTGATAAATAAGCATCAACAAATGAAAACTAGTACCACAGCAGACTGTTCTGTCTTTTACAAGTGATTTTTTTTTCTTTCTCTTTTTGATTGGGAACCTTAATTAACTATAAGCCTGGCTATGTTATGTTAAGCTAAGAAGATTTCAACTGAAGGTCTACATCAGACAGAAATCATACCTGCTGCTGGTTTCTGGGAAAAGAAAAGAAAAAAAGAAATATACATAGACATTAAAACTTTCTGTTTTATGTTTCTGCTGAAATGAGGTAATCTGAACAGGCCTGAACAGGTATCTGAACAGAGAGAAGACTGGAATATAAAGATGTTTTGGGACCCAGTCTGCTATCTCAAAACTTCAGAGTAAATAATCAATGTGTCCTGCAGTTATTCCCACTTTTTCAAAACCATCTAGCCACAGAAGGGAGGTATAATCTGTCCTGAAAATGTGAGGACAAAAAAAGAGGACTTACTTCTAACATAATTATGTAGAGTTTGGCATGATCGATCTCAGATCATTACATTTACTTGTGGCAGAGTTAAACCTTTAAAAATAATTCAAAACCATTGGAGATTTTTTTTTTAAAAAAAAAAAACCCTCTAAAACATCTTAATCTCTCTCATGTATGATTCCAAGACACCATCTGTTGTTAGAAACTGTCCCTGGCAATGCTTTGTGGTATGACTTGTATTGTGGCATGGCTGCTATTCTGTTTTATTCCTTTTATAATCCAGCCTTTGTTATTCCTTCATTATAAATAAACTTCATAAATTCAGTTTGTTCTCTGAATGTTTCTAGATCTAGGTTAGTGGCTAAGTGACTCAAATCCTCCAAAATAGTGGCCTCTGACTTAGAGCCCAACAGTACTCATGTATTATTTTGTTTCTATCTTACTTTTCCCTGAATGAAATTCAAAACAGCTTATAGCATAAACTAAAACTGAGTAGTTAAAACAGTATGAAGGACAAAAGTTTAAAAAGCATTAAATAAGATATTCAGTTAAAACACTATTTTTAAAACATTACAATTTAGAACAATTATAACACTTAAGATACACAAAGCATATTAAAACAGCACATATAGTTACATATCACTTGACCCTGCTCAGTCAAGGCTGAAGGCCTGTTTAAACAAGGAAGTCTTTGCCTGCCAGCAAAAGATAACAGAGAGGAGGCAAGGTCTAATCTCCTTTGGAGGGAATTTCAAAACTTAGGAGTAGCCATTAACAAGGGTCTCTCCCATGTCTCCACCAGTCCAGCCTCAAAAGGTGGTGGATTGCAGAGAAAGCTTACCCCCTGGAAGATTGTAAGATTCAGGCAGGGTTTTACAGGGGGTATGGGTTTTCAAAATAGTCTGGACCTATGCAGTACAGGGCTTTATATCTCTAAAACAGCATTTTGCCTGGAAATGGACCAGTACCCAGTGAAGCTATTTCAGCAGAGTTATATGCTCCCTATAACCAGCCCCAGTCAGTAGTCCAGTTACAGCATTTTGAGCTTTGAGTTTTAAGTTTCAAAATGCAGTCCCACATACAGTTGGTTAAATAAGTCAACTAGGATGTAACCAAAGCATATGTTATCTTGGCCATATCTAGCTTCTCAAGAAACCAAAGCTGGTCACTAGCTTTAACTGTGCAAATGCACTCTGGGCCACCACTGAAACCTGGGAAATGAGGTTCAGGAATGAATCCAAAAGTATGCCCAAGCTATGAACCTGAGATTTTGGGAGAGGAGTAAAACAGTCCAGTAAAGATTGACTTCCTAATTTCCAATTAGCCTTCTACTAACCAGGAGTACCTCTGTCTTACCTGGTTTAAGCTTCAATTTCTTTCCTCTCATTCGGTCCATTACTGACAACAGATACTGGTTTAGTACTGGGAAAGCTTCCTTAGAGTTAGAAAAAAAGGAGAGATGAAGTATTATTTCATACTGGTGACACTGGACCCCAAATCTCTGGACAACCTCTCCTAGTGGTTTCATGTATATATTAAAATGTACTGGGGACAAGGAAGAGCCCTGAAGGGCATTACAGGGCACTGGTGAGAGTGCTAAAAAAAATTCCACAATCCTACTTTCTGGATTTGCTTCTTCAGTGGATTGTCTTCCTCTCACTGTGATATAGTTGTCCTTCCCTATTGTAGCTACCTCTGCCCATGAATATACTTAAGGCTGTTAGCTGGCTTATTCTCCTTCAGTCATTACTTCTGCCAGTGAGCATTAGAGAAACAAGGCTGTGAGACTTGCCCTCACCCTTGTCTCCTCTTGAAGTGGTTCCCCAAAGGGGTGCCCCCCTCACTTTATTGTCACTTCCTTCAGTGGCAACCTCACCAGTGGCAGATCTGCCAACCTAGGCAGCCAGCTTTTATTCCTGTGCACATAGGTAACAGGTGCTAACCTTGCTGGTAATTTGTATCTGGGGGCTGGGACAGTCCTGGAGGGAATGATGATGAAGAGCAGCAGTTCACCAGGAAAAGAGACAACAGCAGCTAGTAACAGCAGACAGTAGCAGACAGCAAGTTCTCTGTCTTCCCTGAAGATAACGGTCTTGCTTCTCCCCCAATGTGCTGACTCCCTAGTATGATCACTTCTTAATTGGTCCTGTTCGACATTACTGCTACCAATCTGTCTCCTTCTCCAGGATATTTAATTCCCTCCTTCCTATACTCAAAGTAACATTTAGTAGCATCAATATTTGGCATGAACTATCTTACTATGGCAACTGAGGCCATTTCTACACTAGACTGTTACAGTGCTATTATTCCGCTTTCAACATCCTGTGGAATCCTGGAGTTTGCAGTTTTGAGAGGGGCCAGCTGGCCCTTATTTGGCTATTTTAGGTTTGAGGTTCACTTTTTTAAAAAATGAACTTTGGAAAATCTAGAGCTCTCTCAGAGGTTGATTCCCACATTTAAAGTATTTCAGTAACTTAACTGAAGTTAACTTTAGTTGAGTGTCCAGAAGTACAATTTAGGCATCTAAAGAAAAAAGGCAAACAAGCTTACCAAAGAGATGTGCATAATTTTCAATTTCTCTCTTTGTTTCTCTTCTCTACAATGCTAGAAATTTGAGGAAGGAAGGAAAATTTCATTTGGGGCACAGAATTTTTATTTGGAGGCAATGTCCTCCTTTTGCTCTCCCCTCTCCTCCACTCCCCCCCCACAGGTAACTGCTTCATTTTGCTTCTCACTGGCTCCATTTTGGGTTCCATTTCTGTTGTATTCACCATCATAGTCAGCCATAAAGAGAATGTGATAATGGGGGAGGCCAAGTAAATATATGTGTGTGTGTGTGTGTGTTCTTAAAAGTAAAAATTCAAAAGTGCAAAAGCTGCATTTTGCTGAGCTATGCCAAAAGTTCTCAGATAAGCACTGAATATATATGTGCATGCTATCTGAGATATTCCAGGATTGTCTTGGAAGTGACAGGCAATCTCTTGAGAATGGCAAAAACAATCTCATAAAAGCCCATCATGTTGTTTTCAATGTGATGACATCTTTGACAACCAGAATAAGGTTTTATATTTGCTTGTTCCATTGCAATACACCTTTTTTTTAAAAAAAGGCATAGCCTTTTCAAATACCAATCCTACCATTGTTTATATCAAAGTCAAAGACAAGATTGCTTTGGAGCACTACAAAATTTCAATGTGTCCGATAAGATGCACACACATGGGTAAGCACACAGACACATGTGCACACACACACACACATACACACAGTACACACAAAATAGTTAAGAACCTGCAAAACTTAGCCTAGAAAAAACAATCTGATTAATCCTCTCCTACTCAAACCTGATCAAATAACAAGATAAGATAAACTTCTCAGTTTATGATCCATTCTGCTTCAGCCTCCAAGACAGAAATTCCATATTGTTAACTATCTCAAACAGCAAAAGTGCAAATTGTGCACTGTGAAAACAATGTAGGGAGTCAAATGGTACAACTCAGACCACAGAGGAGAGCTAAAGTGGTTTTGTTTCCAACTTCACACAGCCTCATTTGAGAGGACAATACCATCATCCACTAAAGAATGCTAGAAACCGACTGCCATCTTGTATCAGTTTCATCTTTAGTAACTGAAGAAGGTAGAAGCTAGAATGTTTGGCTTATGTTATAATTTTTAAACCTGTTTGTTAAACTCTCCCTCCCTCTCTCTGTCTCTCACACACACACATACACACACACACAGATCCATATTTGTGATTTCCGGATATAAGCCCTTTCTGCACCTTACTTTCTTCTGGTGCTGGGGTGTGGGGATCGCGTGAGCAGCCTCTGGTGAGAGGCTGTCGTATCTGGGGTCCTTTGGCTCCACACGAGCTGCCTGCTCATGCAAGAGCCCTGCCCCTTCCTTCAGCAGTGCAGCCTGGGACCTTCTCAGGCTGCGCTGGGGCAGGAAGCATGGCCGATGCAGCTCCGGAGGCTCTGCACACTGGGTAAGTGTGCGTGGGGCCCAGGAGCAATGCACGATCATGCATCATTTTTGGCTTCTAGCCAAAAATAAAAAGGTGCACGATCAGTGCCTGCCAGCCCCTGGAGCGTTGCACAATTGTGAGTGCAACATGCAGATCACTCCTCACAATTGTGCAACAGTCCAGGTGCTCTTTCGCATGGAAAATGCTGTGTGAAAAGGGCCATAGTGAAGTTTTGTGTTCTATATCTAAAATGGCAGCAATGTGAATGTGGATGTACTGACTTGTCTGTGCACATGTCACAGCCATTAATAATATAGAACATGAGCACTTGTGATTTCTGCTATTCATAGGGGGTCCTGGAATGGAATCCCTGAAGATACAGAGGATCCATTGTGTATGTGTGTGCATGTGTGTGTGTAAGAGAGAAAGAGAGAGATTAACAAACAGGTTTGAAAAACTATATATAACTATATATACAACTATATAACTATATATAACTAACTATAACTATAACTATCTATCTATCTATCTATCTGAACTACATCCTCTGGGATCCAGGACAAACTTGGGGAACTTTTGTTGGTTTGCTTTTTAACCATCAATTTATGTAGAATACAACTATAGAGCTCCTTTAATAATGCTTATGTTAGAGATTGAAAAGAATTTATCTGATTCCACATTTCCCTATAAAAATTATCATTTTGTACTTCCTCGGACCAGAAGAAAACACAACTCGACTGAGAGATTCACATATGTTTGAGGAATGTGTTGTACTTTGATGGGACTGGGCTGTGCTTGTGATGTGCTTCAATACGGTGATGTACCTGAGGATTGTTATGTGCTCAGAAAAATGTGTATGATAAAGATACATATCTTTGGAAAATGAACACAGACAAACTTCAGTCAACATGAAAAATATATGAAAATGTATATGTAAGGGGAAAAAACTGTGTTCAGAATGTGTGCGCATGTTGAGAATCTGTGCACAAAATACGCTGATGTTTCTACAAGAAGGAAAGAAAAGTCTTGTAATCTACTAAAGAAAAAGAAAAAAAGAATAGACAGGATGAGAATAGCCATGAAACACAATGAAAACAGAACTGATTGATATTTCTTTCCCTACTCAGTGGTGCAGACTTCACCTAATTATTGTATGTTGTTGGTGTTTTCCATTTCCCTTGTTCACATTTAACATCCTGTCGACTTAAGTATATGGATTTCTATATCTGAATCAGGTAAAGGCATCTGGAAAATCACAAAAAAGTCTGCAAGACTCCTAACCCACTGATAAATCTAAGAAAAAAGCTATATCCATATGGGTGAACGGTCATACACAATATGATGCTTAAGAGATCTTAAATCTTGGAAGTGTGTTCTCAACATGAGTAATTTTGTAGACTCAAGCCCTATTTCAAACACACCGATCTCTAATTAGTATCACAACACTAACACTGTTTGATTTCTATTACTGCTTCAACAAACACCAAAACTTAAAACCTTTCAAACTTGTCATTCATTGATCCATTCCAAATGCCCATTGAACCTTCAATAATATAAATGCACTCTGTGAGAAGTGAATTAAATTTGCCAATGTCTAGCACAGCTCTTGTGGGGAGTAGTAAACTTTTTTCTGAAAAGGGAGAAAGTATATGTAACAACTTAGACCAAGCAAACCCCTTACTTTTCCTTAAATTTGCTTCTCTCTCTTTAAAAACAGACTTTGAAATGGTGTTAGTAGGTGCTCATATTAGAAGATTACAGAGGTTACTTCCTTAATCAGGACTTCAAAAACTTTAATAGATGATATTTTCTGAAATAATTCTACTCATGAATTAAAATCTGGAACTGATCCAAGACCACTCCTTCAAACTACTATGAGTTACCACACAGAAATTTCCATAATTCAGAATAGCATCCTGTTGGTATTTTAAAGACATGTTAAGTTCCCTTACATGTGCAAACATTTGGTGTAGTTTGGTTTGCTTCCTTTGATGGAGTAATGTTTGCACTGAGTTAACATTTGTATAAATGGAATTCTACGAGTGGCAAGAAAAACAACTTGCTTTGAGAATTGATACATTTGTAATTGTACAGGTCATTTTGAAGAAATAAAATATGCACAGAACAATGCAAACACATTTTAAAATGTGAGTGGCTAACAATGCATATATCTGAAAAAAAAGACACCAACATGCTTCAGTGATTGAAGAAAATGTATATATCTGGCTAAGGGGGAAAAATAAATATTTTTGAACATGGATAAAAATAGGTAGAGATTTCAGTGTGTGAAAGGGAGGAAAGAAAGTGTTGTAATCTGATGTACATGTAGTACGATAAGAAATGCAAATGGATTTCGGATAAATGGGGAAAAAATTCTCCTGAGACTGGTATATTTTCACATCCCTATTCAAGACTAGTACTATTGCAATCACTGGCCTCTATAGGACTTCAAGTTAACAAGACATCATGATTTCAGTGAGTCAGCTATAAGTGTGACTGAATCTAGATCCAATCCCTTTTTTTTTCAGACATATTTCACAATATTTGGAAATTATAAAAAAAAATGTGTACTCTGTCATAATAAAGAAATGGACTGTGCTCAAAACTAATTAAGCCTACAAGCTGAACTGGTCAGAAACATAGGGTCTATTTGAGTGTTCTAAATCTTCATTATACTACCATTCAAGGAGGGAGAGAATCATGGAGAGAAGCTGTCTCTCATTTTTAGCATCATCATTTTCCTAACATTTGGCTTGAACTTCTAAAGTAGGGAAACTTTTCTAGAAGTGATAAGCTATACCTTTGTTCAAGCAATGTAATACCATAGGTGTATGTAGCCCTCAATGCAATACAATTTGTTAAGTTTCAGTTTCCTCTCCATTTATGGTTAATGATTGAAGTCTCTTAGAAATTATCTTTCTCTCCTTCACACTGTACTCTTCTGCATGCTCAAATTTTGCAACTTTATTCCTTATCAGGTCTCAGGTATTGCTATTACTGCAAGGAGTAAGTGTAGCATCTAGTAGAACTAGTCTATTCAGCTCCTAGATATTATCCTGATCTGCTTCAGGTGAATTCGTAGCTACTCAGCTATTAGTATGTACAGTGGGTATTCAGAAAGATGTCACAACTGGTTTTTCCTTGTGTTTTCCTATATTACTGCTTGATTTCCATGCCTGTAAAGAGCATCCTCCTCTATTTTGTCAGTGGTGAGGCCAGAATAACTGCATGGTTCTTCAATCCAGATCAATACCACTGCTTAAGTATTTATTATCTAGCAACTGGCTTCCTTAAAACACCCAATGTATCTATATCTATATCTATATCTATATCTATATCTATATCTATATCTATATCTATATCTATATCTATATCTATATCTATAAATACACACATATACAGATACAGATACATACACACAGAGAGAGTTGATTTTAGGGAACATTATCTTCTAGCACTAACAGACTTCTGTATAGTATTCCCTTGGGAAAATTTTGGGAAATATGAAAATAAGTGAACCTCATCTCTTGTGTTATAGTCCCAATCCAGTTTGTGTCCTACATACCTTCTAAAGTAAGACACTCCTTGACAGAGTAAAGCAGGAGGGTTAGTAATTTTTTTTTCTAGAATAAGCATAAATAGTCACTACATAGATTAAGACCATGACAACTGCAAGGTCACAAGTTTACACACCTACTGGTTCCCTGAAATCTGTTTCATGCTATTTTTAAGGGATACTCAATTTTCCCATGGGTGACTTTATATTTTTAACTACTTTGGTGTGTCTCGAAACTAAGGCCCTTTTCACATGGCATTTTCCATGTGAAAGGGTGCTTAGAGAGTCATGCGATTGTGAGGAGCAATCTGCACGATGCATGCATAGTCGTGAGACACTGCAGGGGCTGGCAGGTGCCAATCGTGCACCTTTTCATTTTTCAGTTAGAAGCCAAAAATGGTGCATGATCGTGCATCTCTCCCAGGCTCCAAGTGCACTTACCTGGTGTGCGGAGCCTCCGGAGCCATGCCAGTCGTGCTTCGTGCCCTAGCACAGCGTGGGAAGGTCCCAGACTGCACTGCGGAAGGAAGAGTTGGGGCTCTTGTATGAGCAGTCAGCTCATGTGGAGCCGAAGGACCCCGGACACGAGAGCCTCTCACCAGAGGCTGCTTCCACGATACCCGCACTCCAGTGCTAGAAGAAAGTAAGGTGCAGAAAGGGCCTAAGTGTCTGGATAAGCTTTACTCCATGTTTTTGGTTAGATCCATATTAGTCCCTGCAAGATCACCTTGTCCATTTTCCTACAAGATCTCTCCCTGGATTGAGTACTTGAGCCTTAAAGTTTTCCCTATATGATCATGTGTCTGTGTTGTACAGGTTCACTATGATAAGTGTGACTAGACCTTTTACTTAATAGGAACAGCCAGACACATTTGAATATAGATATGTATGTGTGTGTGTGCGTTAATTAAGACATTTTAGATAACACATAAATCCCCAAACTATTTAATCATTCACAGCTCCCCCAAACCCAATTCGGTTCTTCACCCTGCCTGATTGTTCAGCTTTATGCCATATTTCCTCTATCTATCTGCAATCCTTTCTGTATTTATAGGCCATTTTTCTCCTATCTGCTTTTTGTTAAAGACAACCTTCAGTTTTGTATTCTTTCTTCTATGTGGGCCACCCTTCATAGCATTCCCTGAGCTGTGATTGTCTTGCACCCACCAAGCTTGCTCAGCTTCTCCCTTCACAGTCAGTGATCGCCCATGTGAATTCAGTGGGACACTTTGCATGGTTTGGGCTGAAAATGCAATGAAGAGGTACAGATGGAACAAATGTTTGTAAATATTTGAAAAAAAATAAATAAAAAACTATGGCCCTTTCTGCACCTTACCTTTTTCCTGCGCTGACGTGCGGGGATCATGCGAACAGCCTCTAGCGAGAGGCTCTTATGTCCAGGGTCCTTCGGCTCCACACAAGCTGCCTGCTTGTGCGAGAGCCCCACCTCTTCCTTCTGCAGTGCAGCCTGGGAGTTTCCTAGGCTGCGCTGGGGCAGGAAGCGTGACTGGTTCGGCTCCGGAGGCTCCACACGCCAGGTAAGTGCACGTGGGGCCAGGGAGCAATGCTCAATCATGCACCATTTTTGGCTCCCAGCAGAAAATGAAAAGGTGCACGATCGGCAGCAGCTGGCCCCTGGAGTGTCGCACTATTGTGAATGTGTCATGTAGACTGCTTCTCACATTTGCACGATGCTCCAGGCCCTCTTTCGCATGGAAAATGCTGTGTGAAAAGGGCCTACATTTCTCAAGAATCAGTAAACTCTGTGCAGGAGAATCCTGTACTGATGAGAATCTTTGTAATTTAGATCTTTCTCCATGCAAAATGTGTACATGGTTTTTTTGTGCAGAAAGAAAAAAAAATTATTTTCAGGAAACAACAGATTCTGCACCAAAAATAATATAATATTTTCTGTCTGAAACAAATGTGTGAGAGTTTTAAGAAAAACAAATCTCCAACTACACCATTTTTCTGCATAGAAAATGATGTACTGGACTTACTGGGTGGCACTCTTTGCAGCTCTGATGGAGGAACAGAGTTGGTTGGGTGCCATTTCTTGTGGTGTGGTGAGTTTCTTACTCCCAGAGACCCATTACATTGCACAGGCTCATACAGAAGCACAGGAAAGACAGCCAATGACAATTGTTTAGCTGGCAGGGCAGAGGGAACTTGGTGAAGTATTCCTCTGGTTAGGGCCAAGTTATATAAACCTTCCTCTCAGCATTCCCTTGGTGTGTTTTAAGGACTGGTAAAGAATTACTTTATTTTTTCGAGGGACTAGGGCAGCCAGGGGAACAACCCAGCTTTGGGGGACAGGTGCTAATGCCTCACTACCAGGTGGCAAGAGAACCATAAAGTGGCATGCATTCATGTGGCCTCCCATAACTGCCTTTTGGGGATTTCACTTGATCAAGCGAGGCGGGGGGCGGGTTAACAGTGGCTCAGAGCAGATACATTGGCCAATGCCTGGGTCTGGGCCCATGCTGAGACCAATCGTAGGTGCAGCTTTAACCCATAAAATTTGTGGCCTCTTTATTCCAAAATTTTGTAGTGGTGTTGTATGGTTATTGCAAAGGTGAAAGTCCTGTAGTCATGAGCCTACAATATGTCTTGCACAGCAAGTGCTGTTTTCTGCTCACAAGGAAACACACATTCATATACAAAACCCTACTTGTGAATTTAGTCTTTGAAAACTGTGCAGTTTTCAGAGACTCACGGTGGGAAAAAGATGCTTTAAAATTGCTAAAATTACTTATAGTTTCTTTCAGGAACAAAAATTAATAATGAATTATATCCCTACCCAGAAGTGACATGAAATCTATGTCTCTTTTGTTCTCCCGGCATTTTCAGCCAGTACATTTTTTACATGTGAGGTACTTACAATATGTGTGGAAAAAGGGAACTTCCACTTTTTGGTGCATTTTGAGGCCATTATGTCTTGGGCCATTTGAAGGCACTTTTTTTATTTGAAAAGATAAAAAAATATTGTGTGGTGTCAAGGGATTTGGGGGTTGGCAGCGATCTATGATTAAAAAAATGAGGATGGAAGATATGTGTGGACTTCATTTTGTGTGGGAGAGAAAGAATGAAAGAAAGGAAGAGTGAGTGAAAAGAAAACTGAACAACACAGAGATTGAGAGTGCCAGAGAAAGAAATTGAATTCTAGAGAAACTGAATCTGAACAAGTGAGAAGCAATGAGTCTGAGAGACAGAAATACTGAATCTGAATACAGGTGTGTGAGAGAGAAATAGAGAAATTCTGTACATGGGCATGTGAGAGACAGAAACAGACAAAAACTGAGAACATTTATTTCTTCAATTATGTACTTTTGTTTTATGTCAGGCATGGACAAAGTTCAGGCCTCCAGATGTCATTGCCAGCATACACAACTCACACCCTTGTTTTATATGAATGGATCATGAACAGGAAGAAGAAGAAGCCAGAAGCCAGAAGCCAGCCGGCAATGCACTGAGTCTGCAATGGGACTAAGAGATCACTGGGAAATAATGTCCCCTTCCTTTTGTCTTTTCCATTTTGTATTTGTGTGAATCTGTTACTTTGATCTTCTGGTGATGGCATTAGGTTACATACCTCAGTTTGCTCTGCCTGTGCAGAAGGAGCTGGTGTAACTAAAGACCCTTGATTCAAAGGAGTGCTTTTGTACATATGTTGTACCTCTCCTTCTGTTTTGCACTCTTGCTACATTAAGTTCAAGAGGTGAATTGCACAGCACTCATAGTTTGTCTTTTTTGTGCTTTTTTATCTACTGTGGAAGACAAAGGGGGGTCAGTAGAGTGCTGTTGATTTTGGGATCAGAGATACCCCAAGCCCTCTGTTCTGTACCTCTCATCTTTAGGCTAACATCACCACAGTGTGGCCTTTCCATGTGTTTTGATGCTGCAGGAGTCAGCTTTGAAATTAAAACAATGCTCTTGTGTTCTTATGTAGGATCAAAAAGAAAAAAAAAACTGTTTTTCTGCTTTACTGTGATTCAGAATCCATATAGACCTATAACAGTTACCTAGCATGGTTTAGATCAAAATAGTTTGATACCTGCAGCTCTTCCTACCACTTATTGTGCCACTCCGTGACTTTCACCAACTTCAATGAACGTCAGCTATCACTGGAAAATCAGAATTCAGTTCAATTCAATAATTTGTTACAGTCATAGAGCAGCATAAAGGAAGATGACATTTTTACCATAGAGTGCATTAACCAAGGTGGCATAAAATACAATGAACACATAAAATTTGCATTAAATAATGCTATAATACTAATGTTAATAATGCTAATGCTAATCCTAATGCAAAGAAGAAGAAGATGACGAAGAAGCAGAAGAAGAAGAGGAGGAAGAGGAGGAAGAAGAGGAGGACAAAGAAGAGCAAGAAGAGAAGGAAGAAGAAGAAAACAAAGAAAAGGAAGAGGAAGAGGAAGACAATCACAACCCTCTACCTAAACCCAACTTTTGTACATAATCCCCAGCCTGTGTGTCTTACATGGCTACCTGAAAACTTTTAAAAGGGCTCTTTGTTGTCATTATCTACCGCTGATTTGTTATTTTTCTATGAGTCACAAGAGCAGTCACACAAAATCTAGCACCCTTATCAATAATCCATGCATCAGAAAGCAGAAGGGAAAGAGATATTTTTTCTGTCCTGCCAGGCATAGGTGAAATTAAAGAAAGACATCTACCTTGGTACAAAGGGTAGTATAAAAGGATATGACTAAGGCCTTTTTCACATGGCATTTGCCATGCGAAAGGGCCCCTGAAGCATCACGCCACTGCAAGGAGTGGTTCACACAACACACTCACAGTTGTGCAACACTCCAGGGGCTGGCAGGTGCCAACCACACACTATTTCATTTTGAGCTGTGAGCTGAAAATGGTGTGTGATCGCGCATCACTCCAGGGCCCTGTGCACACTTGCCGTGCGTGCAGAGCTCTGGAGCCATGGCGCTCGCACTTCCTGCCCCAGCGCAGCCTGGGAAAATCCCAGGCTGCACTGTGGAAGGAAGAGGGGGCTCTCACACAAGCAGGCAGCAGCTGCAGAGCTGAAGGAACTGGGACACGAGAGCCTCTTGGAAGAGGCTGCTTGGGCGATCCCCACACCCTAGCTCCGTAGAAAGGTGAGCTGTGGAAAGAGCCTAAGAGTTTCTACTGTCTCATTTGCACAGGGACAAATATGCTCATGATATGAGATCATATTATATTTTCCCTTCAATAGAGCAGATGATAGCATGCTAAAGAATGCTAATATAAAAGCTTCCCTATATTTAGATATTGTTAAATTTGTCAGGTAATTGTAGCAGCCAAAAGGTTTCATAGTAATTCCAAGAGTGGAGTATTTGGAGACTAATCTCAAGTGATTTTGCAACTCTGTGTCCCTTATCTGTTGCTTGACGACAGACTTAACATTACTATAGCCAAGTGCTATTAATGCCCTAGGTGTAAACCCATATGTTAGAAGTGTCTTATTTAATGACAGTTTCCATGCAGTTTAGAAGCCATTAACATCAGAGGAACCAACCCAGTTGGGGGAAAAATGAGTTTTAACCAATTGTTGATCTTAAGAGTCCAGGCACAGGTCTCAGTAGAGATCGAAGATGCTTCAAAACACAAGGATGCATTGAGAACACAACAAGGCACAGCAAATAGACTTCTAAGGCCTCATCAATGACTGGTGATCATGCTGTCCTCCTTCCATGTGCCTATATTGACATTGTCTGTAGAGTCCCTGGAAGTGCAATGGCTGTACTTCCTGCCCCAGCACAACCTGGGACAGTACCCGGCTGAATTGAGGCAGGAAGAGGCATGGCCATTGTGTTTCCTGGTTCCTGAAGGCAACTGTTGTGGAGAGGAATACTCCATCACGCTCCCCTCCCAGGAGAGCTGCTGCCACCATCATCACTGCCAGGACAAAGGTAAACAGTGGAATAGGCATCTGAAATTTAGTCTGCACTGTGACACTGTAGGTTTATTTCCAGTCTCTTAGTGGACTTCCACCTTTGCAAAACTGGAAATTTCCTCCCAGTGGTTTACTAGGGTTCTTGCCAGCCTTCCAAAGCTGACTTCCATGCATGGAACGCCTGGCAATCTCCCCAACTCTCTCAAGTATGCTGCCACCACCACCCTGAATTAAGAATTACTTAGACAGAACAGGAGGGACTCTGCCTAATCTCTAAGCATAAGGAACTTCCACCTCCCCCTTCCCCTGAGTGAGAGGTCCTATGTAGCGTGTGCCAACCCTGGCGTGGAAATGGAGAGAAACGGAGGTTTATAAAAGTGTTTTAATCAAGGCATGCAAATAAACAATATCACACTTGGGAGACCCCCTCTCCCAGGTACATTTAGTTACAAGAATTTACAAAACAGATATAACAGCACAGATACATTCTTAAGATCAGCCAATTCCCAAAATAACAACGTCCCTGACTAACTACTTATTTCTAGTTACTCACAATTAGGTTACAGGCGTAGATGGTCTAAAGGAGGAGAGAGGGGGGGTCCAGGAGACAGGGCATGCTGCCAGCTCCACTGGCCCTTGGAAGGATCTGGAAGCATCTCCAAGATGCCCGCCTCTTTCCTTTTGGTTGGTCAATTCTCACCTTGTGACCTGTGATGCTGACCCTTTCCTTCTGGTTGGTCAGCTCTCACCCTGTGACCCTTGATGTAATCCTAACATCTCATTAACCCTTGGTTTACCTGAAGAGAGAAGTGTCTCCCTTTGATAAGCCTAGATAATGGGAAGCCCCATTATCACATGCACCACTTTGAAAGAGTTGCATTATTGTAGGCAAACAACTGCAAACCACACAATAACTGCAATACAACCTTGGCTGTAAATTCTTGGGTAGCATAAGAAATACGTTGGTCCCTTTGTTATAAAAGAATCTAAGCGGAGCTTACAGTCCTCTGGGCATTCTCTTCTGCAATTTCCATGAACCAGAAAGAGAAAAAAATACTACCTTTGTTTTATTGTAATTTATGGTTAAAGATTGGTTATTATAGCAGTTGGAAAGCTCTCTCAACAGTCTTCCTAGGCTTGTTACTGAATGAGATAGAAACACTGCATCATCCACATAAAGGATAATTGACATCAAGATTTGATATCATGCAGGGATTTAGACATAAACCAAAGCCTCCCTTCTCCAAGAGCCCTTTCACACTTCACAGTTATATCATGAGGATAATAATCCCCATCTTTTCTTAGGTCCTTTTTGTATAATGATAGCTTCCTGGCATGGGAATGTGAGAGGAGTGGGATTGCAATAATGCTTCCACATGACATCATCATGGTCCTGCCCTTCTCACATCATCAATCAGCACAATCATAGGGTATACCATTGATGAAAAAACTCTGTCAATGATCCCTGATCACATGAGCCTTCCATCACAGCAGGCCATGCAGAAGGCCTGGAAGCACGATGATGCCCTTCCTTTCCCACTGCAGCATGGGAAGAAGGCCGGCTGCAGTGAAGAAGGAAGAGGCATGTCCTTCATGACCCCTTCTGTAGGCAGCTGGTAATGTGTGGAGAGGAGCACTGGCAACACACTCTCATTTTAGCAGAGGAGCTGTCGGGATTGCAACAGGACAACGCCTGAGAGTGACATCCTGTGGAAAGGGCCTTAGTCCAGGAGAACCAGTAAACAGCTACAGAGAAGGCCTTCTTCCATTTATTGAGTGATGATGATGATGACGATGATGATAACATTAGCAATGTTAATGTTAATGTTAATTAACAATAATAATATTGCCACCTTGCTTTTTCCTCAGTTAGGGGCTCAAATTGATTTACAACAGATTAAAAAAAATACATAAGCCCTTTCCGCACCTTACCTTCTTCCAGCGCTGGGGTGCAGGGATTGCGCAAGCCGTCTCTGGTGAGAGGCTGTCATGTCTGGGGTCCTTTGGCTCCGCACGAGCTGCCTGCTTGTGCGAGAGCCCAGCCTCTTCCTTCCACAGTGCAGCCTGGGACCCTCCCCGGCTGTGCTGGGGCAGGAAGCATGACTGGAGCAGCTCTGGAGGCTCCACACGCCAGGTAAGTGCATGCGGGGCCCGGGAGCAATGTGCAAACGTTCACCATTTTCAGCTTCCAGCTGAAAATGAAAGAGTGCCTGATGGGCACCTGCTAGCCCCTGGAGCATCGCACGATTGTGAGTGCATTGTGCAGATCACTCCCCACAGTCGTGCAATGCTCCAGGTGCCCTTTCACATAGAAAATGTGGTGCAAAAAGTGCCATTGTTGAAAAGTCACAAAATACAAATATTTAAGTAAATTAAATGATTTAAAAAATCAGTTAAAACATAAACCATAAAAAACAAGAACACAGCAGCAGCAGCACAACAACAACAAATACAAAATTCCAGCACAATATTTATATGTGGTGGGTCTTATTCAATCAATCATCAAACTCCTGTTGAAACAGAAAAGTCTTTATTTGTCTGCAAAAAGAAAGTGGGGAGGCTATCAGTCTAACCTCACTGGAAAGGGAATTCCAGAACCTGGGGATAGCCACGGAGAACTCCCTTGCCTGTGTTCTCACCGGATATACCTGTGAGGGTAGTGGGACAAAGAGATATAGATTGCCCACTAGATTCCAAAGCACAGGTAGGCTTATTGGATGAATAAGATTATTCAAAAAATCTGCACCTGAGCTACATAAGGCTTTACAGGTCATAACCAGCAACTTGAATTGTGCTTGGAAATGGACCAACAGTCAGTGGAGCTGTTGCAGTCAAGGAATTGTGTGCTCCCTGGAGCCATCAGTTAACAAAGTGAAGTTTCAAACCCCTTTCAAAGGCAATCCCATGTATAGTCTGTTACAGTAATACAAATATGTTGTAACTAAGGCATGTGTTACCGTGCCTAGATCTCAAGGAACAGGCACAGCTGGTGTACAACTGGTGCTAACTATGCAAATGTATCTTTTCACTACCAAAACCTGAGTTTCTAGACTCAGGGCTGAGTCTAAGGCCCTTTCCACACGGGGAAAAAAAAACGGCTTAGGGCGACTCATCCGGAGGTCGTCCACACCGTGGAGCGCGCTAGAGCAGTTTGAGTAGTGGAGGTTCCACGCCTCAAACCGCGCTAGCGCAGCCGCAAGGGGTGGCGCGGCGCGTTTTTTAAAAACCACATTTTATGAGGTTTTTACGAAACGCAAGCGCACTAACCCATTGCAGCGCCCCGTGTGAAACTGCAGGGATGCGCTAGCGCATCCCTGCAGAGCTGCCCAGGGGCGGGCTTCCGGCTGGCGCGCTGCCCTGATTGGCGGAGTGCCGCCGGAAGTCGCCGGCCGCCATTTTGGGCGCCGCCGAACACCGCCGAAACTCACCAGCGTGTGGAGCGGTGAATGCGCGCTCCCCACAGGGACGGAGCAACCCGTTTTCAGGTAAGATCCGTCCCTGCGTGCGCTGCCCCGTTCCCCCATCCCCCGTGTGGAAAGGGCCTAAAAGTGTATTCAAGCTGTGGACCTGTGTCTTCAGATGGAAGTGTAACCCCATCAAGCACAGTCTAAATCCTTATTACCCAGTCTGCCTTTGAATAACCGGAAGTATCTCTGTTTTGTCCAGATTAAGTTCCAATTTATTTGACTTCATCCAATTTATTACTGATGACAGACACTGATTTTGGACCAAATAGTCTCCTTGGATTGAGATGGAAAGAAGGAAAGAGTTTAGTCATCTGCATATTGGTGACACCTAGACCCCCAAAATCTGGACATCTCCCAGCACTTTTGTGTATGTTAAACAGCATGGGGGATAGAACTGAGCCTTAAGGGAACTTCATGGGCCAGCAACAAAGAGTCCCCCAGCACCTACTAATGGGTTTATCTCTACAAGAAGAAACAGAGCCACTGTAAAGCAGTGCCTCTAAGCACCATCCCAGCAAGATGGCCCAGAAATAGATCATGCTAAATTATATTGAAAGCCACTTAGAGGCCCAGCAGAACCAACAGAGAGACACTCCTCTTGTCCAGATCCCAGTATTTGTCATCCACCCAAAGCAACCAAAGCCTTCTGTGTCCCATAGCCAGGTCTAAAACCATACTGAAATGGAGCCATGCAATTGTTCCACTTCTAATGCCATTTCTGCATCCTACAGAATTTTGGGGTTTGTAGTTCATTCAGAAGCATTGGAGGAGTTCTCTGACTGGGAATTCTACATATTAACTGCACATTCCAGGATTCTATAAGGTATGGCCATGTCAGTTAAAACTGGATCACAGCATAATAACTGTGTAGCATAAAATGTCACCAGATATTTACCTAGAACATGAGTAAGATAACAATAATGGTGACAGAAGCAGATTCTTGGTCTTCCTTTTCCTCTTTTTATTCATTTTTGTATTAGTATAAGAAGGATTGAAAATACATAAATTGGACTATGTAACCCCTCAGTTACAAAGAAAATTTAAAGACTGAGACATGTTTATTAATATGTGTGAATCACTTCAAACTCATCAAGGTTTTGGATTCCTATGCCAATGTTCATATCAGATTACAAGCACATGTCTCATTGCAAGCCCCCCATTCATGCAAAGTTGTAGATTTCTGTTCATGTTTTTCAAATTATGTGAACATGAATGCACATTTTTCAGTTATACACATTTTCTCCCATTAATTGCATCATATGTCTCTCTCTGTGAGTGTTTGTTTGTGTATTCATACTCATTTTCCAATGTATTTTTGCTGATTCTTTTGCATTGTGTGCTCAGAAAAGGACAATTTTCTTCTACAAATTGCACTGAGGTTCACATTTGGTTTTGAGAGATATGAACTGGATGAATTCTGTGGAAAGAGAAATTCATTTCTCTCAACCACCTCTAAATCATTATATCTGACATTTAGCACATAGGACATGACATTAACATCGTAGTAGGGCCAGGGTGTAACCACAACATTTAATCACAGAGTAAATCAAGTTTAGTTCTGTAATAATGTTGTTTGTGAAGAAATCTTTCACCTGAATCATTAGAAACCAGGAATATGGCCCAATGATTGTGATGATGATGGTGATGATAGTGATGAATACTTACTGTAAGCCACTTAGGGTCCCATATTGGAAGAAAGCTGGGATAAAACTTAAATACAAATGAATGAATGATTCTATTTGATTGTCTTTTATCCTATTAGAACCTCTGAGACAATGAACAACAAATAAAAAAAAGTAAAAACAGCATTTAGAAAAAAAAACTAAAGCAACATTTTAGAAGCAGTTTTCCAAAGTGTACAAGCATTTCAAACAATCATGAAAGCCACCCTGGTTTTAAAGACCAGAAACTTTCCAAAAGTACCATCTTGGCTGTCCATCAAAAGCTCAGGAGGGATGGAATCAGTCTGACTTTCCAGAAGAGGCATTGTAGTAGAGAAAGCTGTGTCACATGTATCCACCATTCCAGCTTCTTGTAGTATTTAATTTAGTAGTTGGTGCCTTGTGCTGTGGGGGAATATAATGAGTGGACAAAATTTGACCCTTACATTTTGATTAATGATAAGAGCAGAATAAAACAAAATTTGTCATCTTTATATTTTCTCCCAGTCTTGCATTTACAGATTTTCAAATTGCTGTGGTGTTAAGGACACCATGTTAGTTAAACATGAGTTCCAATGAATACTAATACAATTCATGTGCAAATATAATTGGCCTTTCCTTTCTCATATCTGGCAGCTTCAAAACAACCCTGATCTTTATTCTCTTTCTGTTGTTCTTGATGGAATATTGAAAAACACTTTAGTAATAAAATGCTTTTCAGCATTTGGCTTTTGGGAAGGCCAAAACAGAATGTAAAGCAGGAATCTGCACATGTCAGTCCCTTTCTTAGAGGAATGATACAAGCCCCTAAAATAAAATATGTAATCCAGTTGTTCTAGCACAATGCTTTCCATTTTAATTGGACTATTTATTAAGTATTCTTTGAAGTGATTCATAGAATCATATAGTTCCATGAGTTCCCAAAGGTCATCCTTTCCAGCCCCTGTCAGGTATGAATGCACAGTCAAAGCACTAATGAGAGATGCCCATCCAATCTTTGTTTAAGACCTCCAAATGAATGAGAGGTCTGTCTCTGAGGCAGATCTTACCATCGGGAAGTTCTTCCAAATGCTTAGGTGGAATCTCTTGCAATTGAAATCTATTAGTTCATGCCTAGCCTTTGGAGCAGCAGAAAACAATTGTGTACATGAAATTCTTTCAGATATTTAAAGATGGCTACTTATCATCTCTCCGTCCTCACTTCTTGATACTTAAAGATGGCTATCATATCCATGGTACTTCCAATATTTCTTTCTAATTACTATTCTTTTCAATTATTTGTATATTATCATATGAATTTTTTAAATCAGCCACCAGATGGATGTCAGCCAACAACCCATATATTCCAAGGCCTCCTAGATGCTTGGAAATAATATTGAAAAATATTTCAAAATATTTCAAAATATTTGAAATTCAAAATAAGATTTTTTGTAAAAACAAACAAACAAACACATGTTTTCCGAGTGTTGAGAGAATCTGATGAGAAGAATTCTGCACTGATGAAAATCTTTACAGTTCAGAACTTATTCAGGGCAAAAATCATTCATGGTTGTTTTGTGCAAGAAACAGCATTTTCTGTGTTGAAAATAATATTTTAATGTGAAAATATTAATTTCTGCAGCAAAAGTGATGTAATTGAGGATACATTATACGTGCATAAAAATCATACATAGGTGATTTGCATATAAAATGTTTTCTGGAAAATATTATTTTCTACAGAGAAAGTACTGCTTTCTGCACAAAAAAATGTTTTCTAAAAAAAAGACAAACCCTTAATTTTTTACTAAATTAGCCCCAAATTGCAAATAGCCCTCAAAAATGCTGTGTGATTATCAAAGACTTTTTCACAGTGAGAATACAATGACTGAAATTACTTATTGTTACCTTCAAGAAGAAAATTAGTGAACAGTTACATCTCTACTTGGAAGTTTTTTGTTTTGTTTTTTAATGCAACATGAATTTAGATTGGAATTTCTTTTCTGTCCCCACCTCAACTGTTCCAAAAACCTTCCAGAACAAACTTGTGGGGCTTGCAGACATGGCTCTTTCACTTCCACTGGCAAAAGTGTATCTCTACATACTGCCCTTTGTTTGTTTGTAGTTCCCAGGAGATAGCCAAAAGTAAGAGGGGTTTTGACCCTCTGGTGGGTCACTATTGAAGACCTGAAGAAGTACTGTAAAGTGAGTATGACACAAGCCAGTATGGGGTGGTAATTAAGAATGAAATTTAGGCATTCAGGTAAAAGTTATTTCAAATTAACATTTTTTAAAAAAATTAGATGAAAGACACGAATTAAAAACTACAGGAATATCTCCTTTTTACAAAAGCTCTTTATACTCATCCAGCCCCCAATTTTCCTCGTCATCCTCTGCCTAGCTGATGATTTTTAACAGTGTCTTGTTCAGGAGCTGCCTCCAGAATCCTGTATTAAGCACTGCTAAAAATAGAAAAGGGTGGACAACAGATAGGCCTGCCTCAACAGCAATCCCAGCCTGTTAAGCAAAGCAAAGCACAGCAAGGCACAGCACAGTACCATAGATTTATAAGCAAAGAGGAAAAAGAAAAAGTCATTCCTGAGTGCATTTTGGAAGAAGTCTGGAAAATGGTTTGTTAAGGGATCAACATGTTTGTTTATTTATGCTGGACTTAATGAACCTGGCTGTTAGTGTTTTATTCAACACTAACATGTTGTTAGTGTTGAATAAAATGCTTGCTTTAACATATTGAGCAGTGCTTGTTTTGTGGTTTAGGAATATACCCCTAATTTTTCCAGGTTATATTTGCCTCTGGTACCAAATTTCCTATTGACGAATGAATGCCCCAGAACAAATCTGCTTTGTTAACTAATATATACCTGTATTAAGTCCACTGCCACAACTAGTGGGTTTTTCATACGTGCACAGAAACTTTTAAAATGTCAGAATGTGGTAAGATTGAAGTCACCTGCAATGGCATCACTTGTTTCAGTTATGCCAAGCAAAGTCAGAGACAGAAAAACCCTTAATCTGGATCTAAAATTTCTGAAATCTACTTTTTTAATGTCTCTCTTCCTTTGGAAAAGGTAAATATTAGTGAGATTTCAGCTTCTTCTCTCTTTTCTGTTTCATTTTTGCCAGATCTTTTCTGAACCTGCTGTGCTGCTAACAACATGACACTGCACCTCAAGTGTTATACCGTAGTTGCATTCTTGACTCCAATTCAACCAGTTGAAACCTTAGCACTTTCCCATTCCTTTATTTGACAATTATGCTTTCCCTCTGTCTTTTTCTACCTACCTTTTGGTGACACCATGCTAGCAGCATCCAATCAATTTGCCTATTCTGTATCAAAGTTGTATATTTGAGAAAGCTCATATCTATTCTTTGGCCATTTCTGCACTATGCTGTTATAGTGCTTTTATCCCACTTTCAACATCCTGTGGAACTCTGGACTTTGTAGTTTCCTGAGGCCAAAGAGCTCTCTTGCTGAGAATTCTAAATGCTTTTCTCTAAACTCCAAACCCCAGGATTCCACAAGATGTTGAGAGTGGAATAATAGCACTATAACAATGTAGTGTGGAAATGGCCTTTGTTTCCCAGCATGTATGTGTTACTCCAAAAAAAGGGGGGGGACACCATGCCAGAATTTGGGGAATTATACCTGGGCCAGGCTAACAAAATGAAATTCAACAGAGAGAAGTATAAGGTCCTAGATTTAGGTAGAAAAAATGAAATACAGAAATATAGGATGGGGGACACGTGGCTGGATAGCAGTACGTGTGAAAGGGATCAAGGAGTCTTCATAGACCACAAGCTGAACATGAGTCAGCAGTGTGATGCGGCAGCCAAGAAAGCCAGTGCAATTCTCGGCTGCATCAATAGGAGTATGGTGTCTAGATCAAGGGAGGTACTGGTACCACTCTACTCTGCCTTGGTGAGACCTCATCTTGATTACTGTGTCCAGTTCTGGGCACCCCAATTCAAGAAGGACATGGTCAAGCTGGAGCAAGTCCAGAGGAGGGTGACTAAAATGGTGAGAGGCCTGGAAACCATGCCCTATGAGGACAGACTTAGAGAGCTGGATATGTTTAGTGTGCAGAAGAGAAGGTAAAGAGGAGACATGATAGCCATGTTTAAATATTTGAAGGGATATCATGTAGAGGAGGGAGAGGGCTTGTTTTCTGCTGCTCCAGAGACCAGGACGAGGAACAATGGATTCAAGCTGCAGGAAAGGAGATTCCACCTGAACCTCAGGAAGAACTTCCTGACAGTCAGGGCTGTCCAGCAGTGGAATATGTTGCTGCAGTGGAGTGTCCTTCTTTGGAGGTTTTTAATCAGAGGCTAGATGGCCACCTGTTGGAAGTGCCTTGAGGGTGTTCCTGCATGGCAGAGGGTTGGACTGGATGGCCCCTGTAGTCTCTTCCAACTCTATATTTCTATGATTCTATGATTCTAAAGGACACCTGTGAGAGAAGGGTAACAGCAGGATCTTTTCACTTGTGTATACCAGTACTAACTATAGAGAGGACTCCAATTAAAAGTTAAGCAGAGCATTTTATTGGGAACTAGCATATTTACCCAGCATTGCCTGGGATTTTATTTTCCTATAGGTAATTCTTGAGAGAAAGATTTGAGATCTTTAATTCTCTCAATGGTAATACTTGTTAGAAATATCTTATCTTATCTTATCTTATCTTATCTTAGGAATGATCTTATCTTAAAAATGATCTTATCTTACCTTACCTTAGGAATTAGATGTGGTTGAAGTACACAGATGTGGTTGAAATACACACATTTGAGATCCTGTGTCTCTAATTCCCCAAACTGTCTTTCCAGTACATATAACTTTTCCCTATATTCCCCAATCCAATCTGTATTCAGATTTGTTAACATACAGAGGTTGGGTTCCTGAGGGAATACACTGCCCTTCTTCTTACTGCTTACTGCTAGACCTCATCTCCTATCAGAGCTCTCTGGCTGAAAATTCTAAAGACCCCTCCCTGAGCTGACAACCCCAGGAATTCATAGAATCTTCAGAGCCAGCCAATCATATGAGGTCTTCTTGCCTGTCACAGCCAACCATATGAAGTCTTCGCCTGGCTGACACAGACAAACAGACAAACTCATTCACAAACTTTGACTTTTATATAGTAGATTAACAAACATACAAGAACTAAGACATTCTCAAAAACCAAACAAGGCTATCAGAAAGTAAGGCAACAAGTGTTGGAGAGAGAGAACTTGGGTGAAAGGATGACGGTTACTAATCCTGAAATAGACTGACAAAGTGGAATGGCTCAGACAGCATGTCTGGGGGTAACACAAATGAATAGAGGTTTGGGCACCACATATTACATCCAAGGACTACAATTTACAGAACTGGAGATGGGGATTTTATATCCTGTTTCCTGCCCTGAAGGAGGGAGCATGGACAAAGCAGTACCAGCTTTCTCAAGGGTTGACAAAGGAGTCTAGAATGGGGTGATTGTCTTTAGGAGACAAAGCATCATGAGATTCCTGTCAATCTCTTGATGTTTTGGATAGGTAAGGTGAATAA
Organism: Iguana delicatissima; assembly: GCA_948472985.1. Taxonomy (NCBI): domain Eukaryota; kingdom Metazoa; phylum Chordata; class Lepidosauria; order Squamata; family Iguanidae; genus Iguana; species Iguana delicatissima. Next base: position 217,520 of record CAOKZL010001554.1, on the reverse strand, counting down.
GGAAAGTCTCCATAGGATAGGCTCATAGTAGGGTCCCTGATTGCTTCACTTGGGCAGTTTCACCTGCTATTGCTTTTGGGAGTGCTCATAACTTACAATTTTTGAAGGGATTATCCCCAGTCCATTACTGGGGTTTCCTGCCTAATCATCTCTGAACTTATGACCTGTTCATGTCTGAGGTCATCCAGAAACGGCATATGCTTACAGACAACACACTTTCAAACATGTGTTCTAGCCATGAAATATGTTCAATTATCAAAACAGCACATCTCATAGAATGGAGGCGTATAGTGTGGTGCCATATGTCCTTAGTTCAAGTTTAAAATACAATCTCCTTGTAGTGCAGCTTGGCTTTAAGCTCAAGATCAACATTGTCATAAACCAGTTACTCAGTCGTGCATGGCAGAGCACACATGTTACTGGAGATTTGCAAAAATAAAATTGAGAATTCTGGCTTTTATGGATCTACCATAATAAGAAGCTTTTTTTAACGGTTGTATTTTATTTTTGTCCATTATCTAGTGAACCAATGATGTATTAATGGGGCAGATATGGAGTCTTAACTGTAAAGACATAAATAATGTAGCATCTACCTATTTAATATAAAGTCAAGTGAGGAGGAAAAAAGGGATTAAGTGTCACAGTCATAGTTCTATGCTCAACAAGAAAGTGTACATATATAGAAGTCATATATTGGCAACCATTGTCAGAGTAGTATGACATTTGTGGCTCTATTTTATGGAACATTAGTGTTCAAAATAACTATGGCTTCTAGCTGTCATCCATAAATCATGTCAGGATAATGGCAACAAAGTGATGGATCTCTGGCCATTGAAGGGATTTGATCATAAGGCATAAGCTAAAATGGTGACAAGGCAGGAGATAAATGTTTGTGTTCAAATTAACACTGCAAGGTCAGAGTGCCTATGCATCTCAATGAAAAATTCTGTATCAAGTCTGGGAGAATCTTAATCTAAAAAGGTATCGGAGCTAAGTGAGAGAGAAACTGAATTTTAATGAAGTTGTCTATTTATAGTAAATTAATCACTAAGAGACTTGTATTTTCCTTTGCAAAGGGTTTTCTTTTTAAAAAATGTCAGTCCTAATCATAGGATTTAATGGCTCTCTGCCATGGGATATAGTGATGGTGGGGAGAGAGAACAAAAAATAATAACTTTGGAAACTCTAAAAGTTTGTTAATAAAATAATTTCAATAAACTAGGGTGGGAACAGAGCCACGAACAATGAGCGGCTTAAATCCTTTTGGTAGTACTGACTAAAGTAGAGCCATTGAATCATTGGGATTTATGTACATCTTGACTTGATACAACAGTTGATTCCATGACTGTCCTCTCCTTAAGACCAACCATTAGGATGCAGGCCATAAACAAAACAATTTTACTTCTTTTCATAGGAAGAATTGCCAGAATCTTCAAACTGTAGGGTGTTTGCAAAAGTTTTAATCATTTATGGCACATTTGGGCATAACACTGAATAAAATACAGTAATATTCATAACAGGCATGGGTCTAAGTATTTTGGTCCCAAGACAAACTTTCTCATGCATGCCATCCCTCAAGTAAGCTGACTATCTAAGCTTTGAGAGCCCTCTATTTAATGTGGGGTAGGAATGCATTGTGGTGTGGTGGTTTGAATGTTGGACTATGACCACAGAGACCAGACTTCGATTCCCTGGTTGGCCATGGAAAGCCAGTACGTAACCTTTGGTGTGTCACAAACTCTTAGTCCCAGAAAACCCCATGATTGATTCCTTAGGGTCACCATAAGTTGGAAATGACTTGAAGGCCCACAACAGCAACAGCAATACTGATCTTTGTTTATTAGGATCTCATGTATAAGAAGAAATGCTTTTAAAAGTTTTATCCCCAACGAATCAGATGTCCATGCAAAACTTTTATGTGGGAAACAAGGATATTTTGATCAAAATGTTATTTGCACAAGAAGTCCTGAAATATAATCAATCAATCAATCAATCAATCATGTGGCAGTTGATCATTGTTTCATCAGTGGCTCGATGTCTTGAAACAATGTTTATTATCAAGAATGAATGTACTTTGTATGTGTATATGTGTCACATGTGTGTGTATGTACTTTGTGTATGTGAATATGGAAAGCTATGGCTGTTAGCGACATCTGCTTTACACAACCATGTGAACCCCATTTCTATCTGGGTTTCTGATTGTACAAGTCATTCAATTTGTATTCAAGCAAAACCAGGTGGAAATACTTTGTAGTTTCCTATCTTGTATGCATGTCTATATCCAATTTATGCTGAACACCACCCACAAAAAATTGTACAACAAATTGCAGCTTGTTGTACTTTGAACAACTTGCAGTGCATTTTTCTCAAGAAGACTGCATTTTATGGAGAATGAAAACCACCTTATTTAAAATTCTCATATGGAAGAACGAAAAAAGTGAAGATTTGGATCCCTAGCTAATGCATTCAGCTCATAAAGCTCATTCATTCAGCTGTGACTCATCAAGTGCAGAAGAAATGGTCTTATGATAAGGAATCAAGTTATCTCCAGGGATGTATGAACTATACTTAGTGAGAGAAAGAGATCTTCATTGGCCTCTGTATCTGCAGCATATGTATCATTCATTTGTCTATTGCTGCTGTTTTCCTTTCTAAGCCTTCTGATCTGCCAGGCGTAAAACAATCCACCTTCAATAAGTTTACTGTTGTGCCCCACATATCTCTGCACAGTTATGAATGGGTTCAACATGTTTTGGCATATGTTCTTCTCAACAACATATTTCCAATACTTGAAAAATAACCAGTTAAGTTAGCTTTGAGTAGCCCATGCCGATTGCTAATGTCCCTTCTAATTTGCAATGTCTTGCTTTTGTTGTTGCTGGGTTTTCATCTCCACTTTGGCCCTTCTTAATATTATTTTGAAAGATATATATCAGCCCTCACATTATTGCAAGAAAACTCAGATAATATGCTATGGCAGTGCTCATCTTTAATATTCATGGACTCCAGTCCAGACAATGCCATGCTTTGCAGCAGAACTGTATTAGCAAAGGTCTTTAAGTAAACCTAAACCCCATTTATCAGCTGTTTGGTAAGGAAATGTAAGAAGAAGGCAGAATAAGACTCTGTTTCTACTGAATATCCACATGACTAGATTTCAAATGTACGACTAGATTTCAAATGTATACAAAAGGCTATTCAAATGAAGTTATGGCCATTGAACTGGAAAGAGAATTTGGGTATAACAACTTTTTTTGGGGGGGGGGTTCAAGTTGCATGCATCATCTGGATTGGGGCATTTTTGTAATAAGTGCAGTTGTAACAACATCACAACAAGAAACATTTGCTCTTTTAGATCACAGCCAAGCCAGAGGGCATCCTGGTTCATCACCCTTAAAATAGTTCTATTTCATTTTGTTTTGTTCATTCCATGCATTGCAATGTCAGAGAGAAATACCTGAAGCCATGAGTAATTCATTCAATCAATAACAATGCTAGCAAAATCAATGTTGTGAACCAGACTGTAGAGGATCTCTTAAAACTTTTCTATCCATAAACAAAATGTGCTATATTAACTAGCCTTAGGTCTTGAGTCTTGAGCAAAACAAATGTGAAGCAGCAATAAATGCTCTTATATTTTCAATGGTAATGATTTCTTTTTGAAATCCTGCAACTAAGACTTAATTCATATTGTTTCTCTTGACTCTTCCTTTCTTGTCATACTTGTGAACTGAAGCAGTTATATAAGTTTGGATATAACTTGCAAAACTGTGTTGCATACCAGTCAGCCTTGTAGACCTCATATTTATTTATTTATTTATTTACTTGCTTACTTATACTGCTGATTTGTAGGAATACGGGGAAGAACTTTTATTGTTGCCACTGAAACTTACTTTCACATGAATAACATACTAATTGCATTCAGATTAATTAATGAGAAGAATCCGAGATGTATAGCTGTGTAGTTCTGTAAAGTTCTGTTGCGCTCTTTGTGTATCATCATGTTTATGATTAGGTATGCTGCCAAATTAATAAGTTTGTAATTCCCAAATGTGCAATAAGATCAAACCAAATATGCAATAAGATCAAACCTTTGTTGTTTTTAAAATTTAAACTAAGATTGATTACTCGTTCCTTCTTTATCTATATATACAACACAACCAATCATATGAGCTCTCCCATTATATGTATAATCTGATGTTGGTTTCTTCAATCATTTACTCTTTGAAGAAAATGAATGGATGTGTATTTGTTATTGTGCATTTCCGGCCTTCACCTTGCATTGTCCTGAATGGTGAATAGGGGAAGAATCTTTTGCCTTCTTGGAAGGAGAGAAAGATAAGGAAAAACATCAGTGCTTTGCATTCAGGCATGAAGTGGCAAGGGGAAACAGAATGAGAGGGATTATGATTCACCGTTCTGTTCTACTTCTACTGTCTTTCAATGTTTCTTGACATGCTGGAGTGGAAGTAAAATTAGTGCTTCAGAATACACTGCTCTAAGCAGCCCTGCTAAAGATCAGAATAGAACAGTTATTAAAGCGGCACTTAGTTTATCCATACATTTTGTGTTTCTCTTTATTCCAACTGGATGAGCAATACCATTTGTGGATGGGGAGGGGTGCATTTTAAAAGTTTTGATTTCAAACCATACAACAACCAGGAATGGATTATCAATGGTGGGAATGACGCACGTACTCCTGGACCCAGGGTCTGCAGAGACCTGTTGGGGCACAGGATAATGGAGGGATGATAGCCAGCCAGGGCAGCAACTGCTGCAGTGAGCAACTGCTGGCTAGCAGAACAAGGTTCTGGCTTTGTTATTATTTGCTTTCGTTTTTTCCCTCCTTTTGATTAAGCAATTCAAAATCATACAAAAGATAATGGCAGCAAAGGTGGAGATACAGACTTCATGAAATGTGAAGAAAGAAAGAAAGAAAGAAAGAAAGAAAGAAAGAAAGAAAGAGAAGGAAGGAAGGAAGGAAGGAAGGAAGGAAGGAAGGAAGGAAGGAAGGAGGAGAAGTCTCTATATTGTTTTTGGCAATGTTTGTACTGCCACACTTCCCTTGCTCAACTTTTTTACTCCACGTAATCAGTTTGGGAGTGTGCTGCGTGTGAGCAGTATTGCTGCTGCAATTTGTCCTTCTTCTCTTGTCCCAAGAGCTCTGCTTGGGCACTGGCAGCAGGTGGTTGCTGAGAGTCAGCTTTGGGAAGCAAAAGGAGAAGGTCTAGTTGAGAAAAAGCAGATCACAACAAAAGAGGCATCTATTAGAGAGGAAATGAGGGAGAGATCCTCAGCAGATCTTATTCATCTGGGTGACTGATATATAAAAAAGCGGTAGGTTGTGAAAGACCAGCAAGATTGTGCAAAAGCAGCAAAAAAGAGGAAAATAGGGAGAGGCAGACTGTTAGGCTAGATTCCACATTAGAGGTATGTATGGGAAGAGGTTTGTCATGGACCGAGATTGTTGGTACGTTTGACCCAGAGAGAAATTCAGCCACCCTGGACTATAGGATCCCAACAGAACACACATAGGAAACCAGATCTGGGTTTAACCACTATTCATGTAACATTTATTAAGACATGAAATACAAAAAATCACATTTCCGTATCAAGAGCTTTCTTTCACTCACACATTCACATTTCACATTCATTCTACATACTCACAAGACGGTCCTTCGCCGAACATTGTCCAGATGTCCTCGAAGGTATGGATGCCCTCTGCTGCAGCCAAGGGTCATGAAAGTGAGTTGAAAATCTTCCCCTCTTTATAGTCATGTCTCTCACTTCTTGAGAAAAAGGACATGTTTTGCTGGTTGCTAGGGTTCCAGGACTTTCATTGTATAAAGGCAATCAAGCAATTAAAAGAATAGTTCATATCATTTTGTGCCGTCCTAATAAAAGGTTGCTTACAGAAGAATTGGTCGTATGTCATGTTGTCAGGAAATGTATCAAATGCCTCAGTGGTTCTCAGCCATGCAGGGTGGGGTAGGGTCAGAAAAACATCACCGCTTGCCCATCTGAGGGTGTGCCAGGCTTTCACAGCTCCTCGTTTCTTCTGCTTTACACATAAGAACTTAACTGTTTTTCTAATAAAGGTATTGATCACCGTTGAATATCATGAATTCGTGAAGGTGGGTGAAACATAAAGACAATCAAATAAGATATGCATTGTAGGCAACATCAGATGGCAATTAAGGAAGCCACACTTCTGGATCTGTGCATCTCAAGAGTACATTCTGTTGGTGCCAAGTCCTTATTGTTTTGCAAACTTTTTTCTCAAGCCAAATCGGCATTCCGTGTGTTCTCAGTTTCACAGTTCAAGGAATCCTCGCCTCACAATCCAAATCCCTCCTTACCACAATGCACTGTGTGCGGCCATTTCAGTTTAGCTCAGGACCGTACTTTTCCATCTGGAACCCATTCGTTCATCACAGGTGAAAGGAGCCTTAAACAGAATCCTGCTTATTGGCAATGTCAGTTCTCCTCATAGCTTCCACCCTACTTTGCCACACCAGGAAATGTGTATAACAGGCAGAGCTAACATCTTCAGAAGAGACTGATGCTGCCATCACTCACTTACCTCCCCACAACCTATACTTGAGCTCTGGGTTGTGGCAGTGACAACCTGCCAAGTCAAAAGGCAGGTGGTGGTGAGGATCTCAAGGCTACAGAGGGGGAAAAAAAACAGGAAAAATCTAGAAAGGAAAGGAAGTAAAAATAATAGAAGAGTGTGATGCCCTCTGGCTCTGAGCAGCATTTGTGTGTTCAGCTAGGTGTGAAAGAAAAAATATACTGACACACAAGCTTGAGAACTGTAGCAGGAAAGAAAAGGAGAAAGCATCCTTGTTGTATTCTAGATAAACAGGAGATAAATTTTATAACGTGACTTTTTTTTCCTGTTCTGTAAGGAAAGGCACATCCCCACTGAAGCCTTATGCTCTTCTTCCCATCCCCCTTATTTTAAGTAAAATTTGGACCTGGGTGATTGGTGGACTGCAAGGGATATCCAAAAGGTAATGTTGTTGCTGTATTTTCAAAATTAGCACTTAGACTGAAGTAAGGTGGACAGTGCAGTAGAAAATGATAGAACAGTGGAGGAGACTGAAAGCAGGGAACTCTAAGATAGTTTTTACTTAAAAAAAACTTACAGAAAAATGGAGATTTACTGTGTCGTGATTGAAAAAAATGTTGTCTACTCATAAATTAATTAAGCACAAGTGAAAAGGAAACATTAAAGGAGGGTCAGCTACCAAGCAATATGACCATACAGAAGAATATATAAAGTTAATGAGATTTGGCTGACCTTGAAAAGCTATGATTTCATCAATGAGGATAGCTCTTCCATGAATATAGATTCAACTATTTCACTTCTGGTGCTGTGACCAAGGTTACAGTGACCATTGTCCTGGTGACAGACACATTTTCAGATAGCTAGGGTGATTCTCAAATGAAAGATAGACAGCCTCCAGTCCAGGGCCATATTAGAAGCCTCATCAGCCTAATGGAACCTACCAGAGCTTCTAAGAATCTAGAGTCATCCCCATGCCACAGTGAGGCAGTGAAGTAAGTATTTATGAAGTTGAAATCTCCTCCTTCAGCTTCACATTTAAGAATGTGAAATCTTCACAGTAAACTAATTACAATTTCTGAAAGTGTTAGTTTGACCTTGTTCTTATACTGTTCCTTGTACAACATTTCCTAAGCGCTGATGAATGTGTCAGGCATTAAAGAGACAATAATCATCAGGTCCACTTTAGAACGTTCCAAGTACCAGATATACTTTTACGGATATCTGTTCTGAATGCTCTTCACTATTTGGACTAATTAATTGACCTGTGTGTGTTGACCCTTGTCGTAACCTCAGCTCCTCAGTTCCAGGGTTGCTCTGAGAAAGATTCAGATTAAAAACAAAATGAGTAGAGCTTGATATAGCCTTATGCCTCATTTTGTTCTGTGGACATAAGCTCTTTTTATTCTAAGATGCTAAAAGATAAATTCCCTTTGGCCTGCTTGGTCCACAGTATCATAGAAGCACAGGGCTACAGAACCAGACTCAGTTCCTTTAAGAATTACAGACAGTTCTTTCGGAGTGATGGTAAAGCCCCTGCAAGGTGAGTTCTTAATTTTTTTAAAAAAAGAATAGCGGAAATTATTTTTAAGCTAGGTTTCCAAGGCAGAAATGCACAAGAAAAAGCAGAAGAAAAAATATACTAACAACATTAAGTGCCAGTGATTGCAACTAAAAGCAGCAGGATACTGCGTCTCAATTTCTTTGCTCAGATATCATGGGCTTTCAGCTCAGTTCCCTAAGCTTATTTAGGATGTATTCAGAGATTTGCACTTTCTGAATCCTACCATTTCTGTTCCAACGTCTTATCCTGACCAGACATTACCAACAATTCCTCTTGTGATGATTTACCTTGATGTGATTTGTCATACCTCATTTACCCCATCCTGACTGACATCAAGATGATTGACTTGACCTGTACCTGACTATTGTCATGTGTTCTATCATAACCTGCCTTCAGGTGTTCTGACTGATTTTAACCTTTCTTTATTTGACTAGATTTGACTTTCTTCCACCCAAATCTATTTGATTTAGCATTTTTTTTCCCTAATGAACTGCAAACCCTGAAGGAACTGAACACACCATAACAAGAAGCCTTTGTGTTATAAAATTGATACACAATGGAGTTTAAGCTGGTTGGCTGATCAAAGGGGTTGCTTACAACTATCTTCAGATCAAATTCTTAAGTGGATTCAAGACTCTGTTTAAAATAAAGAACCTTTCAAGAATACTGTGAAGAAATTGATGGTGTTGGCTCAGATGATGATTTTCTCTACTTCCAATGTCCAGAGGTGAGGACCTTTGTTTCTAGAACCAAACCCATACAGTCTGTTTGCAAGAGAGGTACCTACATAGTTAGACAAACCTTACATGTACAAAAATGCAAAACAAATCAACAAAGCTTTATTTGAAGAATAATGTTAATGTGTGTTGGGTAACAGGAATTGAGCAACAGACTTATGAGGACTGTAGGATGTTTAATGGCCATGTAGTGTTGACTCCAATGGCAAACCTCCTCTAAATATTTCTTGCCTAAGAAATCTGTATAGGAGCCATGGTGTTGCCATAAGTCAACAGGTGACTTGAACGGACAAACCCACACCAACAGACAAACACAGAGAGAAGGGGAATTGAGCGGGAAGCATTATGCAATGGAACCCCATGGAGGATGGCTTATCTGGCTCACTTTGTGTAATCTACTTGTTCTATACAGGAAAAAAACATTGCATTCTGTTTTTGGGAAAGTCCTGGTCACTGGTTATACTGTCTGTGGGACTGTAGAAGCTGCAGTCCAATAAAATAACTCTTCTACACTCTGATACAATTAAAGAGTGATCTGTAGAAAAAGATTCACATGGAATATATTATGAACCACAGGGATGCATCCATCAACTTTTCTTTCCATGTTTTGGGCAGCTGTTTCTTTCCTCCCTTTTCTTAGCTTATTTAAGTAGTATTTGAATTTGGATGCAGCTATTAACTTTCACTCAGGGTTACTCACTAGAGGAAATATTGGGAAAGAAATGCTGACCTTCCTTAAACCCTTCCAGCAAAGCGATATTTATTAGGTCCTCATCCAAACCAGCTGAAGTGAACAAACATAATGGGTTTTGGATCAATGCCTTAAACAGGATTTATTTTTACTGGTATCTTACTACTTGGCTTATTAAAGAAGAGTAAATGGTGGCAGAAACCTTCTAAGTGTAAGTTTGTTAAATGAACATGGGAAAAATGAATGACCAGCAGATTGAATTACTAGTTTTATAGGCAACACGATTCATCGCCTGGAGGCAGCTCTGGGTATTGAATGCCCCATATGTTTTTTGTGCCTGTATCATTCAAGTGTTCTATTTGTAGCAAAGGGGAGCCAACAGGTGTGATTAAGTTTAAGGAGGCATGAGATGCTCGTGCATAAGTATCAGCATAGATGTAGGAATTCTTGCATAGAGTGGGAACCTTCTGTGTCAGACAGGCTGCTCATAAAAGTCATTTCTTAGCAACTATGCCCTAGGGCAGTGGTTTGGCCAACTTCTCCATGGGCACAGTGCCATCCTAACAGATTGGCATGAGCATTAGTAGCCAGGTTTTGAAATCTGTGTATGCATATCATCTGGGAACATGAGGGCAGGGGAAAGGATTGTTAGTCCAGAGATTGTACATACGTCCATACACACACACACACACACATACAGAATGCCACAAAAACTTAGATATTTCAAAGCATATGCAATTGAAACAATTCAACATATTAACTCATCTGCTGCTGAAAACTAAATGTGAGACAGAAGGAACCAAGCTGAGAGAAGCACATTTCACTAATTTTACTGAACCTCTTTTCACCTTGTCTGAAATTCTTCAGATATTTCCCCAGAGGCAATAGAGCCAACTCGGCTTTAAATTTGTTTTTTGCAAATTATGACAGCCAAAAAGCTCATGTCTTTTAGTGGCAAAAGTCCCTCAGCTATTAGCTCACTAAGGCCATTTCTGCATTATACTGTTACAGTGCTATTATTCCACTTTCAATATCCTGTGGAACTCTGGGGTTTGTAGTTTACTGAGACCCAAGAGTTCTCTGGTTGAGAATTCTAAATCCCTCTCCCTAAAGTTCAAACCCCAGAATTCCATAGAATGCTGAAAGTGGAACAATAGCACAATAACAGTGTAGTGTAGAAATGGCCTCTGTGTAATTGAGAAAGTCACTACTCCCATTTAGGTGAGTAATAAGGTAAAGTCACTACTTCTGAGCATAACTACTTCACATAAGTATATAAAAGGTGTTGGAAATTTACACTGTCTTGAGTTCCTTGGAGGGAAAAAATCTACTAGAGTCCTAAAGAAATCTTCATAAATTTCTCTTTGTTAAAATATTTATCCTGATTAAGTTTAGGAACCCCTAAATTTATGCCCAGCTATTAATCACGTTGCTCTTTCCTGTTTCTTTCCTGTTTCTTTGAGAAATGAAAAGCACAGGAATATAACCATGTATAATACATGGACCTCTGTATGAAATGGCGCCCCACAAGCTTGTGGAAGAAATACACATGGCCTTACATTCTTGATTTGTTGCCTCAGGCCTTTCTGCATCCCACCCCAAACCAGCAATGGCCACAGGACTGTAATGGGATTTCAACAGTGGTTCTGCATGATATTGTTGTGATCCCATGGCCACCCATCTCAATCACAGATTAAATAATTGACGGGTTTCCCCTGTCAATGACACAAGATTGTGCAGTCCTCCTGCCTCCCTCCAACACTTACCTCTCATGTAGAATGGCAGAAAGTGCAATGGCTGCGCTTCCTCTCCCAGCACAGGCTGGGAAACTGTCAGGCTGCTTTGTGGAAGGGAGAAGAGGAGCCATTGTGCTTCCTACCATTCAACAGCTGGTGTGGAGGGGAGTGCTTCTGTCATGCTCCCTTCCAGGGAGAGGCTTTCCCTGGATTTCCACATGATGACTTTGAGAACAGGTAAGGTGTGGAAAGGGTCTTAGACTGTGAAATCAGGATTCTAATGCAAATGGCAGGCCACAGTGAATGAATTCTAGGGTAGTCTGGTTTTTGCTGTGACTCTTCTTAAAGTATAGGTAAAGTATCATATTTTCCATAAAGATCAACCTTCCAGAAAACCATTTTGGGAAGTTAGATATTAGTATAGTGTTTAATAAGACATGATGAAGTGCATCTAGTTTTTGAGGAGATTTTTTTTTGGAGGGGGTAGTGGTGTTCTTAATTCCATCAAAATTAAAAAAGTAACAGTGGGAGGCCACTGTGATCATTCAAACCATGGTTGAATAATAATTAGGTTAGTATGCTTTGCTGTTTTTGTGTGCCTTCAAGCTGTTGCCAACTTATTGTGGCCCTAATGCTGGGGCTAAGATAGTTTAACTTGTCCAAGGTCACCCAGTGGTTTCCCATGGCAAGGATTCAAATGCTGGTTCCCACAGTTGCTGTTGAACACTCAAACCCTACACCACACTGGCTTTCTATAATATGCATGCAGTATATGAAAGTGAGAGAGATTTTTTTTTAAAAAAATGGGAGAACTTTATGCACAATTGAATGGATTGTAAGAAGTATTGTGTATGTGTTATGCAACAATAGTGAGACCTATTTTGTGAAAATTGTGCTTTGTTTGCGCAGTCCTATATCTTTAAAACATGGAGGTCTGAAAGTCTCTGGATCTGGGGTGTGTATGTGTGTGTGTGTGTTTGCATTTCCTTGAATTCCACTAGCATTTTTTTTTCCTGGCCTTCCTTCCTTTTTTGCTTTTTTGCTTTTCCTCTTGTCTTGAAAACTCAGTTAGCTTTGATGCATGTTTTTCCTACTGTGCATAATTTTATTACAGATTTTCACACATTTCTTCTTTGATTAGGATGTGTCCTTGCACATGTTTCAAACTTGTCCATTTTTAGTTATGCACATTTACTTCTGTATATCAGGGGGAAAAAAGTGGGGGCGGGGAAGGGGAAAAGAATCTAACTCTTGCTGCTTCCTTTCAGTGACTGGAAACCCAAGTATGTGCACCTGTTTTCAGTAAAAGTTTCATAGCCCACAAAGTTGATAAATTCAGGGTGTAGGAGTCCTGAAATTTATGGGAATTTCCTTTCTGTCCTAGCAAAAGTGATGGTAGATGTATCCTGGAAGTTTCACACTGAAGTCATTCAGCAATTTAAATCTGTTGTTTCTTATTCTTTCTCTTGCTAATATGGCAAACAATTGTCCTTTTATTTTGTTTTCATTTTGTGATATTTTGAGTATATATAAAAATTGTTTTCTCTGTTGCAACAATTTGCAATCTATTCCCTTCCTCATTATCTGCCCTCTGTTGCTCAAGACAACCTGATTGTAGATTCTAGGGAAGTAAGGACATTACATTTTGAAGGAAATATATTTGAGAGTTAACAGGGATGATAATTACACTTTTATTTTTATACGTTAATTCATACACCGTGGAGCATAAAATAAGAGTACTGCATTCATATGTTTTTTTAAGACTTTTAGGTTTTCCACCATAAATGAATGCCTCATGAGTGAAAATAGTAAATAGAAAAGGAGTGCTAATTTGGAAGCTCAGCATTATTAAAACAGACAATGATTTTTAAATGACAGATCCTTTTACTGTTAAGAAAACTTAGAAAAAACAATCTGCACACACATATCTAGATTAATACATTCCCACATTTCTGAAATGAAACTAGTTCAGAGTTCCTGCTTTTACTATGCCTATTTTATGTGACATCAGCCATGTTTTAACTCTAAGTTTTATTGGAAGCATTCCATTTCATTTGGCTTCCTCCAAGAGGAAGAAAAACTAGCATGACACATTCCATCAGCATATCTGACAGCATTTGCTGTTTGTGTCCTCCTTTTCTGAATTGTCTCTTATAAGTAGGAATGCCTCTACCTCATTGGTGGGCAAATGCATCCTATCAGATGTTGTAGGCTGCTACATTCCTCACTGGTAAGACTGGATAGGACTTGCAGTGTAAAAATATCTGGGTGGGCATACTTTGCCCACCCCTGCACTAGGTGCAAGACAGGGAAAACAGAACATCAAACAGCTCACTTTATTTGCTCAACAGGCACATTTGGCTCCTCTTGTCCCTAACTATCATCTATTAGCAGCCATTCCACCTGGCTGCAGCAGAGGGACAGCTGGACAACTCCGTTAGTCTTACTGAGAGAGCAATTGCCATTCGTTTCAATTTCAGCTGCTCATTATAAAAATAACAATTGGAATCTTGTTGGTATCTTCTTTATGTGTATGTTCTCTTATGAAACTGTCCAGGTATTTTTGTTCAATGAAGAATCTCCATGTTCAGTAAAGATTGCAGAAGTGGAGCTGTGTATGTGGTATCACTGGAAGATGGCGGCTTTCTGAGTTTGCTGGTTTTGTCAGAACCGGCAAGGGCAAGCAGATGGTGGCCAGGCTCTTTTTCATGGCCGCATGGAGCATGTTCAGCCACATATGGTTAGCACCCAAGGCTTGTCGGCTGCTTGCAACAGGAGCTCCTAACTGAGAGATCCTCCCACCCCAAAGAAGTTGACCGATGGACTGAGAAACGAGCACTGTTGGGAGTCTATGACAATGTTGGAATTCTGGGGGATTTTTTGGCTCATCCCAAAGACTTGATAACTGGCCCAAAATGTTTGCGTGGCTGGAGAGGTAATGAGCTACAAAGGTGTATCCGCAAAAAGAAAATGGTGGATGATCAAATGTTTGTTGAAGATTACCACAACCTGAACAAGAGGATTGAATTTCTATACAAACGTTTTAATCATACAAGAAAGCATCACTAGGAGTAGCTCCTCAAGAACTAGTATTTGTCCCTGAGTACATGGTGCATCCATAGAAAATATTAGTTCATTGCTACTGTGTACAATCTAAAGGATGGGTTACATTGTTCAGATGATCTCTTTATTCTGTTTTTTGGTTGCTTCCTATTTTGTATCTATTTTCTACTTCATCTACCAATGGATTCTTTTGTTACACACTGAAATTTCATCCCTGAAGACCTCCATCTGCTTAATGATTTGAACACTTGTTGTGCTTTTTGTCATGCTTTTGGTACATGAATGCACAGTAGCAGCTGTGAATTACCTTCTGTAACAATCTACACTTCAGATGTTTGCTCCTTGAATTTTCTTTATTTCATGCTTATTTCAGTATGTGAAAATAATGAAAGAGAAGAAACTTTGTTACAACGTAAGTATCTTCCAAGATATCAATAATAGAATTTCAAAAGTGAGAGTTCTGTTACTTTCTTTGCCCCTTTCCTGTGCCTAATTTTCTGAGTTCCATAGTTAAGAATTTATACACCGTAGGGTGAAGTTAGTTTTCTGCCATAGGATGAATATCTCAGGACCATCTGCATAAACTTTTTATGAAGAATGACAAAACTGGGCAAATATCAAATTTGTCTGGATTTTATCAAGAACTTATGTACATCAGTTCTAACTTCATGTTGTACCAAAAATGCCCTCAGAATTCTTTCTCTGTGCAAAGTCTTTAAGTAACAGAGTAGCTGGTCCACAAATATAAAGAACTACAGAGAGAAATAACAACATGGTGAGAAAAGAAGAATCACATATGGCATTCATAGCAGAAGAATGTGTAACAACTTTCATACCACAGGGATTTTTGGACTTGAGCTCCTTTCAGCCAATACTTGGGGATGATGATAATTGTAGTCCAACAACTTCTAGTAGACCACAAGTTACACACATCTGTTCTGTAGTGAAGTACATTGATCTTCCTTCTTTTTATTCAATGATCTAGTAGTATGCTCTGGCATTTTATAGTGTAAAATGTTTTTTACTTGAAGCCATGGGGTTCCTTCTCTGCTTCCACTGTAATTCCAGAAAAAAAATAAATTCTAGTGAACCCTTTTAAATAATTTAGGATTGTTTCCTTATTTATAGAAAATATATTTCTTAAGTGTATTTTAAAGTTTTATCTCAGTATTTTGCTGACAAAAAACAAACCACATCGGCAATTATATTTTCCTTTCCTCTTGCCTTCTGACTGTCATTTTGTAACAATAAACCAATTATGTTTTTATGGTGAGCTGTTGACCACAG
Organism: Iguana delicatissima; assembly: GCA_948472985.1. Lineage (NCBI taxonomy): Eukaryota > Metazoa > Chordata > Lepidosauria > Squamata > Iguanidae > Iguana > Iguana delicatissima. The sequence continues at coordinate 201,871 of CAOKZL010001554.1, read as the reverse complement.
AAAACATCAGAACAGCATTGAATAAATTAATTTATCTGATTATTGTTAATTTCCACATATGAATAGATCCAAATTCAGAAAGCTCTTAAGATGTAAATGGAACAGTAAAAACTGAAAGTGCAAAGAGTTGATGTCTGCATATCAGACATACTAGGAACCATTCCAGAGACTGAGCTCAACCTCTTTGTGGAGAGCAGAGATGGAAAAATAATCTAAAAGTATTCAAAAATGGTTGAAAAATTTCACCCTCAATTAGGGATACAATTCTTCACTGATTTTATTCTCAAAGGAAGTGATGAGTAATTTTAGCGATTTTCCCCCCACTGCAAGAAATTTTTTTAAAAATGCACAGTTTTTAAAGACTGTGTGCAGTTTATGACTTGCTCCATTGAAAATTTGCAAATGATATTTCTATAAAGAAAACAACATTTTCTGCTCATGAAATACTGTTTTCTGTGGGAAAATACTGTATGTATGTTTGAGGTACATAAATGCTATTTTCTGCACAAAAATCAATGTTTTTATGTAGAAAATGCAGTTCTCTGCAGAAAAAGTGTGTGAATTTTGTGCAGAATAAGTTCTGAATTGTGAAAATTCTCATCAATCAATGTTTCTTCTCTTCAGGTTTTTCTAACATTGGACAAACACATTTTTCCAAAATTTTGGAATATTATTTCCTTTTATATTCATGAGTGTCAAGAAACCCTGATGAAAAGACTAGTGGAGTGGCAAGATTTAGGATTCATTGTACACAAAATTTACATATGGTTACTTTGCACACACACAACCTTTTTCTGTGCAGAAAATAACATTTCTGTGTTTCCTGTGCAGCAAATGCTATTCTCTCCAAAACAACCACATGTGACTTTTATGTAGAATAAGTTTCATACTGTAAACTCCAAGTAGAAAATTGCTCACTGCTTCCTTTAAGAAGAAAATTAGCAAATAATTACATCTCTGCATACTAGATGACTGTGTATCTCTGTATATTGAAATAAAGAAAGACAATTAGAATTTCAGATGGAAACACACAAACCTCTCCTTATGGTCCCAAAAATCCTGAAAAAAATAGTTATTTTAACATGAACATATACAAACCCATACCATCCAAACCCATACCATCCATTCCCCACCATCTTTCTGTGACCTATGCATTTTGTAAGTGTGATACACATTTCCAATTAGAAAAGACATCTTCAACAATTATTTGAGGGGAAAAAAACTTGAAAGATGAGAGAAAATGGATCCAAACATATTAAATGTGACATTGCGGCACAATACAGTATTACAAGAAATGAATTTAGCTGCTTTCTTGGGGTTGATCTCAGTTTCTGGCAGTAGTGGAGCTCAGCAGATCATCTCATGTGATTGGGTCATGTGTTCTAGAACTTGCCCTGTAAATCCCTTGCAATGTATGGGAATGCCAAATGTGCAGTGGAACCTCTTCAAAGAATTTGTCCTGAAGGGATTCCTTGAAAGTTGAAAGTTTGAAAATGTCCATTTGCTGATCTGCCCATGAAATAATGAGACCACACACAAGAGATTGGGTTGAAAGATGTGTTGCTTTATTTAAGCTATCCCAGTTTAGGCTTATTCCCTGGAATGTGCAAAAGGGGGAGCAACCTACTGGAGGAGCATCTGAGGCAAGACCTCCTCAATTGTCTCTGAGCAGAAACCTGAACACTAAATAGAGCCAACATATTAGGTTGCTCCCCATCCAGCCCATTTCTGGAAGGCCAACCAGAAAAATCTATTCCCCAAGTCACAAGACTCAAAATGAGGGTTAAACCCTCCAGCCAGCCTCAAGGAGAACCTTCTTCTCCATCCCCTGGATCACATGACATGTAAAGGCAACTCCAGAGAATTTTCTTTCACCAAATGTGTACCATGAGCATTTACCTCCCACTATTGCCACAAATAAGGACAAGCAAGATAGAAGAGTTTTCCCTCCCTGTTGCAATCTCCCCAGGAATAACTGGTTCCCCACTTCAGACAAGTATACCCTGTCAGTTCTATAAAACTCAGGTCTTTGGAAATGATTTGACAGTGGAACAGAAAGTGACCTAAACCCTTAACCATAGCATTACAAATTTCCCTATTAACCCACCTACTGGCCACATCAATGTGTCTAGGATCCCCTCCATGTGGTCATACTTGACCAGGCAAAATGGCTGACCATATGATGGAAATCCCAGGCCATGATGACTGAATGATCTGCATGTCATGAAGTCCTGTAGTATCAGTGTTTTGCCCTTCAGAAAACTGAAGTCATTGCTACTAAAGTGGATAATGTGACAGAGGCTCACTGCAGTCCCCAAACACTACTGGCAGCAGAACATGTCTTCATAGTCCCTGCTTGCATAGTCACTTGACCACAGCCAGATCACTCAATTCCAGGTGGGATCCAAAATGGCCATTCCAAGATTGGCACACAAAATTATGGCTGCAGATCAGGACTTGGTACCTCATTGACTGTAACCTAGACTCTGAAAGACAAAGACAAAGAAAAAAAAAAAAAAAATGTTAGTGCTTCAATGGACTAACATACCTACAGAAAAACCAAGGACGTCCAGTATCCTATCTCTTGAATGCAAGCAGGGTTCAAACCCAGAACTGATGCTTTGAAATGAATGAGTCCCAAATTATACTCTGTTTGGCCCCAGCAAATCTGAGACACTGAAGGTGACTGGCCAGAACAGGTACTTGGTTAAGGGTGACTGACAGGCATGACAAAATAAAGGACCTTGATGCATGCCTCTGAGATTTATGTAATTATGCAGCACCCATACTGGGCAGAGTGCCAATTCACTACACACCTGCAAGCATACCACTGAACCCACTCATTTTGGGGGCAGTTTTGGAACCACATAGTTTTAAAATCACCTGGTATGTACCCAAGGTTAGATTGTGATACTCTAATGGTCAGTCAGAACTGTTGCCCTGGGACTGTACCACCAGGTCGCTGATGTGAAAAGCCCCAAGGGAAGTGGTAAGTGATGCAACATGAAAGAGAAGAGCTTCAATGTGGGAAATACAAATGCTGGCTCAGGTCCACCCAGACTTCTTGGAATAGCTGGGGAAAGAGGCTGCCTGCCATCTTCTACCTTACCTCTCTCCCTGGACCACCCTGCAATCATTTTGCAAGTGCAGAAATCTCCTATGGTGTCCTGGAAACCCTTTGTCTTAATCCAAAAAGCCAGAGTAGACAATTGAGCTTGGATGGACAGCAGTGACAGCCCCTGACTTCGAATGGAAACCCAGTATTGCAAAAAAGGAGAAACCAGAACTGACTGCTTCTTTGCCAGCTGCTCCTTTTGCCTAAAGTTAGAGAACTTTTAAGGTAACTCCTTCTGGTGTTAAGTAGTAGGAACAAATCAATTGCCCTAACTACCTCACACATTCAAACCTCCAGGATTCTCCTGTCATCAGGTCAGGAGTGGTGGCCACATCTGGTGCTAGATGTCTTTAGTGCTCCATCTGCATGAGGGAGAGAGTGTCAGTCATGCTGTGTTGACCCCACCACATGGAGAAGCATGAGGAGCATGTTATGTCTTAAAGACTGCAATGTAAACTCCCAAACCAGCCTCTTGACTCTATCTGACCTGGATGTAAGTGAGTTAGTTAGTTATTCACCTATACCATGACCAAATTGTCACAGCAGAAATGAGCCATAGAATTAACTAACTCTCTGGCCCAAAACTTAACTGCCACTAAAATGGGAGGAAACATTCTGAAAAATGTCAGATTGACTGTGATTCTGGAGTCAACCCAATCATTAGGCCATCTCTTTGCACAGCAACAGCACCTAAAATAAACTTCAAATCCCAAGAATCCTGCAACATCAAACGAGACCTGAGCTTCACTTTCTCCCTCCAAAGAAGATACCATTGACCCCACCCCCAAAAAATGACTGCCATACTCTCAGGTTCTTGCAGACACTGCAAGTGATCCTAAGTCTGTGCTATTGTTTTCAATTTCCAAAGTTGCCTCAGGAAAGCTCTACCTAGTGCCACTCCTCAATTCTAATGGCCAATTATATCTTGAAACTTCTGAAGAATGACCTTCCTACATATAAGGAAGTCAGATACATGATACCTCACATTCTGTAATTTCCACAAAGGCAACCTACATAGATGGCTTATTGTATTATTTCAATGCCAAGGAAAACTAATTGGTGAGAGGGGCCCTCTGTTTTATTCTGAGCCAGTAGGGCACCCAGCTCTTGCATCAAAGTTCTAAATTCATTCAGCAGGAAGACACACTGATTTGTGCCAAATTCTTCTATAAAAAGGAAGTCATCAAAATAATAGGCCACCTGAGTGTCCATGTTAAGTGCAACAGCCCATTTAAAGAAAGTACTGAACATCTTGACACCAGCACATGGCATCAAGCATCTCTTAGGAGGGCCTGATCCATGTAGAACACATTGTTAAAGGAGAAGCCGAGCAACTCAGAATCATTGGAATATACTGGTAGCAAGCAAACTGCAGACTTTATATCACATTTAGCTAGCTTGGAATCCACGTTTCATCTCCTAATTTCCTTAACCTCTATATCAAAAGAAGTGTAGCATACTGTAGACAGCTGTAATGGACTGGAATCATTAGTGGATTCCCCTTTGAGGAAAGATAGGTGATGCCAAATCTTGTGGTCACTTAGGGTATTATTAGGAATCACTCCCAATAATGAAAATCACAAATTTGATAATGAGGATGAAGGGTAGTGTCTAACCACCTCCCTTCAATCACTTGCTTCCCAATCTTTTCCCTATGTGTTCCAAACCAAACATGGAGTTCAAATTATTTGCTATATAGGGCTGACGATTCCCCTGAAGTTGTATCCTACAGCCAAACTGAAACCCTTCTCTTAAAAAGTGAGTGGCCAACTCAGGGTACAAAAGGAACCAGACCAGAAGCTTTTCAATCCCTTTTGCTTATCCCTTGACTACCCCCTGTCGTTCCTTATTATCTTCTGCTAGATTTCTACTCTTGGAACAGTTCCAAAAGGAATAAGGAACTCCATGTCCAGAATTCTCATTTTCATATCTGTAGGAGTGGCAAGCACAAGCACCCTGGATCCAAAACTCCCAGCACATCAGCTTCTACTGCTGTCCCAAAGTATTCTATGTGTGTTATGTAATAGTTGATTTATTGTTCTGAATAAGATAACCATTATCGTCTCTTTCCCTTGGTATCAGCCTAGCAGGAGCCATCACCTGCACCCACAACTGAGAGTGGATATTTGTCTGCCTTCATGCTGAAAGAGTCATCATAAAGAAGTCAAGGAGATCCTACAAAACTAATGTAGGTTCAATAGATTATGTTCATATATTGAATTAATGAGTAAGTTCTATCCACCCACACCCTATCTAAAACTCCTGAATATATGAAGAAAGTGCAAACCAGTTTGCCCATTTCCTAGCTATCCTGCATATCTTGATCTTTTTTTTTCTCCCTCTCAGCTAAATCCTCATTTTTTTTCTCTTCCAGTTCTCAATAAAGCAGGGAGAAGACATTCACCTGTTCTTCTTGCATTATCTTCTCTGTGGCGGCTGTTGAAATATGCTCCCCCGAGCTGACAGTTTTCTCCCCAAATAGTGGCTTCTGTTGATTGCCTAAAGTGTCAGATTGGGAAGCCCCTTCCCCTGCCTGTCCAAATTGAGAAGTCAAATTGGGACGAACACCATACCAGGGGGACCAAAGGATCATACCTGATGTGGAGTAACCTACCCTTAGTGCTAGTACTAGACATGATTGGAAGTTAGAGGAGTGTAATAAACTGACTACCTGTCATACTGCAAGGTCCCCATGGCCAACTAAATCCCCCAGTGCCCATAGCTATAATGTCATTTATCTCCCCTGACAATGAACTGACCCACTGGCTTCTTCAGACTGCTGAAGGTCAGTTGATCTTACTGAGGACAGGACAACCTCCTCCAAGTGTGATGCCAATCCTGAGGCCAATGTCTGCTTCTTCTCCTGTTCAAGAGCATCAAGTCAGGCAAGAATTTCATTAGTCATACTAACTTCTGTAATTCCTTTTGATGCTCCCCTGGACATTTCTGTGGCTGTGGGTTAGCCTATGTATTTCAAGGGCAGTAAGCCTGGAAAACACAAGTGCAGTAATGTCTTCCCTCTGTCGTCTGATGAAGATGATATCTCAGGTGGCAGGCAATGGGGGGAGGGCTTTTTTGGAATGGCTGTTGATCTTAACATCAGCTCCTTTTTTTAGCAGTCATAAGGACTAGTAGTCAAGCACTCAAACCATTAAGGCCCAGACCTGTGCTGGCAGAAGGCTACCCTGTGGGAGAGCGAGCCACAAGTAAGCAACAGAAAAGGTCAAAAGCTTAACTAGTGGTATGAGCAAGAGGAGAAAGCAGGTTGAAAAAGGTCTGCTGGTGGCTGAGGTAGGCTGAAACCTAGCAACACCACTGAACCAGGGCCTAACTATGGATGGATAGCAGTGACTAGCCCAACCATAGCCTACCAAAACACTGGGTGAAACAGGCCTGGTATCAGCCCAGCAAAAGAGGCCATGTCCTATCAGCACGTTGGGGAGGCCTACAATAAATGCAGCCAGATAGGCCTATACACCCTAATGTGGCCCATGCAAGAAACCAATTGGAAGCCTGTGAAACCATGTGGAAGATTAGAGGCCTAGGTCACAAGAAAGTCTAACGGCCTGTGCACATGGTCTAAAAGGGGCCTAATCTAACAGGGAAAGCAACCATGTACTCAGTTAGAGGCCTACTGCATCCGATCATTTATTAAAGTCTGAATAGAAAATTTAATCCGCTGGGGAAAACCACACATGCTGGGATTGGGGCTCACTGAAGGGGCAGCCTAAACAGATGAGTCTAGACTGGTGGGAGCTGCCAACATCTATGCACAGGAGAGTGCAAAGTAGGACCTACAAGTGAAATTATGGGCCAAGAACAAGGAAGCAACTGCTGCAGATGAAATCCTGCTGTTCATTCAAAGCATAGGGACCTAAGACATTCCCACCTAGTTCTTCACTGACTTGTCTGTGCTGTCACCCATTCCCTCTGCCCAAGGCCAGTACAGGACAAAGCAAAACAATTCAAACCCATGACACTCAAGCTAGTGGCTATGGCCACAATATCCCCTGCCAACCCCTCCCCAGTGAGTCTAAGTGTGGCCAAAGTAATGCAGGCAAAACGAATGACCCCCCCCCCAAATAGGTTTAGAAGTAAATAATTAAATCAATAAAATAAATTAGGACTGGACTCAGCTGTGAAACTCCCTGATGAGTGTGAAAAGTTGCTTGAATTGTGTATAAAGACTGGATTCCCAGTTCACGTCTGTTTTTGGATTGCTGTTGGTAAATAGCCCACCAGCAAAAAACTCAGAAAGAACAGGCATGTCAAGAGCTTAAAGAAGTTCTAACTCTCCTCTCCAAAAAAAAAAAAAAAAAAAGTCATGGTGCACACTGTCATGATGCCCCTTATCATAACTTCCTTACATTGGAGGCGAGTAAAGCATGTTTACCCTCCACACTGTGTGTTATTAGGTGGGGGGGATCCAGATATCACCTATATTATCTTCTGTGGCTTGCCATGTGATTTATTCCCCAATTATTCATTGTCGTCAAAGCAAACTCATAACACTACAGTGAAAAAATAACTCTGGATTTAATATCCTTAAAGCCAAAAACTTGGTAAGTTTTTCATTGATAACCCATTTGATGTGTAAGTAAATAGTGTTAAATAGTAGCATGTAAGAATCAAACATTCCATTTAAAGACACAGAGAGAGACAGAGAGAGAGATCTTAAAATGTTTAATTAGCAATTAAGCCTATTTTGCAAATTGTAGTTATTAGCTTCAGTATCTTCATGTGTTATCCAGATTTCTTTCCTTACGGTTATTAAGGATCCTAGTTTCCTGAAGATATTCTACTAATTACCTTTGTTGTTCATCTCAATACTGTTTTCAATTAGTGATATATAGAATATTTCTGAAGATATTTTGCAAATGTTTTGTTTTCTTCACTCACAAAACCATGTTTAAATAGTATATTGACTAAGCTTATATATCAATGAGAAATTATGCATTTCCATACTCTGATCTGTATTCAGACTTAGTCATCATCTTTACTCACTAGAGACACTTCTCTGTATTTTCTCTCTAAGTAAGCTTTTCTAATTGTATTTTCTAAAAATGTATATTTTTAAATGCATATTGATATTTTGAATAACTGTTATTACCATCCCTTGCACATGGCCAGTTCTTTACAAATTTTTGTATAACCTTTGCCACATGAACACAGTTACTTTTATTTATGTTTTCCTGCAATATTCTTTTTTCTTTTCTTTTCAGAGGATGCTCAAAATGCTGACAAAGGAAAACTAGTCGAAATTAAGAACATGTCATACTCCCTGTGTTTACAAGCTACCAGATTTATGTCCTCTTCTTCCTTTTATTGCTTTTGGACTACCATTAACTTCACCTGGTAAGCATCATTTTACAGTGCTGCCTCAACTGCTTTCTCTCCACTCACCTTTTTCAGGTAGACAAAATTACATTTATGATATTTTTCCTCAGAGTTTTAAATGTTGAAATGCTCTACCACAAAACTTAGAGTTTCATTGATAACATGCCCAAAAATTAGAATAATTTTTTTTAAAAAAATGATGTAGCATTATAAAAACAGAAATTGTAGAAGAAAGTAATGACAAATTGCTCAGGACATTCACCTTATACAGTAGAACAGTAGAAATATCTCAACACACTTACAGTACTGAACCATAAAGTCAGAAGTGGACACAAGCATTGTGCCCAAGCATGGCATAGTCCCCCAGGAGTCAGAAGGAGTGGCAACTGAATATATCAGTTAGGCCAGAAGTGAGACTAGGAGTGAAAAGAATATTCACCAGTATCTATTTCCTGACTGAAATATAGGTTTTCTAAGACTTTGAAACCTAAGTGGTAGTCTTAGTAGTGCGCCGCCACCACTTTTTCCCCAGTTCAGGACCAAGGTGGCTTACAACAGTGAAAACAAACATAGTTTTAAAAAATCAAACTATACAAATGTTTCAAATGTTATTAAAATACCACGATGAGATAAAAAATGAACAGTGAATAGAAACTCCACCACATTTTACAAAATGCAGTCCCTTTGATCAATCAGTTTTCCAAAGTCTGCTAAATAATAATAATAAAAAGTCTGCAGAAAGATAGCAAGAAATCTCCTTGAGTAAATGTGGTGGGGCAGAGAAGGGGCTCCCCTGCAGATATCTAACACAGGCAGCCCTTCAAAGAACCTGGGCCTGATCCGTACAGAAAAACAGTGTATAGAATTTTGCACAGTTTTAAGCTGGCATTCATACGTTCCAAAGATTTTCAGGCAATTATTCTATGCAGAAATACATATGAGTTACTTGAGTGATAGTTGTGGTGGGGACAGAGTGAAAAGTGAGGAATGAATGATTGTGGTGAGGGTTGGTGTAATTATATATATATATTTGTAATTAAAAACACTTTTTCCAGATAGCCATTTTTTTATGTGTTCAAGACTGATGAAGTATGAGGGGGAAAAAATGAAGAAGAAAAACATAGCAATCTTGAATCAAAACAACAGCAGCAATCATGTGGCCTTTTTTTATGTGTTTATGTATATGCAAGTTTTTCTTTTTCTTTTTTTTGTAAAACGCAACAGCAGTCCTTTACAACAAACAAACAAACAAACAAACAAACAAACAAACCTACGTGGAAACAATATTTTGTGCCCCCCCAAAAAAAATATCCACAGAGAAAAAATGGCATGTATCTCTGTGAAGAATAATTTATCAAAACACTTCAAGATGTGTGAATATGGGCCATAAACTTTGCAAATATTTGTTTCTGCTACTGCAGGGAGAAAACTATGGAAAATATTGCTCCTCACTTATGAGAATTAATTGGTCAAATATTTACTTTCCTAGGTGAGATCAAGGTGACACCTACATGCTGCTAGACTGAAACTCCCAGCTGCTTCAGCCACCACAGCCAATGGTGAGGAATGCTGGCAATTACAGGTCAACAACTTGGTTACGAAGACTGTATGATCCCCACTTCAGTGATAGAAAGACAGGCAGAAGAAACCATTTTGCTACATTACCACAGACTTCCAAAATTTAACTTCAGGTAATAAATTACTCCATCTTTGAGACACAGTAATCTTTTTTTTTTTTCCCCAGAAACCATTTTATTCATAAGAAATCCTACAGTGGTGTAAGTTCGTTCTGAAGGACATAATGACTAAGGTAAATGGCCTAAAATAAAGAGCTATCAATAATAAAGATGTATGTTGACAGGTACAATGTATCATTTGTACTTTCCTTCAAAACCTTATATCTGTTGAACTCATGACTATCTGTAGATGTAATATTATGATAAGTCAGGATGCCTAAAGAGTGTAGATTTTTCTCTGGATGCAGCTCTGTGTATACAGTCTTTGTAAATATGCAAAAATAATGAGAAGAATGAATTGTGCAGCAGAATGAAGGGGAAATAGATACAGATAAAGTGTTCTATGCAAAAATTCATAAGAAATCAATGAATTCATTGCTTCCAAAAACTTGGTCTAGAAGTGCTGACCATCAAAACAGAATTTCCTCAGTTGAGGTTCTTTCCAAGGAGCTAATTAGAATTCTCATTTGTCACTGAGACAACTAATTAGTAGATCTGTTCTACCGAAGCTGCCTATACACCAATTCTAATCACAGATTAACAAATCTTCTTTGCAACTTCCCCAGATAAAAAATACTAAAACTGGTGAGACATCTAAAGGTTGCTACAACCTTGAATATCAGTTCAGTGACCTCCGCTTTGAAACTTCTTACAGAAAATGGATGTAACGGTGAGAATGCAAGAACAGGTTCCAACTTCAGGGGTCACTTTTTCCTGTCAAAACTTTAACAAGCTGTTTTTTGGCATCTTTCCTAGAGTCACATTAGTCTCTGCAATTCCTGACAAAGCAAAAGAAGTGAACAGAGCAAGAATATCCTTATAGACAAAAGGGCAATAACAGTGAAGTGAAGTATTTTCAGGCCTGTGAGTAAGTGTAGGTGGTGATGTGTATAGTGATATCTATCTGTCTATCTCTATTTCTCCTTCTGTCTAATCTATGCATATGTGTGTGTGTGTGTATGAGGAGGGAGGAAGAGAGAGAGATTTCTATCTGTCTAGATACAGAAATAGATATATAGATGGCCTAAATATACTAAAGGCACCAGATCCCATCTGATCTTGGAAGGTAAGCAGGTCAACTCTGGTAAGTATTTGGATGGGAGATCACCTATGAATACTAAGTGTTGTGAGCTATATTTCAAAAGAAGGAATTGGGAAAACCACCTCTGAGTATTTCTTGCCTAAGAAAACCCTATGAAATCCAAGGGGTAGTCATAAGTCAACAAGCAATTTGAAGGCATATACACACACACACAGGTGGAGATGAATGGGAAATACGTGATGTATCCTATAGTTTATGTGAGATAAATGTCTTGACTATATCAACTTGGTATGTTAATTTTGTGTCCTTTTGGGCTTTTGCCTTAGCATTAGGAAGTGCCTATTTAGAAATATGCAACTGAACTGAACAGATACACATCCACACACACACTTTTGTCCCTGTAATATAGGGGTGAATGGCTCCCAGAAGAGTATTGGGCACCTGCAGGACCTTGCACACCTTCACTTCCTAATGGGCCTCACCACTGCAAACCCCATTCTAGGAATTTTTTAAAATTGTATTGTATTTAATTTTATTGGTAAATTGTCTTCATTCTGTGTGGGTTAGATTGGGATTGACTTCTTCATTTTAGGATTAGAGTAAGAAAATTGTATTTTGTTCTACTTCTTGGTTAATTAAAGGGCTGTCCTCAACCTGAAAAGAGCAGGGATGATGCAGTGAAACTGCCCGATGCACTCCCTAGGAAATAGATAGGCTGCTTTTATCAAAAACATAATTAGATTTTTCCCCCCTGAAATTTTATTAAACGGAGATAAGAAGACTTTTGAGGTCTCAAAAATGACCTGAAAGGGGGCATAGTTTACTAACCAGTGCTCTTAGAGTACCTTTCTGTATCTAGAAACTCTGCACATCATTATAGAATAGACAGTACATCATATCTGAAGCAGATTCCCATCCCCATCCCTGCCTGATAGGAAAAAGAAAAATAGAATATGGTTTCCACTTGCATATTTGGCCCATCTGGACTCAAGTCTTAAAATATGCTTATAGCTGGCTCATCTACCTGCAGGAGAAATTGCAGTTGTTTAAACTGAAGTTTACTGTCCACTTATATAGAGGGCTGGAAACTATGATGTCAGTGGTGTGTGGATCCACATTCTGCGCTTTGCTCTCACTTTAAAAGAGCTATCCAAAGTGTTGAATCTATTGGGGAGGGGGAGGGGAGGTTTGGCACCTTGGATAGTTGCTTTCCAGAACTTTCCAGAACTAAGTTCTGAGCTACGAGCCTCTACTAATACTTGATTGGCTTAGTAATCCCATTCCTTTGCCAGCCAAATAAAGAAGAAGAAGAGGAGAAGGAGGAGAATTAGCTTTCCAAGTGTTGATTCTTCTCCTTTCCCTTGCTCCCTCCCTCTCTTTTCTCTTTCTTTCTCTCTGGAATGCCTGCTGTGATATGCCAGCAATGGCCTTTGTATATTTTCCCCTCAATTAATTATATCTATTCTGTTAATTTGACCTCTGATACTGAAGGAATCCAGATGTATCAGTTTGAAGTACCTGTTTTCACATTATTCCAATGTACATTTTATATTTTTAATGCCTCACTGCCATTCATCCCACCCTTCCTCTTCAGGCCATCTTCTTCAAATGCTCCTCTTTTGGTATGTTTTCCTATCAGTTATTCGTATCCTCCATCAGTTGCTCACTTTTGATGTGTTTGTATGGTTGGGCTAAATCTTTGCTGGCTCAACAGCCTTGCCCCATTCCCAGTTCATCCAATGTTTGTCACAGATCCATATCCTTACCACCCTACCTACCACCATTGCATTAATGATAGAACTGGCACATTTCATCTGTGGTTGTGGTCACTTTTAAATTAGCAAAATTTCCTTTTGTGTTATCTTTCTAAACCTGTTTTCAATTAAACACACATAGGGCCATGGATCAACAACCACAGGGGCAGCTTACCTACTCCGGATTTTACTGCTTCTCCTCCTGCAGCTGCTTCAAGTTGAACAACAGCTCTGCTATTGCTGATGAAGAGTCCAACATCAGCAGAACTTCTGTTCAACTTGGAACAACCATTGGAAGGATAGTGGTAAAATCAACAGTGGATTTGCCAAACTTGCAGCAGGAAATTCACTGGCCAACCCAATATACATCAAACAATATGGAAGTATGTTCCTTAATATGACTGTGTGTACTATACCACAGAGGCCCTGCACTGTCTCCCAAATGACTGGTGTGGGGATGGTAGAAATAGTGTCTCTTTGTCTCTCCATCTCTGTCTCTCTGTATCTGTACCTCTCTCTCATGTGTGTATGTTAAACCAAGTGGTATGTTGATCCAAAGCAAGCTGAAAACAGTTAATGTGGAGACCAGAGAGAGAGGGAAGTATGGCAGAATGGGAATGTGGGATAAATTAGTACCATTCAGCCACATCTTGCCAGTTGGAAATGGGCCTGAGGCAGTAAGAAGAGAGAAGCAGATGACAGTGATGTCTGATGGTTCCACAAGGCTTGTTAACGGTTGGAGTCTTCACTCCATAAAGATACTTCTGTGCTTTTAGACAACTGAACCTTATTGCTTGCAATTGGAAAATTGTTCCAAGTAAGACAGAATACACATACATAGAAATAAACAAACAGGGGATAAATCCCATCATGACGCCATAATGCTACCATGATATCATGGTACTAGCCACTGTGGCAGTGAAATCAATAAGGCTATCTCTCTAGTACATTGATAGAGAAATGAAGCCTGAGGGACATACACACACCTACATTTCCGCACTGACTGCGTTTGGTTTTCCCACTGTTAGAAGAAATGTGTAATATAAATAAATAAGATAACAATAATAAAATAATTTGAAAGTGTAATAGCAATCTTGAAAGGCAGAATTTTTATTCAAAATAAAGAAAAAACAGCAATGTTGTCTCTTTTTTAAAAATTAACTGTTAAAATAGCATGCCTTATATATACAAATTAAATATATGTAATTTAACAGATGCTATTTTTACCTCTTTTCTAGAGGGTGGAGAAATAACATCATGAAGACCAAATATGTTAACCAAAAACAACTTTGTAATATATAAATGCAAGCAGTCTTATTTTGCTTGGGACAGGAAACAGCAGCTGTGCCCGAGGCTAGCCTAAGGTCAAAACTATTAATTAATGTTAAAACTATCAACAAATGATTACCTTTTATTATCTTTTAATTAAACTTGCTGTATATGAATATGAATTATAAATTTGACCTTTGATGCCAACCCACCTTGTAATGTGACTCTGGCATTTTCTTCAAGCAGGCAGGCTAAAAATTAGAATATGAAGTCAGCCTTCATCCAATATTTCGAAAGTCATGTCCTAATAGTAAAAAGACTTATGATTTTTATTAACCAAAAACTGAGCTTTATAGCAACTGACAGGCACAACATATGATACTGTATATTAATGTTAAGCATGGACATAGCAATATCTTTTGCCTTTCAAAGCTTTATATGCAGTATAATCTTCTGACCTAGAGAGCCAAACTGCTGTTTTAAAAAGTTACTAGCTGCTATAGTTTCCTCTTTTTCTCTCTGCAGTAATTGAACAGGGGCTGATATGAATCAGGATCTTAGTGTACAAGGAAGAAGAGTTTTTTTTAACCATTTGCCTTTTGTGATCCTGACACCAGGGATCCTGCATCCAACATTTCCATTACCAAAAAGTGTTCTATTTGTTTCACAGGATACTTATTCAGCAATACCACCTGGAAGGACCAAAATAGATTGGACAGTCTTAAATTTATTCAACTATTATAGTTTTCTTATATCAGATACAGCTCATAAACAGTTGACAGACTGAAACAGAATTCCCAGTGAGGCTGCATAATGAAGTTAAGCTAACATTTTCTTCATCTGTAGCCCTGTCTCATTATAGGTTTTCGGAAGTCATATAAACCTAGTAATGTGTATCACAAACTTGACATTTACATTTACAGTAACAAGACAACTGGAAAGGAATGATGAAGTAAACACAGATGTAGACAACTACTCCTGAGTCTGCATACACTTCTGCTAGATGTGGGAGTATCTCTCCTTTGCCCACTCAAATCCATTTTATTTTATTTTATTTTATTTTATTATTTGTTTGTTTGTTTTTCCTAAACTCCCCATGCCCTCAAAAAAGTGTGGAGGTTTCTTCCTTCCATGCCATTCTGTCAATGAAGAGACATCTGGAACTCATTTTCAATTTAAGAAAAAGTGACCCCTCAGCCTAACATAGTTCATAACCTCCAGAAAATTCACAAGGCCCCCCTCACAAACCCCAAAGCAGGGGAGGACAAGGTGTAACCCAAGAAAGAAAGAAAGAAAGAAAGAAAGAAAGAAAGAGAGAAAGAAAGAGAGAAAGAAAGAGAGAAAGAAAGAAAGGCAGGCAGGCAGGCAGGCAGGCAGGCTTCTCCTAAAATGGCCATTGGGGACTTCTGAGAGCCTAATGTGCCCACCAGCCTCCTACACTTGCCCACCCCTGTCCTTGAGGATACAAGATTATTTCCCCCCAGCAATTTTGAAGAATAATCATTGGAGCTCTATATTGCCTTCTACTTCACATAACTTTATATATACTTAGCTAAGTAGCAGAGGCACTAAGAAACAGTATTAGTGAATTGTGAAGATGAGTACCGGGACACCTCTAAGAGTGCTCAATGCAGGTCAGGACTAATGTGCATCAGTGTGCAATGTGCATGGGTGTGCAATGTGCATGAGTGCATAATGTACATCAGCCACTTTGCTGGTTCTGCTATGTAATAATGAAACAACAGCCCTCTGCTGGATATGGACATCATGGAACTGAATAATTCTAATTCTCATATAACTTAACTCCCATGCAGGATTTAGGCCAATACTTATGAAAAAAGGAATGGTATGGGGAATGGGGAGAGGTGCATGCAGCCTCTATAATGTACTTTTCCATTTTTCAAAGAGCAATTTGTGGCAAGGAAGAGAACACATAGGATCAATGTAGTTGATACACATAAGGTCAAATCACAATAAGGAACATCAATCATTTTAAAACGGTTAGTGGTGCAACTGCGTTTCATATGAATTTAGTACAACACCTGTCAGACAGGCCAGCAAAGAAACAAAACAATTCATTTATCAAGGAGCATTTTCTGAGTTCTCCCTTCTCCATTTTTTTTTTTTTTTTTTGAAATGGTTTAAGAGACAAGAAGACCCAGGAGATTTGTTAAACAACATAGAGAGCAAAACAGCTCTGATTGCTCAAAGTGTCAATCTGAGCTTCAAACAAAATAACTTTCCAACACTGTGACCTTTAAAACATATGCAAACATTTCAGCTTGTTTAACATTCAGATTATCCCAAGATGCATACTTATTAGCAAAAAGTCAAATCATCTTCACTCTACTACAAAAAAAAATTGGACTATGCCAGAATTAATCTCTCTATACATGTTTTGGTGCATTTAACTTACCCAACTAAACATTGGAATTAATTTTTTTATAAAGCAAAAACATTTTCTTAATTCAAGGTAAAATAATAACCATCACATTTTCATGGTGTTTAAAATCTGTGATGAACTTTCAGTGCTTCATTTGTAATTTTTCACAGGGGCTGGAATCCTGTTGGTTACGTCCAGTTAGATTAAAGGCCTTGGAACAATTGTTGAACAGGGATTTGTAGTTTACTGAGGCCCAAAAGCATAACAATGAAGTGTGGAAATGGCCTCAGTGTCTCATCTCTGATTAAGACAAATGAGGATTTAAGCCATAGTGTACTAATTTTGGCATTTGAAATGCAGGTATTAATACTCTTAAGTGCAATAGCATCAAATTTGAACCCAGTTGCACTGTTTATTCTGAAATATGCAAGATGGAACTATCCACAACCACACTTAAAAAAAAAAAAATTCAGGTAACTTTCACTATCAGTCTTTATTGTTACAATCATTGACTTGTATGGAATAGATAGAAATTCTTTATGAAAGGCATAGATTAATTACTTGGAAAACAAATTAACAAGGCATGACTGTAGGGAGCTGGGAGACAGAGAAGGAGTGGAAAGAGAACATTAAGTAGACTAAGCTGAGATACAAAAGAGAAACAAAATGTAAACCTTTACCTTTTTAAAGTTTTTTTTTTTTCCTTTAAGGACAATATGAATTTAAATCATCCAGGAGTAAATCAAATACTTATTAAGGGAATTTTTTGCGGGAGTGAAAATAGGCATTATTAGGGGCACATCAGAGGCTGCAGTGCTGGTAATCTATAATCTGAGCAAGAGGAGCTTATCTCATGTTAAGAGTTATGTGCTCTTCCACCTCAGACCACAGGCCACCAGAAGTGCATTGAGTGTGTAGGCAGCATTCCCTCTTCCCTTACAATTCTATACTTTTCCAGGTTGACTGGTGAAGCTAGGCTCTCCTACATGATTCAAAATCCCCATATTTAAGACTACTGTACATAAAATGCTGTTCCTGTGCAAAGCAACCACATGCAAGTTTTGCATAAAATGAGTCCTGAATGGCGAAGATTCTTGTCCGTCAATGTTCTTGGATGCTTCAATTATTGCCTAATTATTAGGGGTTGGTGGCTGCTTCTTCCTTGCCTCATTTTATTTCACTTTCCTAGGGCTGAGAGGAAAAAAGTAGAGTAGTACTTGTCAGAGCATTCCTGTTTCAACCAGTTGATTTGATTTGGTTGGGCTGGCAACAACAGAAAAACACCACATGATCCCTGTAGCTATGACACTCCAGTTGCTCAGTTTGCCATTTTCACTATAAGTTCAAAATTTAAACTTACACATTGAAAAGAGCTTTCTGAGAAAGAATTGTTTCACATCTCTTGGAATATTAGTCTTGACAAGCAAATGCATTACAGTAGACAGACCTCAGTTTGCAAAGAGTGGTTGGCCGATACCATATTCTTCGTAAACGAATAGCTGATGTTCAAAAGAATCCAGATTAACTCCCCTTTCACCTTGTATGGAGCAAAGTTACAGTAAATTGAACACAAGTGATGCAGACTCCTGGCTGCTGATGGGGAAGGAACTACCTTAAAAATACTGCCAAAACCAAATGTTTCTTGGCACAGTATTGAGAGACTATAAATACAACAAATAAAAACACAGAGCTAAAATTAGAAGAATTACAGTCAAAGATACCAGCAGCAAAATAGTATATTATGCAGAAAGGCCTGGACTCCACTGATTAGTTCAAAATAGAGTAGGCCATTGAATCAACTGTGAAATGGTGACTCAACATACAGGTAAATCTCATTGATCCAAAGGATTGTTCTAATTAGGACTAAGAATAGGATTCAGGCCCAAATAATATAATCCTGTGTGTCAGTGTCGGGGGGGGGGGGTGGCTTACACATAAGAATATGTGCAATCCCAAGAAAATCTCTAAATGTTGACTAAATTGATAGAAGTTTTGATCAGAAAGAGGGAAGGAGGGAAATAAAACTAGAGTGTATCTCTAACACCATTTCCACACAATGATGCTCTCCTGCACCATCCCATTACAATCCCAGCAGCGCCTCTGCCAGGATGGGAGAGTGTCCCCAACGTTTCCTAGCAGAAGGGAGTGCAAGGGACACATTCTTTCCTTCTGCACTGAAGCTGGACTTCTTCCCATAATTCAATGGAGAAGAAAGTGTGTGATCATGCTTCCACATCATGAGATTGTGGGCACTTAATGGATTTTTTCCATTAAGCAAATATCCTGTGATCACGACACTTGGGGATGGGCTGGCTGTGGTATCGAGACAACGTTATTTGAAACCATGATCCATGGATGGCTGCTGTTGCATTCCCAATGTGAGACAGCCACACCATGAAGAAATGGACTAAGTAAGTCTGAGAGCCATACAAGCCTTGTATTCTCAAGAAGTAATTCCAGGAGTTAGTAAGATAATTACCCTCTCCCAACTCCTATCTATGGTTCTCTGTTTCAGTTATAAGGAAAAGAACAGATTGCTTACCTGTAACCGTGATTCTTCTAGTGGTCTTCTGTGAAGTCACACAATGGGGTACTTTGAGCCTGCGTGATACAGCATTCAGAACCTTCTGGAAGCCTAAAATCAGACGTTTTGGCAGTTGGCCCATCCTCCATATCCCCAGGGTATATAAGGCCTGACCTCGAGTACCGGTCAGTTCCTTCACCACCATGGTACAGCTATAGGAACCACTGAAAAAGACATCAAGTGGGGAAGCTGGGTGGGTTTGTATGACTTCACAGAAGACCACTCAAAGAACCACAGTTACAGGTAAGCAACCTGTTCTTCTTCTAAATGGTCTCTGTGAATCACACAATGGGGAGATTAGCAAGCTGTCAAAGATGGAGGTGGAAGATGTTAAATTGTCAATATACACCAGTGATAACAAAGCAACAACAGATTTTCCTTTTTTAAAAAAAGTAATAATAAATTGCAATACAATAAATATTATAAATATAATAAATATTCTTAGAATAATAAATAAATAAATGTAAGTAAATAATATTTAGATTACAATAAATCATGTTGTGTTTCTTGAATTCATTCAGAATTTTTTTCTTTAGATTTTTTCCCCCTCATGCAGCTGCAGAAAACAAAACAGCCCTACCAAAAGATGCATCACTCCTTTCCCTTTGATCTACCCTATAGTGGGAAATCAAGGTCAATGGCTGTGACCACATAGTGGCCTTGCATATTTACTCCAATTGTACACCATGCATGAAAGCAGCTGAAGCTGACATTGATCTCGTGGAGTGCACCCTTACATTCACTGGCAGCTTTCTTTTAGCAATCTCATAACACAACTTTATTGCGGAAACAACCCATATAGATATCCTTTTGGGAAGGAACAGGCTTTCCTAGTTTCTGACAAATAACAGACAAATAACTGCTTAGTTTTCCTTATAGATGCAGTGCATTGAACATAGAAGGCTAGTGCCCTTCTGACATCAAGGCAATGCAATTTCTTCTAAAAATCAGTTTCTGGATTCTGCATGTAAGTTGGCAAAACAATGTCCTGGTTCAGATGAAAAAACAAAACCATTTTCGGTAAGAAGGTGATATCTGGTCTTAGTACTACCTTCCCTCTATGAAATCTCAAAAAGGGTGCATCTTCTCTTAAGGCTGCCAACTCACTTGCCTTTCTTGCAGAAGTTATAGCTATCAAGAACAGTGTTTTCCAAGATAACAGCCTCATATCACAGGTTGCCATTGGTTCAAATGGCTTACGTGTGAGTTGCAACAACACAAAATGTAAATCCCAACCTGATACCGGAGACTGGGTTGGAGGGTACACATGCTTACAGCCCCATAAAAACCTTTTAACAGTCGGACTAGAAAAACAGGAAGGTCTTCCCTTAGCCTGTAGGTACCAAGAAATGGCCGCAAGATAACATTTAACTGAAGATAACGACAGACCCTCAGTACCGAGGTGTGTCAGAAAGGAAAGTATGTCTGCAGTACTGCATTTCCGAGGTTGGGTACCGTGATCTCTCAGGTACGTGCAAAATCTTTCCCATTTGTATCCATATGACTTAACAGTTGATGGTTTGTGAGCTGCTGTCAATATGCAACTAACTTCCTCCGGGAAAGCAGAATCTATAATATCTTCCATGCAGTCAACTGAAGTTTCTGCACATCCAGGTGAAACATGGTACCGTTGTGCATTGTCAACAAGTTCAGTATCGATGGTAACTTCTGGTACTGATGTTTTAACAAAGAGAGAAGGGGCGAGAACCACAGCTGTCTTGGCCACCATAGTGTTATCAATATGACCTTCATGTGGTCTTGTCTTATCTTCGAGATCACCTTTGTTATGAGAAGTAATGGTGGAAATGCATAGAGGAGTGGTCCCGTCCATTTGTACATGAAAGCATCCCCCAGACTCATTTGGTCTGTCCTTCGACAAGAACAGTACATCTTGCATTTCTTGTTGTCTTTGGATGTAAACAAGTCTATCCATGGTACAGCCCACAGATTGAACAAGTTGTCGATTATGGTGTCGTCCAGCTCCCACTTGTGACAGGACATCGGGACTCAACTTAGGGCATCCACCTATGTATTGTCTGCTGCTGGCACATGTATCGCTCATGGTGTTATCCCCTTGGAAAGGCACCAGTTCCAGAGCTTGATTGTTAATTTCAGAAGCACTGTGGAGTGAGTCCCTCCTTGTTTGTTGATATAATACATCACAGTGGTCTTGCACTGCAGGACTACGCAGGTGCAC
Organism: Iguana delicatissima; assembly: GCA_948472985.1. Taxonomy (NCBI): domain Eukaryota; kingdom Metazoa; phylum Chordata; class Lepidosauria; order Squamata; family Iguanidae; genus Iguana; species Iguana delicatissima. Next base: position 180,454 of record CAOKZL010001554.1, on the reverse strand, counting down.
TTGAAAAGCCCTGAATGTCTTGATGACAGCAAGAAATTCCAGGACATTTATGTGTTGAGATTTTCCCAACGATGTACAGTGTACTTTTAAAGATACATTGTGCATATGTGGTCCCCAACTGTCCATGGAAGCATCTGTGGTGACAAAGACCACGGGTGGTTCCGGTAGAAACGACATGCCCCTTAGGATATTTTCTACCCTCAACCACCAGAGGAGAGACAAGCGTACCCGCTTAGGTTTCGTCATGTACTTATTTTGATGATGCAGAAGTGGATTGAAGTTCCTTATGAATCAGTGTTGCAGAGGTTTCAGTCTCAATCTTGCTTTTGGAGTCACCATAGTGGTCGAGGCCATCAGCCCTAGGGCCACTTGTATGGCTCTGGCTCTCACGCTTCGTGTTATTAGTAACTGCCTTAGGGTGCATTGCATTTTCTGCCACCTGTTGTCTGGCAGAAAAGCAAGCTCTTTGGTTGAGTCTAGTATGAACTTCACTGTTGTTTGTGGTATCGGGTGAGAACGGTACCAAGATGTAGACTGTTGTTCAGGAGAGACCTGACTTTGAGAAGAATGTCACTGGATTCTCTCCGTTTCTTTCCCATGTCTAGATCCAGACACTGCAGGCAACACTCTGCAGCAGGACGGGGTTGTACTATAACTTGGCACTGGGAGGGGTTTTTCTGGGGGGGGGGAGAACAAGTTGGAGTTAGTTCTGGTGAGATTGGCACCAGTGTTGGGAGCACTAAGCCTGTCGCTGAGTCAGACTGAGGTGGCTATGACTGGCCAGAACAAGTTATGTTGCAAATTTGATTGCAAGGTTCCTACAGCTGGTAACCATGCAGTTTCTGAGATCAGCGTTCTATTTGCAGTGACATCTATTTATAGTGATATCTATCTGCAGTGATATCACATTCCTTTCAAAACTGCCCAAAAGGGAAGAGTGCAGGAGGCTCTAGGGACCAACAGGGAGGTAAGTAGGGATCCAGAGGTCCCCCTGCACCTTCAAAAGGGGCCCAGTCTAGTTAGATTTGATAGGCTTGCATTGTTCTTGCATGTGTATCTGCATAGGGGAGGTAGCTCATTACTTCAAGGAGAGGTTTAGAGAAATGCTCAAGATACCATTTCAGGGTATTCAGAAACTTTATTTTGCAAAGAATCTTGATCCAGTTATTGGTTTGGAAGAAGCTTTTAAAACCAAGATTAGTAAAGAGGTTAACTCAATCACCATTTCTGCACTAGTCTGTTATAGTGCTATTATTCCAGTTTCAACATACTATAGAATCCTGGGGTTTGCAGTTTAGGGAGGGGGCTTTGAAGCTCCTGTCTAAACTGCAAACCCCGGGATTCCATAGGACATTGAAAGTGGAATAATAGCACTATAACAGACTAGTGAGAGCATTAGTAAAAATGAAAATATTACTTAAGATTAATTTTTATTTAAGATGTTACCAATAAAAGTATCAGAAATAGAATTGAAAAATTGGCAGTTATTATTGAACAATTTTTGTAATGGGGATAAGAAAGAGAGGATTAATAAGAAATTTTGGTACAGATCCCAAAGAGAAGGTGGATTGGGCCTCTCAAACTTAAAATGGTATTATAATGCAAATCAGTTGAGATATATTATAGATGGAGTCTCAGGTAAAGGGGATTCAGAATGGTTAGAGATGGAAACAAAAGAAATTAAGAGGAGACTAGACAATATGTTTTGTTTTTTTTTTTTGGAATCTGGTCAGAGAGAAATAGAAAAAATAGAAAATCTCCTTTTAAAGAATATACTAGAAATATGGAAGAAAAATAAGGGAAAAACTAATGCCGGCTATCTCACCATTAACTCCAGTAGTGATGATGGAAAAATTTCCAATAAATTTGAGAGAGGAATTAGAGACGGAGTTAAAAAAGCAAGAAATATATAAAAAAGAAGCGATGAATATAATGATGAATAAAGATAGAATAAAGGAAAGATTGCAAGGTACTAAGATGTCATGGATTAATTATATTCAATTGGAGCAGTGGACAAGGAATTGGAAAAGCAATAATAAAGATTTTAGAGAACACACTAGATTTGAACAAATGATTAAGCAAAGAGATGATATGGAAGAAAATGAAACATTGAAGGGTGCAACAAGAGAAATATATAAAATATTGTCAAAAGATGAAGATGAAGATGAGTATCTTAGAAAAATATGGGAGGAAGAATTAGTACAAAAAATAAATATTCAAGACTGGGAGAAAATTTGGAATCAGCTTCATTTAAAAAATTTATCCATAAGGATAAACAAAGAATGATTATAAATTGGTTTGGAGATGGTACCTAACACCAGTAAGGTTAAACCACATAGACAAGAATAATTCAAGGTTACGTTGCAGGGGCTGCCAAGAGATTGGCACATATATCCATATGTGGTGGAATTGTGAAGGTGTACAGAAATTTTGGCAAATGATATTTAAAGAGATAAAAGAGATAACAGGAATTGATTTACAAATATGTCTGAGTATAGTGTTATTATCTATATTTGATAAGGTTAATCGTATCCAGGCAATGAAGGAGTTAATTACAAATTTATTCACTGCAGCAAGGCTAATTATATCAAGAAAATGGAAAACTCAAGAAGACTTTCAAATAAAGGATTGGTATAAAGAAGTGTGGAAAATCTCAATCAATGATAAGCTAACATGTCGAATCAAGGCTAAAAAAGGGATAATGAAAAGAAATGACTTTGAAGCAATATGGAAAATATTTGTGGAAAAGGCTTTAACAAAAGAGGGAAATGTCACACCTCCACAAGAAGAATTATAATTTTGGACAGCAGAGTAAGCTGAAATATAATTGGCTCTGGGAATGGGTTCACATTTAGGGTTAGAGTTTATGGTTAATAACACGTTCATATATCGTATTAGCAATAGGTTAAATATAGTTGAAAAGAATAGATTTAAGAATGAAATTACTATAGCAATAATGAGTACAAGGAGAATGAGATTTAGATACATGAAATAAAAATATATAATTAATATGATATATAATATGTTGAATAAGTATAGGATGATAAAGGATCTGGAGGGAAATAGTAATGTAAGCTATTTGTGTTGTAATTTTTCTCTTTTTCACATTTATGTTATTCACATGGTGTTTTTGTTTTATTCTGTTATGTATTGTTCCTTTTTCTTTATAATAATAATAAAAAAATAAAATAAAATGACATCTTGAAGCTGCCCTCATCAAAATAACAGGCTTATACATTATCTGTGCAGCCCACAATTAAATACACAGTGTCAATATTGGGATGTTAATTTTATAGCATCCTGTGAATAAGAAACAACACAGAAGGTGAAAAAAAATAAAAATAAAAGACTAATGCAGAAATGGCCCATGTCTCTTTGGATCATGTGCCTATGGTACATTGCTTGCACTCTAATATTTTCTTTGGGCATTGTGTGCTAGTGAGTTGGTGGCAGCAGCCAAAGGAGATATCTCCAGGAAAGCTCTGGCCTTTGGAGAGTCAAATCTGTCCAACGAAAGGTGGTTCTGAAGATCAAGTACTCTAAGATTGAGCAGGGTCGTGTGGAGGTGTCACTCACATTGGTTGCTGTGCGAGGATCCCACACTGTGTCTTGTTCAAGCTCTTCAGCACTCCATGTGGGTTAGATGGGTCAGGCTTGGGTTTCTGTTTTGCATGATGGCTTGTCTCCTTTCAACAGGTACCAGTTTTAACCTTCAAGGAGGTAACCTTGAAGGCCTTGCAAATGTTAAGTCCACAAGGGGTTATATTTGGTGCTGTTCTTTTCAATACTCGGGCTGCCTCTACAGCTTTTGCAATCGGTTTTGGCCCTCAATCTACTCAGCACATTGGTCATTGTACATTGGAGGTCAGCAGTAGCTAGGTTGTACATGTGTTATCTTAAGTTTTGAAAGCAAGTTGGCACGTCCTAATTTGCAGCTATAGTATCAGCATGGTTTTCTGGGTGACAGGCCAGATCTGAAGTTGCCAGTTTGGGGCTCAACTGAAGTTGAGTGAGTTTGCCATTGTCAAATGGCTTGGGAGAAAAGGATTCCAGTGAAGCAGTTTGTTGCATCTTTTGCGTGAGGAGCGCATCTGATCTGTTCCTGACAAGTTAGTCATTCACTTCATTGGAAATGATTTAGGCTTGCTGAAGGGCAAGGCTCTGATTTTGCAGACTCTAGATGATTCTCAGATTATAGATAGCCGTTGACCAGAAATTTCTCTTTCCTTTTTCTGCCAATTTTCCTCTGCCACAAGTGTCAGGATGAAAGAGATGTGAGATGCTTTGGTCTTGCCTGAACAAAGATAAATGTGGAAGTCTGCAATGCCATGATTGGGCTATTTTCTTCCCCACTCTAATATTGTCTTCCAGTGGCCAGAGCTCTACCAGGGTGTTTCAAACAGGGGTGAAGACTGTGTTGGCTGTTCTGTTAGATGAAAGCAATTAAGCACATACTTGTCCCATGTCTGTGGCAGGTAGAGTGGGGAGCATATAAGACTTTGGTGTACACCTTTGGCACCCTTTTGGTAAAGGATAGCAATCTGAAACTTCCTCTTTAAGGAATTTGGGCACTTGTAGATTTGTGATTTGGAGGGGGGGTTCCCTGGGTTACCTTCCAATTATGGCTGGCTGGGGAGCAACCTCATCTATTTGGGTTGCCCTTTGGGGCAGAAGTGTTTCACCCAAGGGAAGACTGAGGAGGTAGTCAAGGCATGACTCTTGGTCTCGGCTGTACCTTCATCATGTTGCTTCCTCCCTCTTGTTCTGTCACAGACCAATGCATCTTAGATAGGTTGGTCAAATAAAGTGGCTTTTATTTAACCCAGCTTTCTGTATTTTGTCCCATTATTTCATGATTGGCCATCAAAAAAATATTAATGCACTTATGAAGAGAAAAAAAAAGCCAGTAGAATGTGGTGACTATCTAGTATATTTCACTGAGTTTACTGCCTTCTGGCCAAATGTTTGAATGTTCACTCAGTGCAATGAGCTGCTGGGCATCCAAGAGCTTTTGCTTTAAGTCTAAGAAAGTTTGTTCTAGAGAAGCACAATGAACAAAGAGGTTAGTGGATAATGCTCTCATGGATGCCATAGTGTTATCCTATTCCCAGTGTGATGGCTCTTCCTTAACCTGGAGACTGAGGTCTTGGGGAATAAGAAGGATGTCATTCTTTGGTAGATAAGCATATATCCTCTCATGCAAAGGATATTCTTTGAGTCACAAGACATCTAGATAGCTTGGTAGAGAGTGCTTGGCCAGAGTCAGTTGTTGTGCTGCATGCTGGTGACAATAAGGAAATGTAGTCATGACTCCTGAAAGTTAAATGTATGAGCCATTTGGAAGGAGACTGAAAACTAGGACTTCACAGACAACTTTATCTGAAAAACTGCCTGTTTCACACATAGGGTGAGCTAGATAGGTGACAATGAGGAATTTTAATGCATGGATGAGAAGTTGGTGTAGAAGGGTGTTTTTATTTTGTTTAGTTTACAAAATTTGTCAAACACTGGAGAACATTCAACAACAAGAGTGTCCTAACAAAAAGGTATGAGCTCTTTGAATCAGAAAGGAATCAGATTACTGGCAAGAAACATTTAAAAAAAATGTGGTGAACCAGTTTTTAAACAAACACAGGGAAAAAGCTGACAGGATCTGGAAAGGATTCATTTTGGGATGAATCATCCCCAAGGGAAGAATATGGAAAATGGAAAATGTCCAAATATAGATGAAATGGAAATAGATCATATACGTGATGTAAAACAACATAGCCAATGAAAGAGATCTTCAGGTCTAAGTGGAAGATTAATTTGAAGAGGAACACCATGCACAGATGTCTCTGCTACTGCCAGAAGCCTCTGAGCCAAACCTGGGGGAGCTGCAGTGCTTGGTACAAAAAGGAACACACACACACACACACACACACACACTAGATATAGTGAGCATAGAGATATAGGTATGATAGAAAAAGGTGTTGTGAAGGTAGTGTTGCTGTCCACGGTGGAGGGAGGGGTTATGTTTAGTAACCTAGAAGTCTTTAAAGAAATCTATAGAATCACTATGGACAGCAATACCATGTAAGATTACTGTGTGCAGGTCTGTTTAGCTTGTTAAACAAATGAGTAAGGGGAGACATGATAGGGATATATAAAACAGTTCATAGAATGAAGAAACTAGGTAGGAACAACTTTTCTCCCTCTCTCATTATACTAGAACATGTGTTCATGAACTGAAGCGTAATGGTGAAAAATTCAAAACAGATAAAAACTTCTTCATCTCATAATAAATAATTGATTTTGGGAACTCACTGTCACAAGATATAATGAGAGCACCCAAGAGCATAATAGAGGAATTAATGGAAGATAGAACCTTTAAAAAGTATTAGGTAAGATGAATAAATGTCAGCTATGTTATTGGAGGAAGTGTTCTTCTGTGTATCAGTCTATGGGGACTGTAAGATGGAAGGAGAGTTTGCATAAGTGTTCTGCTGGCAAACTTCCTGTGAATGTTGTATTGTGTTGCTTTTGTATTGATCCAACATGACTCTTCTTATGTTTTGATATAACTCTTTTATCATTGCTTGAAATTCTTTGATGTGATGCTAGAGAAGAGGTCTACAGATACTATGGACTGTTAAAATTACAAATAAATGTGTCCTAGAGCAAATCATACCTGAACTCTTCTTAGCAACCAAGATGACTAACTGAGACTGTCATATGTTGCATATATCATGAAAATACAGAACTCACTAGAAAATTCCTGAATCTGTAAGACCTAAAACGGCTGTTGATGATAGGGTGACTTGGAGATCTCTCATTCACAGAATCTCCGTAAGCTGAAGTTGAACTCAGGAAGATCTTTGCTATTAATCCCAAGAAGCATAACATTTACAAGAACAAAACTGAAAATCTGACAATGACCAAAATGCATATGGGCATTCCACCACCCCACAAATGAATATAGTAAGCTGTATATAAGTCATGGAGAGGTAAAACTGAAAACCAGGGAGAGAAGAGAATGCAGTGGGGTGCTCTGTACAGGAATACCTCTCAGTGCAACTTTTATTCTCTTTAATTTTGATCTATGCAAAATATCACTAGCAACATTGGCTGAATCCAGTTCTAGGCCAAATGTTATGCTTCTTGGAATTAATAGCAAAGATCTTCCTGAGTTCAGTAGTATGGAACAAGCTCTTCTTTATTTCAAAGCCCACCTTTAAAAGTACTGTTTAATTAACTTTAATTACTATTGGCAAAGCCTTGTTAGGATAAAAAGTGTCCTAGTTAGTCTAAAATCAATACACCAGTGACACAGTTAGGACATATCCTCATGTACAGACACATTCTTATTGTGTTTCTAAAGTTCCCAATGCTGCACATACTACAATAATAAAAAAAAGAATTAGTGTATCTTTCTATACCTTGAAGCCTTTTCACATTACACAGTTATAACACCATTATTCCCTTTTAATTGCATTGGCAACATTCAACATAATCTTGGGGTTCTCAGTTTGGAGAGGCATTATTTATTTATTATTATTTATTATTATTTATTTATTATTATTATTATTTGTTTATTTATTTAGGTTTCTAAATAAAGTGCAAGTCCCAGCATTCCATAAAATGGAACTGTGGCCATTAAAACAGAATCATAGCAGTGTAAATGTGTAGTCTGAAAAGATCCCAGATGTATTAGAGCACCATTCCATAATCCATCATCATAGAAATTACACAGCGGGTGTGTGTTAGCATGGCAAAAACAGCTATGACGGCTATGGGAATTTGGATATATATTTGGAAAGCGCAAGGTCATGGGAGGCTGCATTAGGCTATTGCAATCAACAGAGCTCCAGCAAAATACATGACTGCAGTACGTTATTGTTAGCAGTTCTATTATACTTTAAACATTGAATAATTCACTTGAAATTGAAGTGAGAACAAATGGTTTCAGATGGAAGAACTGATGGAGTTAAGTGAGAAAAGGTGAAGTAAGAATTGATAGATTCTTACTTCACTTTTTGTCACTTAACTCCATCAGTTCTTCCATTCAAAAACATTTGTTCTCACTTCAATTTCAAGTGAATTATATGTTATACATCTTCTTGTATATCTTGTATATACATCTATAATGTATATCTTACATTAACTTTCATATACTTTTAGACTGACCACAAGATCTGTCACTTTTCAAATATTCACAAGAAATGGATTGATGTAGTAGAAATCTGTTGATAGAGTATCACACAGAGAGGTCAGATAAAAATTCTAGCACATTCTGTCTGCAGAATACAAAGAAGTTTCAGAATTAATATGATCTATCTGGAGAACTCAAGCAGTTAGATGAATCAGATGCTACAGGATATGGCAGATGGTCAAGAAACATCTTCCCTATCATGCAGCAGAAATGTCTTTTTTTTTTGCAAGTAAGATAAATCAGTTGATCCAACGCATTATGATTATATAGCACTTCAAAATTAAGCACCTCATTCTTTGTCTCATTCTCATCTCCCTATATCGGGATGTTCTAATAAGAAACCAGCTATGTTTACCCTGACCCCCTCCCCCCAAAAATGATAGACATGTTTAAATATTTGAAGGAATGTCACGTTTAAGATAGAGGAAACGTTTTCTGCTGCTTCAGAGACTAGTACAGGGAGTAATGGATTCAAACTACAGGAAAAGAGATTTCACCCAAACATCAGGAAGAACTTCCTGATGGTAAGAGCCATTTGACAGCAGAATATGGTGCCTCAGAGTGTGGTGGAGTCACCTTCTTTGGAGGTTTCTAAACAGAGGCTGGATGGCCACATGCTGGGTGGGGGTGTGTGCTTTGAGTGTGAGTTCCCACATGGAAGGGGGTTGGACTCGCTGGCTTGTGGTCTCTTCCAAATCTACGATTCTGTGATTCAATCACCCTTTAGATTCCTTGGATCTGTGGTTTCACGAGATATTTAGAAATCTCAGTCAGAGAGGTCTAGTGCTTCACCATAGAATGCAACAATGGCAGTTAAAGTGGAACTGAAGTGCTACAGTGTGGTGTGAAAGGACTTCTGCCATTGATTGAAATTTCTGAGCGCTGATGTCCACCAACATATGGATATCCACGTTTGGGAACCACTGTTCTTTGCCATGGAAATTGACACAAATATATCATTTCCACAATATTTGTTTTGTTGTCCAAGCATAGAATACCAAGACTGTACACAGCAAATTGGATTAAAAAATGATTTATTTTTTTTACCTAAACCTATTAATTGGATTTTACCCAAAAAGGAGCAAGAAGTGAGGAGAAAACTAGAGCAGGATCAGCTTAAGCAGGCACCATCTCTTGATTTCCTGCTCAACTTTCTTGTGGGTGAAACACTTCAGACTTAAGAGCAATCCAATATCTGGGTTTCTCCTGTATGACCATCTACTGGAAGGCAAACCCAAAGAACCCCCCCACCCATGTGCTAGGGCTTAAATTGAGGGCAAAGCCTCCCGGCCAATTCCAGAACTGTGGAAAAAATGCTGAAATTGTGAAAAGTTGACCCAGGGTCATCAACTTTTACTCACAGGTAAGAGCAAACACCATGTTGGCTGCTAACCCTGACAACATCCTGTTATTTAGATTCCCAGGAAGACTTTCACAGAAGTGATCAGGAAGATTCTGTGCTCTAGAGATAACGCTTGACTGCATGCATTGCCCACTATTTGAGTTATATGTATTTTGCCCTTGCTGATGTAACTCTGAAAGCTCTATATATTGATGAGGTGCCAAACAAAATTTCTCCATCTTACTGTCTCCTGCTATATAGCTCAGCTGGAAACAGAGTTCAGAAGACTGAGCCCTTTTTCCAAAGTGGTGTGTGTGTGTGTGTGTGTGTGAGAGAGAGAGAGAGAGTGACTCCTCCCCATCCTGATTCAGGGCCCATTCCAGCTCTATGCCATGTTTAGGAAGGTATGGTAGGATTGATAGCTCAGTCTAAGCCAATAAAATAATTTGTTTAAGGAAATTCTACCCTTTCACAGGGCACAAGGAGAACAGGTCCACACAATGAGGGTGCCACCTACACTCACTTGCTGCACAATCGCACACCTCTCCACTAACCAATTGTGAGATATAGATATGCTGGACTTCAGCAAATATCTTATAGCAAGGACACATGGCATGCTCACATACTCCACAATCCTGCACCCCCACCAATAAACCACCAGGTAACAATACATTGGTTACAGCAGAGCATGTGCCTTGAACTTTGCCACCAAAAAAGAGAGAGCGAAGGCAATTGATAGAACTTAAGTATTCCCTAATTCTGTCCCTAGTATTCAATGCCCTGGTGCTACTGCCCTGATAAGCAAACACATGGTTTCTCTCTAGTAGAGTCCATCAAACACAAAAGCTGTATTATTCAGCTTCTTTGTCAAAGCCCCTAAGTCCCATTTGTCAGCGAAAGATAGGAAAGAAATTTAACAAAGGCCCTTTCCACACGGAGGGGCATGAAACACTGGGAAACGGGGCGGCACACTTGGAAACGGAGCTTACCTCAATGTGGGTAGCTCTGTTGCCACGGGGAGCAGCGTGTGTTCAGCTCTCTACACGGCGGCAGCATCCGGTGGCGTCCGGTGGCACCCAAAATGGCGGCTGGCAGCTTCCGGCGGATCTCCGCCAATCGGAAAAGCACGCCAGCCAGAAGCCCACCCCCGGGCAGCTCTGCAAGGACGTGCTTGCGCGCCCCTGCAATTCCACACAGGGTGCTGCGACGGGCTAGCATGCACATGTTTCATAAAGACCACATGAAATGTGGTCTTTATAAAACACGCAGTGCCACTCCCACAGCCACGCGAGGGCGGTTTGAGGTGTGGAACCTCCACATTTCTAACCGCCCTAGCGCACTCCACGGTGTGGACGACCTCTGGGTGAGGTCATCCTACCCCATGTCCCCCCCCGTGTGAAAAGGGCCAAAGAAAGAAACCATCAACCTATTGCCCACTGCCCATTTTGTTTTATTTTAGAATTGGGACCTGCTAGGTACTTGAGGATCTGAATGCCTCCTCATCTTTCCTTGTCTGGGGAAAAAAGAGGTTTATCAATTTTCCTAACAGATGTAACACATGGCTGTGAGGTTGGATACAGCTTGGTGAGTCACAAGCTGTGCTCTACTCTAGGCTTCTGTTTTGTATTCTCCCATCTGAACAATACTTCTGAGGAATTAAACTACCGTTCTACTGAACTTACCATAATGCAGTTCCAAGCTGTTGTATGGTTAAGTTTTGAATCTTAGTATTAGAAAATGCATGCACTGTAGCGTGTCTGTAGCTGACAAGTTAGCTAGGATAATAACTTGAGGGCAATGTAGACAGCCCATTGAAAGTAATGTAATGTTGTGGAACTTTTAGCAATTGATTGTGCACTGTTTGAAGCAGCAAATTAATGTACCAAACAGCATACATGGGAATACTGCTTGATCTGATTTTATAAAAAAAGGAGGCAATAAAGTAAAGCCCTTTCTAATTTCCTTAATGGAATTTTCTTTATTGTTCAAGAATATTTAGGGAGAAGCAAGACTTGCATTTTTATTAGTACAGTTTTAATTTTCATAATGGCTGTATTGCTCATCTATATGTGGCTAGTAAGAAACATGCAACCAAAATACACATTTTAGAAGCAATTATAGGAAAGTGGTGATTACCTTAAATGCACATCTAGCACAAACAGTCCAGATCAGTAGAGGCAAAAGGATGAGAAAACAAGGAAGACATGTAATGAAGCAGCATATTAAAATGAGATTTTCACCCACTCTGCCACAATTCCAAAACTGACTTGCTTTTATTTATAACTAGCAAAATGCCTGTTATTGGGATAGTAGAGATTGTGTGGTGGAATATGTGACTATTTTAGGGATCCTAGTGGGAGATGGGTGGACATAGATAATACTATATCATTGCACCTGCTCTACATAAGGAAAGAATTCATTGTGCTCCCCATATTGTTACAGAGACTGTGCCACTCAGTGGCTAGGGTGGATGCTGAGTCTCAAATTTTTCCATGAGCAAGAATTCATCCCAGTATTTTAGTTTCAGTCATCTATAGCCATCCACGGTCAGCTGAAATACTGAGAAACCAAACATTGTGATTCTCAAAGCTTTGTTGACTTTCATATGCAATGTATGTGCATGGAATCCATTTTCAATTTTCATATGAACTTTGTGGTATATACTGGAGGAGACCTAAGTGAAGGCCATTGTGCAATATGTTCACTTGCACAGTCACTCACATTTCAGCCACTTGACATACACACTTTTCTCCCACAAACAAACTATACTTTTTGACGCTGTGATACAGTCTTGCAGTTAGTGTAATGAAGTGCAGCTCAGTGTAGTTTAAGTGACCTAGGCCCTTTCCATACACAGGGGAGAGAAACGGGGAAACGGGGCAGCGCACACAGAAACGGAGCTTACCTTAATCTGGGTAGCCCCGTCGCCGCAAGGAGCACCGCGCGTTCACCACTCCACACTGCAGCGGCATCTGGTGGCGTCCAGTGGTGCCCAAAATGGCGGCTTGTGGCTTCCGGCTCTCCACCAATCGGAGAAGTGTGCCAGCTGGAAGCCCGCCCCCTGGCAGCCCGCCCCCTAGCAGCTTGCACTCACCTGCAATTCTACATGGGGTGCTATGACGGGGTAGCACGCTCATGTTTTATAAGACCACATGAAATGTGATCTTTAAAACACGCAGCGCCACCCCTGTAGCTGCGTGAGCGTGGTTTGAGGTGTGGAACCTCACAATTAATAACCGCCCTTGCGCACTCCACAGTGCGGACAACCTCCGGTTGAGGTCGTCCTACGCCGTATTTTTTTCCCCCGTGTGGAAAGGGTCATAATAATAATGGACACAACACCATTTTCCAAGAAACTCAATGTGGCAAAGCAAAGGTTCTCACTGTCCTTTGTGGATTTCAGTGAGAAGAAATCAAAATTTCTTCCATAGAAGGAAGGATTGGGATTCATTTTGAGTTAGGATATATCCCACAATACAATAGTAATAGTTATATCTTTCACAATTTCTTAAAATACAGTTAAATTAGAATTATTATTTCACAGAGTGATACAGCATAGACGGGGATCTAATTCATTTTATAACTCACACATTTTATAACCCACATGAAAATTGCTTTTACCATTGTATCACATTTACCTGTGCTGAATAATATTATCTTATAAGATCTTTAACTGTTCGCCGGTTATGATCCCCTAACTATATTCTGAATGTATATTATCAACTTCCAACACTCCTTGTACATTTTATAATTGAAAGCTTAAATCTTTCCTCTATTTCTGTAACTAGCAATGATGGCTTGCCTGGATCTGAAATGAAAACTTTAAAGTTATTAACATTGCCTGTTTATCACTTGCCGTATAGTTATCTTTTCCATTACGTTAGATACAATGTCTCTTAGTACTTACAAGTTTGCTTATATCTCCATCAGTCGTGAAATACCAGTACCCAGTTTTTGTTTCAAGTAATCTTTAACTGAAAACAATTCTATGTCATTTTTCCCTTGTAATTTTCCTCTAAATGCTAGAGTTAGGTTATGTACTAATGAGAATTCCATAAGTTTGGTTAACCATTCTTTCATTTCTGGGATAGATCTGTTCTTCCAGTATCTGGCATATAAAATTCTAGCCTCCATAATGATATAATCCTCCAGTACTTCATCATTAGTGTCTTGTCTAGTTCATGGAGCAAATTTAACAGGAAGATTACAGCAGGCAATGGAATATTTATCTGTAAGATTTCAGTCTTGTTTCTATATATATTTTCCCAATATTTTCTTGCGATAGAGCACAATCACCACATATGGAAAAAAGTGCAGTTTTCCTCCTCAGACTGCCAGCATTTATTTTCCCTTGTTTTGAAGGTCTAGCTGGGTCTAGGTATAAGGAAGTAATTTTCTTTTGTTTTGGGCTGATTTGAATTTTGGAGTGTCCTATACCAATTTTCTAGACTTGTTTCATGCTCAATATTTTGGGCCCATTTTATCATTGCCTCTTTCATCACATCTGTTTCCAACTCTTGATTTAAAAGAATCTTATAGATTTGAGAGGATGAGCGATCAGGTTTCTCAAAAATGATCTTCTCAAACTCATTTAATTGTTTGCTTAATTCAAAACCTTCAAGCTTTAAATCTATTTTGAATCTTTCTTTTAAATGTAAGTGAAGAAATAATTGACAGTTCATACCATCCTTCTCTAGTTCCTCTCTCGTCTTTAGTCTCAGACAGGTCTTATCTTTTTCAATTATAATATCTTTATACTTTAACCATCTTTCTTTTGGGTCCTTCTATCTTCTGAATAGGGCCTCATGCGGTGATAGCCATTGTGGAATTCTTCTATAAGTTTTACATTTAAATTTCAGCCAGATTGCCAGTAATGGATGTCTTATATAATGAAGTATGAAATCTTTATAAATCTTTGCTTTATCATACCAAAGGTACACATGCCAGCCGAAACATAAATGTGGACCTTCTAACTTTAATATTCTTTCATTTTGTAATGTAACCCAGTCTGTAACCCATGTCAGCCTATTTGCATAATAATAAAATTTTAGCTCAGGGAGTCCGCAACCTCCTCTTTCTTTCCTGTCTATTAAAGTCTTCCATTTGATTCTTGCCTTTTTTCCTTCCCAGAAAATGTCCCATAGTTTAAGTATCTAAGTTCATTCATCCTAGCACACAAAGATTAAGCATACATCAAATTATGAATTATAATAAAAGGATTGTTTGAGTTCTGCTTGGAGACTGGCTCTTGATAAATATTTGTTGAAATGGGGAAAGTAACCAACTATTCCCTATCAATCAGACTGATATATGTGGAATAACAAGATATGTATTAAACATCACAAGACAATTTTTTTATTTTTTTATTTTTTTTTGCATAAAAAGTAATACTGTCAAGGTCAGAGTCCTGGGCAGGCAAGCCAGCCCAGAGAAAGGAGCGTGAGAGTCAGCAAAGTCCAGCCAGGAGGAGACTAGCAAGCACTTTACACAAGAGAGTTGATTTACCAGAGCATCAAGTGAAAGCCGTAGTCAGAGTTCCAACGCCAGGGATCAAGAGATCAATACAAGGTAGCAGGAACCGGGTGCTGGAAGCAAGGAACGGGCAAGAGGAGGGCTTGAAAGAAGTTTGCCATAAGCAAAGGAAAGCTTCCAGGCAGGCAGTTATATAGCCCAAGACACAGGTGTGGCTAGTCACTGCTTCTTGAACTTAATCAAGGAAGTCTCCCTTTGCTCAGCTCTCTTGAGCCTCCGCCTTGTTTGTGGGCTGATTGACACAGGCTCCAGGGCTGCCTCAGGATCACAGCTGGATCCTTGTTGCCCTAAAGGAGCAGGCAGAGGAATGTCCAAGCCTGCTTGGTCCATGGCAGCAGGGGGAGCTCTTGAGCTGTAGGACTCCTCTCCAGCCAGAGCCACAAGGACCAACAGCTGCTGGTGGTCATCTCCACCCTGAGCAACAGGGACCAACAGCTGCTGCTCGTCATCAGCAGCTCTGACAGAGGCTTCAGTTATCACAAATACATAGCTCAATACATATTAACAAGTAAACAATGCAGAACATGTTAGACATCTACAAAAAGTCATCCTTTGTTCAAAATTTTTGATAAAGCGAAGTGCATATTACAAATTATTATTTGGATTTTTGAAATGATATTGTCTTATTGATTGTTGACTTCCAGTGGTTATGGCAAGAAGCACAGTGGTCTCCCTGCACAACTGCAGGAGGGACGGTTACCTCAAAAGGTCAATAACCTACTATTAAAATTGTAAATAGTGGGGCAAGTACCTTCTTGGAAAAGAGGGTCCGGAGGTGCTTGAAAAAGGAACAGATTGTTGGTGCAAGTGCCTGGAGAAACATCAGAGAAATGGGACATGGAAAATGCCAAAGAGGTCCTTCAAGCTGCCATTACCTTATGAGGGCTCTGTTGGGTGAAAATCCTCATCACCACTTTTAAAGACTGACAAAGAAGAACTGTTGTAATCAAACATTTCTCTGTGTTGAAATTGGTTAAAGATACCCAGCACAGGGATCACTCTGTATCTAAATTCTAAATTAGAATTTATCAACCGGAAGGTGCCCTTTAAAAAAAGTGGGGATCATTGCTCCCTAATCATCTCAAGGTTTTCTTGCTGCATGAGTTTAGAAGGGTGGTTCAGTGAGAGAGAGAGAGGCAAAGAAGAAATCAGCTTGAGGTTTTGTATTTTGTGTTTTCCACTTTGCTTTTGAAGATACTTTGTAATTTAGAATGAGTGGCAAGAAAAGCTTTACTATCTGAACTCTAGTCTATCATTTCATATGTACTGGAAAACAAGAATTGAAAGAGTCATTGGAGAGAAGATGGAAGTTTTGTTTGTGGCCCTGTTATTTAATATAGGATATTAAAGCCTGGACAGTAGTACAGGGCTAAATCAAAACCAGTAATAACTGATGGGCTCTAGAGGAAAACTCAATGTTAAGAAGTAAATATTAGATTAACAGTGATTGGAATAATGGGGGGAAAGCATAACAACAATGAAGAGAGGCAAGAGGGGGGAAAGAAAAGGAAATTCAAATCTGCCTTTTATATCAAGTAGTTCTAAAGAAAACAGACTGATTATCATTGTTAAAAGAACAAAGACAGAGAATATCAAAGGCTGAGGGAAATAAAATAAAATAAAATAAAATACTGTTTCAGATTGGAGGAACTGCTTTGATGTCTTCCTTTCCCATTCTCTCTGCTTTTTTATTGTATATTGTGTTATGATGACTACTGCGACATGATGATTATAGGTGACTATTGAGTATCTTGGGAAATTATTTCTTTTAAGGGTGAATATGAAAAGATTGATGAGGACTGATTATTTAATGGTTAAAGAATATAGTTTTGGAAAATTTCAATTTACAGATATTAAGCAACTGGAATTAGAATTTATGAGATATTGCTTATTGTATTTATTTTGGAAAATATCACTAGATATATAAAATGATTTGAATCAGGAATATACAAATAGAAATTCTCAATTATAAAATAACAAATGTATACTGTGATTAGATAATTAATTACACTGAATGGAATATGTTTGATTTGATTAAATTCGATGTTTTGGTTTGACTGTACTTGGTCCTTTTTTGGGGGATACACTAAATAATCTCTAACATGTGACCTAATTATTGGGTATAGATATAATGAATTAGCATATTGTATATTGTTGATAAATAAGATATATAATATATCATATAAAAAGTATAAATAAGAGAGATAGAGTTATGAACTAGAATATATTGGATTTGATTATATTTGATTTTCTAGTTTGATGATACTTGATCCATTTTGGGTATTCTAATTTATTTGTAATAAGTGATTAATTTGCAATATGTGATCTTTTTAATTAATTTGGGTATAAATATAATGAATTAGTATATTGTATATTGTATATTGTTGATAATTAAGAGATATATAGTATAAGAGAGACAGAGTTATGAAAGTAGCTTAACTTTATATATTAGTGGACATATATATATATATATATATATATATGTTGTATAATCTATAACCAGTTGGAAATTATAATTTAATTAGCCCATTAATGAGGAAAAAGGGAAAAAAATCATTCAACAACATTAAAAATAATATATATATATTATTTACCTAAATATATGCATACACACACACACACACACATGTATGTATATGGGGAAAATAAATATATAAATAACTTAGTGTACAAAAATGGCATGAGGAACAAGGAACAAGGAAGGGTGACATTATCACATCAACAATTACAAAATAGACCAAAGGTAGAGGAACAAGCAAGATTAACAGAATTTGGTACATAAATACATGAAGAAATGAGAAGACTTAGAGAAGACTTTAGAAAAGAAATGAAGAAAATGACAAGTGATATTAAGGATGTGAAACAAGAAATAAAAAGCATTGGGCAAAAATTGTAAAATATAACAAAAGACATGAAGACAATGAACAAAAAGAAACATGATTTTACAGGGTAGGACAGTCAAATTTGAAAAAGAAGCACCTGAATTGGAAAAGAGAATAGAAAGTGCAGAAAAGAAAATATAGAAAATACAGAATATAAAAAATACAGAACAGCAATACAGAAATACTGAAATTAAGCTTGGATAAAAAAGAAAGATCCTTAGAAGAGATTTATGGGGAAGAATTATGCAATTGCTTAATACCACCGCAGGCCCAATTTATTAGATGGAACGCTGACAATTAGATATAGAAATTGACAAAATGTTCAGAGTAAATTCCTTCATAGCCAAGAAAAGGAATGTAACTTGTGATGTGAAGACACATTTTTTTGAGAGAAAGAGTGAAAGATTTAGTGCTACAGAAAAGTTATTCAAAGAAATTGGTTATAGAAAGTAAAGAGTTGCAGATATTCAAGGACATCCCATCAGATGTCTTAAAAAAGAGAAAAGATTACTATTTCTTAACACAAATACTAAAGAAAAAAAATGGAATTACATATAGATGGTATAGACCAGAGAGGGTTGCATACACATTACACCAGAAAAGGTATATAATGAACTCTATCATAAAAGCACAAGAATTTTTAAGGTGGCATGAAGAACTGAATAAATATCATGAAAGAAACATAAAGCTTCAAGAAAAGGTAAAACCAGGAGAAGTTGAACAGAAAAGTGAGGATAAGGAAGAAGAAGTGAAGCAAGAAAGGAAAGTATCCAAAGACTTAGGAAAAACATGGTAGAGACACTGTCAGAGAATATTGAAAAACCTAAACAGGAAGAGAATGAAGAAGAAACATTGGAAGCAGAAGAGGAGAAGGAAAGAGAGGAAGAAGGGGAAGAAAAGAAAAGGAATTAGGATAAAAGAAAGTAAAAAAAAAAAGAACCTATAAAGAACCTAAGAAGAAAATGAAAATTATTTCTTGGAATATTAGAGGACTAACTGCACCAATTAAAAGGAAAAAGGATTTTTCATTATCTAGAAAAAACTAAAGTTAGATGTAATCTATTTACAGGAAACACATATATGAAACAAAGAATTAAAATATTTGAATAATGTAAAATTATTTTGTAAAATTAGGAGACAGCTACACAAGATCTTGATAAGGAAGGGTCTGACGATTGTGGAGAAGGAGAAGGAGAAGGAGAAGGAGAAGGAGAAGGAGAAGGAGAAGGAGAAGGATTAATAGAAGGATTTGGAGAGGGAGATCTTGATTTTGTAGAAGAGAAAGAAGGAGAAGAGGAAGAAGATTTAAAGAGCCCAGAGATCCCTGATAAGAGGGCAAATAAGTTACTATTAATCAATTTTTTAAAAATCATAATTATAACTAATTAATCCAGAACATTAATCCATGCAATCTTGGAATGTCAAAGGACTGAATTCAGAATACAAACACAGATATTTCATATGTTAGAAAAAGCACATGAATATAATTAGCTTACAAGAAGTACAGTTAATGAGTCAAGACTTAAAATTTATGAAGAACTCAAGGTTAGGTAATTGTTTCTCATCAATCAATGAGAAAAAAAAGAAAAGAAGAAGAGGTAATTATCTACTTCAATCCAAAATATAAAGCACAAGAGGTCTTCAAGGATACCCTAGGCCAGTTGTTCTCAACCTGCGGGTCTCCAGATTTTCGTGGACTTCAGCTCCCAGAAGCCCCAGCCACTATGGTCAATGCTCAGGGCTTCTGGGAGCTGAAGTCCACAAACATCTGGGGACCCACAGGTTGAGAACCACTGCCCTAGGCCAATATATTTGGGTTGAGGTCAATATACATAATACAATTATGTTGATTGTGACAATTTACACACTGACAAGGAGTAATGGTGATTTCTTTAACAAAATATATAATGATATAACAAGCCATGTTGAGAAAATACTCCAGGAAAATATAATAGTAATGGGAGATATAAAAAGAATTATAAACCCAACATTAGACAGATCCTCCCAAAGTAAATGCAAACATATACAAGGAAAACTACCCAAAAGTTTTTTCCCAGTGGTGGATAGCTTATCTTTTGTGGATGTTTGAAGATTCAAAGAAGATGACTTGAAAGGCTACACCTTTTATTCTGATCGCCACTTTTCTATGTCCAGAATTGACTACTTTTTAGCATAAAAATCTCTCCACCAAGATAGACATTATTCCTAAACCAATTTCTGACCACAATCCAATCCAGCTGAAACAGTGGTTCTCAACCTGTGGGTCCCCAGATGTTTGTGAACTTCAGCTCCCAGAAGCCCCAGCCACTATGGTCAATGCTCAGGGCTTCTGGGAGCTGAAGTCCACAAACATCTGGGGACCCACAGGTTGAGAACCACTGAGCTAAAACTAAGAGTCAGACGACCTGCCAGAAGTTGGAAAATGAATGATTCTATCCTACAAGACAATGGATACATATAAAAAGCTAAAGAAATAATTAAAGCTTACTTTAAAGAGAATATCAATGGAGAGGTTTCAATGAAAATTGTACAGGATGCATTCAAAGCAGAGATCACTTTATAAAATGGTGCTTGGAGGTCAAGAAAAAAGATGAAGAAAACTCTTGCAAAATTTTTGAGGACATGATCAAGATAGGAAAAAAAAACCCCTTCAAATAAGGGATTGATACGGAAATTTAAACTCTTTTAGAACCAGATAAATGAAGGAAATCTTGCAGAGATGGGGAAAAAATATAATTAGCACAACAGAGATATTCTGAATTCGCAAACAAACCAGGAAAGTGGTTAGCACTTAAGCTACGAAAAGAGAAGGAAAAGAGACAAGTTACAGAAACTAAAATAGGTTCTAGAAGACTCACCAAGCAAAAAGACATAAAAAGGCTTTTTTTCCCACTTTTACAAAGATCTCTATGACATGAAACCAATTTCTGAGAAATATAAAAATAAGATCCAATCATATTTCGACAAACATGACATTCTGAAATTTACAGATGAGAATAAAGTACTATTAAATTGCCTCATGGCATATGTGGAAATATCTGAAGTGATCAGGAAACTAAAAATAGCAAAAGCCCTGGGGCCAAACAGTTTCATACCTAAATTTTACAAAATCTTTGAGGACAATATTGTGCTTCCACTTCAAAAAACTTGTGAAGAAACGCAAACATAGCTTTGATTCTGAAAGGAGGCGAAGACCATACTGATGTAAAAATATGTTTGAGCTAAGGAAAGGCACTGGGCAAGGTAGTCCATTATCCCCACTTTTATTCATCACAATACTGCAACTGTTTAATAGAACTTTTCGAAATGATTGTGATATAAAATGCCTAACTAAAAGGTCATAATTTCAAATTGAAAGCCTTTGTGGACATCCTGGTCTTCTTTTTCGAAGACCTAACTACAAGTCTATCTCAGTTGGTTTATATCTTAAATAAATTTGGCGAGCTATCAGGAATAAAAGTCAACAAAGACAAAATATCAATCTTAACTAAAAACATCAGAAAAAGAGAAGAATAAGAGTTAGTAAAGTTATCTGATTTCAAGATAGAAAAGAAAATTAAATATTTTAGTATCTGGATCATGAAACATAACAACAAACTTTTTGAAAATAACTACATGGAGACCTAGAATCGAATTAGAAAAGATCTAGAGAACTGGAAGAAATTGAATCTATCATTCCCAGGGAGATTATCTACTATTAAAATGAATATACTACCAAGAATGAATTTCTTATTCCAAAACGTTTCTATACTAATTAATGACAAGCCCTTTACAACATGGAAAAAAGATCTAACTAAAATTTGTATGGGTGGGTTGCGTGTTGAGAACAAAGTGGAATATATTGACAGATTCAAGATTAAGAGGAGGATGTGGTGTACCCAACCTAAAAGCATTACCACACAAGTGGCCTAACATGGTTAACAGATTGGGTATCTTTAAGAAATGAAAGGTTGCTAGTGTCAGCGTGGGCTGAGGTCAAGCAGGAGCCGGACCAGACTTGGACACAAGCAGCATTTATCACAGTCTATAACAGAGGCGCTGCGGTGTACAAGCTGTTTGAACTAAAGTAGGCCTTGGCAGCAGGCTTCAACAGAAAATAACGATGGGTTACTTCACCCGGAACACAAAGAGGTTACTTCACCTAAACACTGGGGAAGGGTCTTGGAAAAGCCAGGCGGCAGGACGCGGACACAGGCTGGACTGGAACAGGGCACGGAGGACAGATGCGCGGGAAGCCGACGGTTGTTGCTCCGTGCCCCTCCCAGCCCCGTGCCAGCCTTAAAAAGACCCCTTGAGCAGCCGGCGGCCAATCCGGCTCGAGCACGTGGCTGGGACTCACAGCTGTGCTACAGCTGGGAGCTCCCAGCCCCCAGGTGTTTCTCCTGCAGCTGCCGGGCCCGGCGGCTGGCCTCCTTGAGCCGCCGCCGCCGCCGGAACGTCAGCGGTGGGGCGGAGGCTTCAGCCTCCTCAGGGGCGGCCTCGCGAGCAGGCGGTGCCCTGGGATCGGGCCTGGGGCCCGCCTCCTCCAACGAGTCTCCGCCCGCCATGCCCAGTGGCACAGGAGCCGGGCCGGTGGCCTCCGCAACGCTGCGACGATCCCTTTCGGTGGTGGCGGCCTCCGTCACGCCAGGGAGACCCCCGTCGGGACCAGCGGCCTCAGCGACGTCCAGGCAATCCCCACCAGTGGCGGAGCCCTCTGCGGTGACCGGGTGGTCCCCGTTGTCGGCTGTGGCCTCCGGAAAACCCCGGGGCCCCCCCTCCTCCTCATCAGAGGCGGTCGCTGCATTGGCCTTGGCGGCACCCTCCAGCGCGGACACACCCAAGGCCCGACATCACTCCCCTCCCCAGGGTCGCCCCCCCCACACCGCAGGGGATGCGGCTTGGCCAGGTAGCGGCGAGGGAAGGCCTGCACCAGCCGTGGTGCATGGTCGTCCATTGCGTCCTCCCGGGAAAACCGCCTCGGCCCCATAACCCCGCCAGTCCACCAAGTACTGCAAGCAGTCGCACCGCCGACGGGAGTCGAGGAACCGGCCACCTCGGACTCCTCCTCGCCATCGACAAGCATGGACCCCGGGGAAACCCGGGGCCGGTGCCCGGGCACTCCCGTGGCTGGCAGAAGCAGCTACCTGTGGAACACTGGGTGTATCCGCAGGGTGCACAGGAGCTGCAACCGGAAGGCCACGGGATTCACCTGGGCCAGGATGGTAAAAGGGCCTATGTACCGGGCATCCAGCTTACGGCTAGGGCGGCCGAGCGGGAGGAAGCACGTGGAGAGCCAGGCATGGTCCCTGACCTGCAGTGGTGACCCTGGCTGCCGGTCCCTATCCGCCCCCCGCTTGTACGCCTCCTTGGTGAGCTCCAGTTGCCCCACAGCAGCTCTTGGATGGCCCGCAACTCCTAAAGCCACCAGTCTGCAGGGGGGCACTGCGGACGGCTACCGACTGGCAGGAACCAGGGCGGGGGGAACCCGGGAGGGCCAGGAAGGGGGACTGCTGGATGGAGGCGTGGATGGTGTTGTTGCACGCAAACTCAGCCAAGGACAGGAGGTTGACCCAGCCCGTCCTGCTGGTAGCAACTGTAACACTGCAGATATTGCTCTAGCGTGGTGTTGGTACGCTCGGTCTGGCCATCCGTCTGTGGGTGATGGGCCGATGACAGCCGGGGCTCGACGTCCAGCTGTCGAACAAACACTGCCAGAAGCGGGGGGGGAAATTGTCCCCCCCAATCGGTACGATCCCCTGGGGGGAGGCCATGCAGCCGGAAGACGTGATCCAGGACTAGGCATGCCGTCTCTTTCGCGGAGGGTAGTGCCAGGCAGGGGAACGAAGTGTGCCATCTTTGTAGGAGGTCCACCACCACCAGTATGACGGTGTGGCCCCTGGACAGAGGGAGCTCGGTGATGAAGTCCATGGAGATGGTCCGCCAGGGTCCTGCGGAGGTCGGCAGTGGCTGGAGCAACCCTGAGGGCCTCTCCGTTGGATCCTTGGCACGGCAGAACACGGGGCAGGAACGGACGAAAAGGGGGTGGGGCATCTCCACGCACCCAGGGCCACCAGAAATCCCGGTTCACGAGGTGCAGGGTCTTGAACAGTCCAAAGTACCCTGCGGGCCTGCCGTCATGGGAGAGGTGCAGCACTTTCTCGAGACAGGGGCCGGGGGGAAAGGGAAGAGCCAATTGCAATGGTAGAGCAGCCCCCCTCACCCGACCAGGGGGAGGTAGCGTCCCCTAAACGAAGGGTCCCCCGGGGGGGCGGCTCCCGAGCCTGAGCTTCCCGGATCTGCTCTGCCAGGGTGGTCACATCCACGGTCGCCGCAAAGTTCTGGGGGCGCAGGATGGTTGAGCAGACCTCCGGCTCCGGGGTGGCGGCGTACTCGGGCTTCCAGGACGGGGCGCGGGCGCGCCGGTTGCGGGCCCGCGGCAAGTACTGCAGCTGGAAGTGGAAGCGGGAGAAAAACCTGGGAACGCATCTATCGCGGCGTCAGCTTACGGGCGGTCGGGGAGGTTTTCCAGGTTGTGGTGGTCGGTCCGCACCTGCACCGGGTGTAACGCGCCTTCCAGGAGGTGCCGCCAAGCCCCCAACGCCACCTTGACCCCAAAGCCCCTTCTCCCAGATGATGTATTTCTACTCAGGAGGGGTCAGCTGCCGGGAGTGGTAGGGGGACGGACGGAGCTCCCCCTCCGGGCCCGAGCCCTGCAGAAGGACTGCTCCGACCGTGACGTCGAGGCGTCGGCCTCCAGGATGAAGGGCTGTCTGGGGTCGGGATGCTGCAGGATGGGCTCCGTCATGAAGCGGGTCTTCAGCCGGTCAAATGCCCGCTGTGCCTCGGTGGTCCACTGGAATGGCGCCTTGCCGCGGAGCACCTGGGTGATGGGGGCGGCCAGCGATGCGAAGTCGGAAATGAACTTCTGGTAGAAATTGGTGAACCCCAGGAACCGCTGCACGTCCTTGCGGTTCCTCGGGGCCTGCCAGGACACAATGGCCTCCACCTTTGCCGGGTCCATCTCTATTCCTCAGTGAGACACATGGTAGCCCGGGAAAGTTAAACTCCGAGAGGTCGAAGGCACACTTTTTAGCTTGGGGGAGAGACGGTGCTCCCGCAGCTGCTGCAGCATCCCACACGGGGCGTCTCATGGACCTGCTGGTTCGGGGAGTAGATCAGGAAGTTGTCGAGGTAGATGATCACAAAGCGGTCCAGGTAGTCCTGGAAGACGTCATTCACAAAGTGCTGGAACATGGCTGGAGGTTGCACAACCTGAAGGGCATGACGGTGTACTCGTAGTGGCCGTACCGGGTCTGGAACGCCATCTTCCACTCGTCACCAGCCCGGGTCCACACCAGGTTGTAGGCCCCGCGGAGGTCCAGCCTCGTGAAAACCGTCGCATGGCGCAGCCGCTCCAACAACTCTGGAATCAAGGGCAGCGGGTAGTGGTTGCAGATGGTGATCCGGTTAGGGCGCGGTAGTCGTTGCATAGGCGAAGCTCCCCCGACTTCTTGTGGACGAACAGCACCGGCACCCCTGCCGGGGGGGGGCGAGGGCTGCACGAAGCCCCGACGGAGATTCTTCTCCAGGAACTCCCGCAAGGCTGCCATCTCCGGCTCCAAGAGTGCATAGATGTGGCCTGCTGGGATCGGGGCCCCCGGCACCAGATCAATAGTACAGTCGTAGACCCGGTGCGGGGGAGGCGGTCCGCCTCCCTGGTCGAACACGTCCGCGTACTCCCGGTACTTCTGTGGCCCGTTCGACGGACGTCCCAGCCCCGGGAGTCTCCAAGATGACCATCAGCTTTTTGGGCCAGCAGTGCTCCTGGCAGTACTCGGACACGCAGACCTCGCTCCGCTCCCAGGAGATATGCGGGTCATGGCGCGAGAGCCAAGGCATCCCCAGCACTACCGGAAAACAGGGCACTGGGGCCCCCAGGAAGCTTGCCCGCTCAAAATTGCCCTGGGTCTCCAAACCCTCCTCGACCATCTGATGGGTAATGGGGGCCCAACAGCAACCCCCCCACCGGCCGAGGCTCCGGTAGTGGCACCAGAGGGATCTGGTGGTCCCAGGCAAACTGAAAGTCCAGGAAGTTGTTGGACGCCCCAGAGTCGATCATGGCCCCCATGGGGATGGGCTGTGCCTTACCAAAGCACACCGTGGGGGCCACCAGTAGTGGGTCTCGTCTCCGTTCTGACTCGTCCATTTCGTCCCGCTTCCGGGCTCCCCCAGGCCTCGGAGGTCCAGGCCTGGGGGGTGGGGCCCCCCCCCGTGCCCCTGGGGTGGTGGTCTTCGATGGGACACCCGCGGGGGGAAGTGTCCTCCCAGGTCACAGTACAGGCACAGCCCCCCCCCGCCCCCCTCCTTCTCCTCGGTACTCAGGCAGGGCAGTGCCCCCGCGAGCTGCATGGGCTCCTCACCACCGGCCCCCCGGGGGGCGCCTGCCCCTGGCTGGCTGGGGGGGGGACCTCCCGGGGGGCAGGTGTCCAGGTTCACGTGCTGGGGCCGCCCGCCCGACGAGCCTGCCTCCGGGCCTCCAGGTGCCCATCGATCCGGAGGGCTTGCTGGGTCAAAAACTCCCCGCGTCTCCGGGGGGGCTGCAGGCCAACTCATCTAGGATCTCGGCCAAGAGGCCGGCCCTGTACTGATCCTGGAGGGCGGGGGGCGTTGTAGGAGGTCCTGCGACAGCAGGCGGAAAGTGGTGGGTTAACCCCCCACCACCCCCGGGCCCTTTCTGGAGCTGGCGCAGCGCCGTCTCGCCGTCTCTGCTTGCACTGGATCTCCCCACACCGCCTGGAAGGGGAGGAACGCCACCATGTTATCCAGAATGCCGCTATTCTGATGGAGCAGGGGGGTGGCCCACTTGGCCGGCATCCCGGAGAAGGCTTACATGAAGGACCTGGGCTTTCCCCCTTGGGGAAAGTCTTGGCCACGGGGGTTTTATGTTTGAGCCGGCAGCCAGCCACAAAGTATCTAGCTCGGAGGGCTCTCCAGTGAAGTGCGGCGACACCGCCATTTTGGGAAACTTTGGTCAGGGGGGGAGGCCCCGCCCGCAGCTGGCCCCCCCTGGGGAAATGCAGGGCCTGCAGTGCGTGGGGGAGCTGGCCCATTTAGCACCCAGGTCCTGGTTCTCCTGGGCCTGGGCAGCCAGCTGGTCTTTCAGAGCCATGTTCTCCCCTTCCATCCTGCTTACCGGGGGACGGAGCAACAATCTGTCAGCTCAGGCTGAGGTCAAGCAGGAGCCGGACCCGGGGTTGGACACAAGCAGCGTTTATCACAGTCTATAACAAGGTGTTTCGGTGCACAAGCTGTTTGAACTAAAGTAGGCCTTGGCAGCAGGCTTCAACAGAAAATAACGATGGGTTACTTCACCCGGAACACAAAGAGGTTACTTCACCTAAACCTTTTTGGAAGAGCCAGGCGGCAGGACGCGGACACAGGCTGGACTGGAACAGGGCACGGACGACAGACCCCGGGAAGCCGACGGTTGTTGCTCCGTGCCCCTCCCAGCCCCGCGTCAGCCTTAAAAAACCCCTTAAAGGGGCCGGGGGAGGAATCCGGCTCGAGCACATGGCTGGGACTCACAACTGTGCTACAGATGGGAGCTCCCAGCCCCCAGGGTTTCTCCTGCAGCTGCCGGGACCGGCGGCTGGCCTCCTTGAGCCGCCACTGCTGCTGGGAAAGTTAGCCCCCCCAGGGGTGGCCTCTTGGGGTAGGCGGTGCCCCAGGATTGGGCCCAGGGCCCGCCTCCTCCAACCAAACTCCCCCTGCCACGCCCAGTGGCACAGGAGCCGGGCCGGCAGCCTCCGCAATCTGCAACGATCCCCTTCAGTGGCGGCAGCCTCTGACACGCCGGGGGGATCCCCCGGGCCGGCGGCCTCCAAGGCCTCTAGAAAACCCCCCCGGCGGCAAAGCCCTCCGCGGCAACTGGGCGGCCCCCTATTGGCCGCAGCCTCCGGAGAGCCCATGCCCCCCCCCTCATCATCGGAGGAAAAAGCTGCATCAGCCCGGGGAGCACCTGCCGGCTTGGACACACCCGCGGCCCTGACAGCTAGTGCTTGAAGGAGCTGATGCCAGACTGGGATGGCACACATACCTTTGGTATGGCAAAACCAATATCCAACCACTATATTCACCAGGCTTTATTGAACATTTGGAACAAGTTTAAGAAATCTCAGTATTCTAAATTGCCTCTTTGGGTCTCCCCACAAGAGGCTTTTTTTTGGGCAATAGAAAATCTCTTCAGAAAAATGGCTGCAATATGAAGATATAATTACCCCTACTTCACAGAACACCTACAGATTGAAAACCACAGAAGAACTGGAAAAAAAATATATAGAATGCAAGTGCTTTCTGTACACACAGCTTATGGAAAGTTTCAAAATGGATGTGCAATTAGAAGTCTTTGCAATGGTGGATGAAAAAACAGAGTATGAAAAAATAATTTTCTGTAATGAGAATAAGCAAAAGTCTAAGATTTATAAAATCTTACTTTATTGGAGGAGGGAGGAGGAAATGATAAAGAACTCCATGATTAAATGGTCAAGAAATATTGGAGATGTTACTCGGTTACAGCATTGGGAGCAGAGTTGGAAACTAACATAAATTTACTATTACTCAGAATCTAAGAGAAAATTACTTTAAAATGTTACACCAATGGTACTTAACACCTGAAAAGTTAAATAAAATATACAAGTCTGTATCGGGGATATGCTGGAAGTGTCAGAAAGAATTAGTTACATTTTACCATCTTTGGTGGACATGAAAGAAGATTAAAAGATACTGGATCTGTATTCACAAGATGATGACAGAAACCTTCAACTTCAAATCCTCCATGTTTCCAGAACTCTACTTGTTAAATATGACCCATGACTTACATCCAAACTTGTTGAAAAAATATTAGCGAATCATGCTTTATCTGATAACAGCAGCCAGAATAGTCTACACAAGAAAATTGAAAAAACCCAACACCCCAACTATAGAGGAATAGCAACACAAAATCTTCAAAATGAAAACCATGGATATTCTATATTCTAACACACATAATAAAAGGCAAAGCTGAGGAAAAAAACAAAATGGAGTGGGCTCCAGTAATTGAAAACATTTTACACCCAGAGTCAGGAGACAATAAAATGGTAAATACCACCAAAAAGAAAAAAAAGAAAAAAAGGGAAATCTCACACAAGATTCAGACAAGATTAGAATCATAGACTTACTCAATAACATAGATAATATAATCATATATGGTATTTATCGATGGGGGGAATATAGGAAAGTATACTAGATAATACATTCATACGGCCATGTACAGATAGCAAATTATGGTTGGGTTAATCAAATAAACTCAAATCTAAGTTTAACTTTTTTTCTTGAGTCCATTTAAAGATGCAGGAATTACTTTGTTATGAGTTGATTTAGTAGGTATGGAAATTTATTAATAAAAATGATAGCACTTATAGACCCTCTAAACACTAATTCGTACATAGGAAGGATTGCAGAAATCTTCTTCTTTCTTTCTAATATGGTCTTTGTCCAAGTTTACATACTTATGCAAATATATATGTATTATTACATTCTATGTTATACATGTATTTATGCATTTTAGGTTATTTAAAACATTAAAGGCCTAAGTCGTACAATATTTAAACCAGAAATGATGGAAAACAAAAATATGCAAATAACAATACTGCTGTTGGTCAACTTGTTTATGTTGATTTGTTTATGTACTTTATTTGTTTTGGGTTTGTTTTGTTTTTGTTGTTGTTGTTTTCTTTTTTTCTCTCTCTTTGATTTGTTTCCTATATTTAATCAATAAAAAAAAATTTTTAGAACATAATGTAAAATTAGGACAAGACTTCTCATCTTCAACAGATAAGAAAAAAAGGGTTTAACAATCTATGTTAATGAAAAATATTAACACAAAGGAAATCTTCAACAATAGCAAGGGAACATTTGTCGGCATGGAAGCAGAAACAATTCAATATAAGATATTAATTGTTGACATCTCTGGACCACAAGAAAATAAAACATGTTATTATGAAAAATTATTAAAAATAATCAATGACTATGAATATCAAAAAAATAATAATTGTAGGGAACTGGAATAGGGTTATCAATCCGGCTTTGGATAGGACATCAGACAAGAAGAAACAGAAATCACCACAATGGAGACTTCCAAAATCTTTTTTTCAAGCTTATGAATAACTTATCATTAGTGGATGTGTTATATGTATAAAAATGCAAAAGAATTTACATACTATTCTGAAGTCCATAAAACATGGTCCAGAATTGATATGATGGTTTTGAAAACATTGAGTAAGAACATTTAAAAAACTGAAGTTTTACTGAGGATAGCGTCTGACCATAATCTTGTGATAATGTCAATACAAGATAGGAAAATAGAATACAGATGGGTCTTAGAAGAGGAACTATTGAGGGATGAAAAATTAGTAGAAAAAGCACGATCACAAATAAACCAATATTTCATAGAAAATACAGGAAAGGGAGTAGCTGAACATATATGGGATGCGGGAAAAACAGTCATGAGGGGCTTCTTCATGCAGCAAAAGGTTTATAGAAGGAAGAAAAAGAATGAAAATCAACAGAAGATTATGGAAGAGCTCAAGGAGAGGGAAGAGGGATTGAAGAAAGAACCTGAAAACTTAAAAATAAAAAATGAAATTAAGGTCTTATAGAAACAGATAACAATTCAGAGTACTATAGAAATCGAAAAAAGCTGAAATATATAATACAAATACTTTGAGCATTCAAACAAAATAGGCAAGTGGCTAACTTACAAACTCAAGAAAGAAAAGAGAGAAGACTGTTTTAGAAATTAGAGAAGGAATATGTTGTTAGCAAAATAAAATCAAAGCATTTTTTTACAATTATTTTAAGAAAATATTTGGGGAACAAGAAAATTCTGAACAATTCTTAAATAATATTAAGGAATACTTGAAAGAAATGATGATAACACAAATAGGTGAAGTACAAAGAACAGAACTGAATAAACCAATTACAAAATTAGAAATTTTAAGTGCAATTAAAAAACTTAAAAAATGGTAAAGCTCCAGGTCCCAAAGGTTACACAGCAAGCTATTATAAGACCTGTCAGGATGAATTGGCCAGGCCCTTACAAAAAGTGATGAATTGAATAGATTATGGAAATAGACTGGCCTCCTGGGGAGGAGCAACAATTACTTTAATACCAAAAGAAGACAAAGATTACCTAAAGGCTAAAAACTATAGACCAATTTCATTGTTAAATTTGGACTATAAAATATTTGCCACCATTCTCACAGATAGTTTAAAGAAGATGTTAAAGGACTGGATATTTGAGGATCAGAATGGCTTTCTTGTGGGAAGATCAATAAAAGATAATGTGAGAGTAATCTTAGATACAATAGAATACTACCAAAAACACAATGAAAAAAAAAAGTTAGGTTTGATCTTCCTGGATGCCGAGAAAGCATTTGGTAAAGTCAGTTGGAGGTTTATGGAGGAAATGTACAAGAAAGTAAATATTGGATAGAAAATTATGAATTGAATTAATTTAATATAGAAAAATCAGTTCACAACTGTATTTATAAATTGAGAAAGGGTAGGGAAAATTGATTTTAAAAAAGGAACAAGACAAGGATGTCTACTCTCTGCCTTAATACTCTTGATAATTATAGAAATATTGAATAGTCAAATAAGGAAAGAACCTTTAATAAAAGGAGTGCAAGTTAAAAAAAACAACAGATCTTTAAGATTAGAGTGTTTGTCGATGACCTTGTTATCTTACTTGATTATCCAATTCAAAGTATAAACAAATCCTACATGAATTTGGCAGTGTATCAGATCTTAGAATAAATTCTGAAAAAAGAAGACAGGAAGAAATAGAAATCAAGAAAGAGTCTCAATTTAAGGTATCTAAAAAAGTGAAATGTTCAGAAGTATACATAACTAAAAATAATACAGATTCATATGATAACAACTACAAAAAAGTTTGGCAGAATATAAAGACAGATCTAAAGAAATGGGCTAAATTAGATTTACCAATAATGGGAAGAATAGCAACAATAAAAATGAACATTCTAGTGAGAATGATCTATTTCGGAATCTTCCTATAATCATAAATGATTTACCATTCAATCAGTAGAATAAGGATCTTGCTAAATTTATATGGAATGGCAAAAAAGCCGTGAATACAATGGAAGATTATGAAAGATTCACTAGAAATAGGTGAAATGGGCTTGCCTGGCTTGAAATTAAACTATCATGCTTGCCACCTTAGCTGGTTGATAGACTGAGTTAAATTAGAAAAAGAAAGACTATTAGTCTTGGAAGGGGCAGATCTGTCCTTTGAATGGCACTCATATTTATGTTATGAAAGAACAAAGGTTAATAGAGAATTTAATAATCATTTCATCAGATAATCCCTTTTGAGAATTTAGTCTGTATATAAAAATAAATTGTACCCAAAATATCACTGTGGGTGTCTGTATATGAGTACATCAATTGGGTAAATAGATAACATATAAAGATCTTGTTAAAATCCAAGAGGACAAAATCATATTAAAAAATAAGGAGGAATTAATAAAATATGGATATACATCTCATACATCTCTCAGATACAGCTTGTAGAAAAGTTTAAAATGAACATTAAGATGGTCAGAATAGAGCATAGAGAAGGAGAGTTCAATAGACATTTAAAAGCTGGTGTAGACTACTTGATTGGGAGGATATATAAAACGTTACTCAATTTTAATTAGAGCAAGAAGTTATAAAACAGAATATGATAAAGTGGGCACAGAACATAGTATGCCAATTTCACTTAAAAGCTGGGAAAGCTCATGGAAAGACACTCAAAAATTTCTTAAAAATATGAGTTTAAGAGAGAAGTATTATAAGATCCCTCATAGGTGGTATTACACACCGGTACAGATTGCAAAAATAACTTCAAATACTAAAAACACATGTTAGAAGTGTGATCAGAAGGGAACTTGATACCACATTTGATGGACGTGTGTTGAGGCAAAAAAAATCTGGAAGCAAGTCCATGGAAATATTGTTAAAATTCTGCAAATAAATTTCTCAGTGATGGCTGAGCTGTATATGCTAAATATTACAGACGAAATACAACAATTTAAGAAAAGGACATAATGAAAACTACTGCTTTTATGGTCACAGAGGCTAGAATGATGTATTCCAAGAAATGGAAACAAAAGGAAACTCTAAATATAGAGGAATGGTTGATAAAAATGTATGATCTGATGAAAAGGGATAGATTGACAAAAATACTATCAAACAATTTGATAAATCAATTCAATGAAGTCTTGTGTCCTATCTTACCAGTCTTATAGGATAAATGGGGAAAAGTAGCTACAATGTGGATAAGGGATACGCTCTCCGCTGGCATGGAATAGTAATAAAAATTGCAAATCCCCAGGGTGAGAGAGATGGAGATAGAAATATAGAGGTATAGAAATATATAGAGATATATAGAGATGTAAGGAAAATCTAGAAATTTTGATAAATATAGAAATAGAGATATACAACTAAAGTTCTCATTCATAATACTTTATATATGGAGAAGACTGAAGAGATGAGGACAAAGCTTCTATATAAATGATAGAAGAACAGGATAGCTTTATTTGGACATGGACCACTCATAAGAGAAAAAGAAAAAGAAGAAATGAGTTATAAAACCTTGAGTTAGACTTTCACAATTTAAGCAATTAAACAGACAAATAAGGTGGAGTTATTTTTTTCCTCAGAAATATATTTCCTTTGATGATTTATTGCTCATAAATGCTAGTTAGGGAATCACCGATGAAAACAGGAAAAGAAAATAAGGGAAGATACGACTAGTTTAACTGACTCTTGAAAGCTTGTTTTATATGGTTGACTTGGATATTTAAGAAGTTTTGTAGTGACTGTTTTTTGGTATGTATGTAGTCAATATGGAAAACCTGTTAGTGATAAATATATGATATGATATAGGAGATGTGATAGTGTTGGAATGTATGGTTACTTTTTTGTTTCTGTAATTTGATGATGTTTGCTTTTTATGCTATTATTGATGAATAATAATTAATACAACAATGGAATGAAATTGTGCTATTAGATTATTCCTAGTTGCACAGAAGTTTTTTTTAATTACATCCTTATAGGGATGGAAAAATATTTTAAAAATCATTGAAAAACTATGCTTTTCAAATATCAAGAAAACATTTATGAGAAGAATTCTGGACTGACAAGTATATTCACAGCTAGGGACTTCTTCTGTGTACAGTTTGCATTCAGTAGTTTCGATAAGGAAACACCATTTTCTGTTCAGCAAAAGAAAAAAAATGTTTTCTAGGTGGAAAATAATGTTTCAATGCAAAAATAATGATGCCTGTACAGAAAATGGTGTTGTCTGTACAAGAAAAGCTGTAATTTGAAATTGGTGTTGCATAAAATTTGCACATGCTGGATTTACAGAGAAAGAAGCATTTTCTGTGTGGAAAGCAGAATTTTCTGTGCAAGAATCAATATTTTTGTGTTGAAGTATTTTTTTTCAATGTAGAAAATGGTAGTTCGTTAGCAGAAAACAACTACGTGTAAATTTTGTGCAAAACAAATTCCCAATTGCAGTTTTTTTCTACAAAGAATATATTTTTGTGACAGCATTAATATTTCTATACTGTAGTATTATTTTCCTCACACAACATGCTGTTTCCTATACAAAATGACACAGTGCAAATTTAGTTCAAAGTCCTGAATTGCAAATAGTGTTTAAAAACTATATGATTTTTTGAAGACTTTGTTGCAGCAGGAAGAAAATTACTGAAATTTCTCGTGCCTACTTTCAACTAGAAACATAGGGCCCTTCTGCACTAATAATAATATTTATTTATAACACCCTTAACATCAAAGGGCAGAACATCGACATATACAATCAGGGACAAAGACAATTAAAAAGAACACCACAACAATACATGGAACGAAATCCCCAACACCCCACCACTCACAACCCATCTACACTACATTGTTATGTGCTATTTTTCCACTTTCAACATCCTGTGGAATTCTGGGGTTTGTAGTTTACTGAGGCCAAAGAGCTCTCTGGCTGAGAATTCTAAATGCCCCTCCCTAAACTGCAAAGCCCAGGATTCCATAGGATGTTGAAAGTGGAACAATAGCACTATAACAGTGTAGTGCAGAAATGGCCATATTGTCCTAATACTGACACTGATGTCATATTAATAGAGTGATAGCTGCAGTGTAGTGCAGAAAGGCTGTTACTGAAGAACTTCATCTCTACTTTGTTTTTCATTTCACAAAATACTACAGTGCTTCATTTCCCATAGTTTCAGTATTATTTGGTTTAGAGCCTTAGAAGGGTCAGCTATTTGTATAGTGTTCACAGATTACTGCCAAAAAATGTTAAAACTTAGCAGAATTTTCTATTAAAGAAAACAGAAAAAAAAGGTACCACAATCTCTCCAGATTGATTTATTGAACAAGGATGATCTCCTCCAAAAAAATATTAATATACCTGCAAATTTCATACAGATCTTATTTGTTTATATCTAATTACTGGCAATGAGAAACATGAAGATTTAGATTTCTGGCTTGACATTGACACCCGAGTTGAAACAAACAGCCTCTGAACTGATCTGAGTTGAGCTGGATTACTTTCAGAATCACCAAATAAGAACCCAGACTTTCAATTAGACTACATCTCTGCCAAAATATGTACATATAAACCAATTTGTGTCACATACATTAAGAACATAATGTAGGATATGGAGCTGTACTTAGTTGACTAATAAAGATTACAGTCAAATTAGGGCTGCTAAACAAAATCTGCTGCAGTATAATTAGTATCCATTATGACTGTCTATTGTTGGCATTCTTCTAAGGACTTCAAAAGAAAAACTAACCATAGAAATCCCTGGGAATGCTTGATGCCTGCTAGACATTACATATTTCCTCTAAATGTATATGTTCACAATAAGAAGATACTTTCCTTTTTCACTAGGCAATTCTGAACAACAAAAGAAAAAAAAATTAAAAAAACAGAGTTAGTTTCGGGACAGATGTATGTGTGCACTGTCACTGTGCAGTTGTCAAACAAAATAGTTTAGATTTAAATTCTCCTTAAGAGTAATTGGGAGGGAACATCTGTGCCCTCCAGAAGTTATAACAGTATGAAAGTAACTTTCAAAAAAATGCATAAGCAAAGATTGCCTTGGAAGCAGCTTGCTAATCAGCAACAATATGGTGACCTAGTTCTCTGACAAGCCAGCATCATTAAACTTTCTTGTATATAACATCTGTGAATAAAAAAAAAATCAAAAAGCACTAAACAACAAAAGACAGAGAATACATGAAAGAACTAGAAGTGTATACACTCTGTGAGTTACAGCAGTCTGCTATTCTCAGCAGTAACCTTTGATTATCAGCAACATACAACATCAGTACATTCACCAACACTGAGTACTTCACTGTACAAATTAACTCCAGTTGCCAAAGGAGGGGAAGAAAAGGGAACCTCTAAATTACTTCGGCAAAATCAACTCTAAGCCAAGAATTTGGATCAGGCAAGTAGCAGATGTTTTTAGCAAGTTTTTAGTTAGTAAGATCACACTAGCCTGCTTTCGTATATATATGAATATATATATGAACTTGGTTTGCTGCTATAGATATTCATCAGGAAACCTTGGCTCACTTGCTTATCTCTCTCCTCTTGGGATGAGTGAAATGTTCATTTCATTTTTTTTTAATCGCAATTTACCAAACTCACAAAATTAAAATGTACAAGAAAGTGAATTTGATAGATTCATTTGTTTGTTTTAGAGATGGGTGATAATCTCATTTCAGTTACTTTTTTAAATCACAGATTACCATAATTCTCAAAATTTAAATATGAAAGAAAGAAGGGCAGATAGATTTGCCCAGGTTAGAACAGTACATTCTCACCAGCTCTGAATTCTCCAGCATCTTCAGAGATCCTAACTTATTTCCTACTAGGTATACTTTAAGCTGTTATCACATAAAACTTTTCTTTCTTCTTATTTATGTCCAATGAAGTGAAATATATACATTCTTGGATGTCATGAGAGAAACATGAGAGAACCTAAAAAAGCAGGTGGGCTTTTAATTTATCAAGATATTTTAAAAATTTATCTGTTTTAATATTTTAAGATATGTTTTTAAATGTTTTTAATCATTTTAATGTTTTATTAATATTTTTAACTTCATTGGAAGCCACCTTGCATTCCACTCTAGAAGAAGGGCAGCATAGAAATATAATAAATACAAATAAACAAATAGTTGTCTCTTAATTGTGTAGTATGACCTTTTGGCAGTCATCTCTTCATCAGTTAAACACAGAACCTTCACCAAAGGTGACTGAGTACAGTGTACTCCGCTGTGCATATGGATCTGTGTAATGGGATATGTATTATCACTGATACTTAAAAAGAACTAGAACATGAT
Source organism: Iguana delicatissima (assembly GCA_948472985.1). Taxonomy (NCBI): domain Eukaryota; kingdom Metazoa; phylum Chordata; class Lepidosauria; order Squamata; family Iguanidae; genus Iguana; species Iguana delicatissima. Next base: position 143,052 of record CAOKZL010001554.1, on the reverse strand, counting down.
ATCAGAGGCCCTTTCCACATGCAGTGAGGGAAATGCTCCCTGATGCTACTCACTGGCTTTTTGGTGGGTCCGGGTGAGTCCGTCGGGACGAGGAGCAGCGCGAACCCGTTGCTCTGCACTGCTCCGGCGTCCAAAATGGCGGCTTCCAGTTGGTGGAGGCTCTCCACCAACCAGGGAAGCTCTCCAACCTAAAGCCTGCCCCCAGCAGATCTGCAGGCATGCACTAGTGCGCACCTGCAAATCTGCACCGGAGCGTGGTGACGGAGTGACACAGGATCGCACGCTCCTTACTTTTTAAAAACCTCTTAAAAGAGGTTTTTAAAAAGCAAGCTGCGTGACCAGTTCTGGTCGCTCTGGAGTGGACTGAGGTGCGGAACTACAAAAAGCAGTCCACTCCCGTCCACTCCACAGTGCAGAAGACCTCCATTGGAGGTCACTCTGCACTGTTTTAATAGGCTGGTGTGGAAAGGGCCTCAGACTCCCTTCTAAAACCTGGCGTCTAGGAAAAGAGGCAAGAAGAAAAGAAGTCATTGTGACAGGAAATCCATGGCTGTGCCTCACATCTCTGCATTTTCACCCATAGCTACAAAGGATGCTTTGGTGGCAGTAACTGGGAATACTTTCTCCTGGGAGAAATATTTCCAGATTTTTCCCTTTTCTGTAGGATCCTTCCAATTCATGGACCTTTACAACTCTCCACTGTTAATGAAGAAGGTAGCTCATCCTATGTCTAAGAGCCACTGCACTAATTTGTCCCAAGTCCAACTCCTTATTTTGGGCTTGAAAGCAATAATAATTCTGCACAAAAGCAATACAGATTTTATGCCAAGAAATGTTTTGTAGAGTTACTCAAAATGAGAATGTTTTCATATTATATTCTGCCTTTTTGAAGAATTTGTTTTAATTTGTGTAGTGACAAGAATGCGTAAGGTGTTAGTGAAGCCCAGAACTCCAAGCAGAAATCTTACATGAACAGCAATTTGGCTTCCGAGCTTTCAAGAGACGCCGGCCTTAAATTTTTCAAGCGTATCACCATAAAGAATAGAAACCTACCCTAAAAACTAAGAAACAAGTCAATTCTCACAAATATGGTTGTTGTTTTTTTCCCATATGACATTCTCTATTGTTTTCTTTGCAAAATCTCCTACATGCAAATTTTGCGCAAAATCAGTCTCACACTGTGAGTTCGAATTGACACAGTTTTTTCATCCTCTGACTCACAGGAATATGGAAATAGAATATGGAAAATAAATAAAGACCTATTCTTTGTAAGTGCCTGGTATTTGGGGAGGGAAGTAACAGGTCTCTATTATTCCATTTAGTCCCTATAGCCAAACAATACTTGATCCAAAAGTCTAAGAAGAAAACCAATCAGTTTATAGGATATTCCTTATGCAAAACAATACATGAGAAAACAAGGCATATAGTTCAAATAATATAAAAAAATAAAGCAAACAATTGTGGTATTTTGATAGTCAGAAATATTTTTCTGATTGGTAAGATGGCCTTATGTGCAGTGGCCACCTAAAAATAATATCTGAAGTCCTACGCTGAATTCATAATTGCATGGACATAGCAACAAAATGACCCAAGTAATAGACTCCTGGCTCCAGGGAGCCACTATGTGAAATGGACATGTCTGAGTGGGGTTCTTTATTATCATCATCATCATCATCATCATCATTATTATTATTATTATTAAACAGACATGAACAATAGCAGTATATAACAATGCACAAAATTAAAAGTAAAAAAGTAATACAGTACATATGAAAGAACAAACACTGTATAACAAAGCTAAAAATAACTAATTAAACTGCAACCAACTTTTTTAATAAAAAAACTACAAGCAATGAAAAGTTTGTTCCCACCTTTGTTGCAAACAATTACACTTAAGTATCAAGTCCTTAATTAAACTCAAAGTTAATGCTTGTTGCTGATAGTAATTATAACCTTGTCTATGTATCCAATTTATATTTATGCTTATACTTATAATATGTAATTGCAATATATAAACCATTAGTAAGCAAGAGTGATTACAATAATGATTAATCCTCAAAAATTATTAGTAAATCTTAAAACATTATTACGAAAACCCTATATTATGAATAGTGTCAGCAAACAATTAAAATCCTCTATCATTTCTATATTACACATCTCATGTGGCATTAAAAAAATAAGTTAAATCCTAAAGTTATAAGCAATTTAAAATGTTGATATCATCAATTGACCCTCATTTTTCTTTAGTCAAGTGGCATTTCCATTCAGAAGAAATCCACTTTTTGTTTGATCCTTAACCTATGTCTGAGGTTAACCATTTCAGCTATCCCCATTAATCTATTCAACCATTCTTCCTTTGATGGGATCTCCACTTTGCATTTACCGACCTCACTGACAGTAGCATATATTGGACTAGTTTATGTTGTTCTTATCAATAAGTTTATCTTCCCAAATTCCTAACAAGTATAATTCAGGATTTTTAGGTATTTGGGATTTCAAAATCTTTTACATTTATTCTGTATCTTCATCCAAAACTGTTTGACTTTTTCACATACCCACCATATATGATAGAGAGATCCAACTTGATATTTATATTTCCAACATTTATTCTTCATATCTTTATGTATCTTTGCAAGTCTCTCTGGTGTAAGGTACTAGCAATACGTTGTTTTAAAATAGTTTTCTTGAAGGTCATAGTGAAGTATATTTCTAATATCCTTTGTCCGTAGTTTTTCCCATTGTATCATATGTAAATTGTGCTCCAAATTTCCTGCTCAGCTGATCATATATTCCTTTAGTTATTCATCTTCCATCTGCAATTTCAACAGAAATGTGTACATCTTCATAATCAGGTGACCATCCATACATAACAATAGTGCCAAATCTGATTTATTCTCTTCAAATCCTTTTTGTCATCTTTGAATCTTAGGCCATTTCTGCACGCAGCAAGGGAATCGCTCCCTGCCACTATTCACCGGATCTTCTTTGGGTGCGGTCCCATCTGGGGCGAGGAGGAGCGGTGTGTGATCGCAGATCCGCACGGCTCTGGCATCCAAAATGGTGGCTTCCGACTGGTCGTGGGCCATGACCAACTGCTGAAGCTCACCAGCCTAAAGCCTGCCCTCCGCAGATCTCAGGCTCGCAATGGCGCACGCCGGCATTTTGAAAAACCTGAAAAATCAGGTTTTTCAAAAACATGCTGGGGAACCACTTGGGGTTGCTCCTGAGTGGACTGAGGTGAGGATCTATACTAAGTAGTCCGGACCCAGTCTGCTCCAAGGTGCAGATGTCCTCTGTGGAAGATGCCCTGCACAGTTTTTTTTAACCCATGTGGAAATGGCCTTAGATAGAGTTGTCTATATGATAGCCATTGCCTATTAAAACCTTCCTCTTGCAATTGTGGTAATGATTTCATCACTCAATCTTGATCTCTTTTCTTTAGTAAATTGTAATATATTAACCACTGTTGACTGAGTTTCACCTCTGTTCTATAAAAAGCCCCATGGAGAAATCCAAAAAGGTGTTTTTGGACATCATCTCATTTTATATTTATTCCACAATTTCAATAGAACATGTCTAATACAATCATTGTTAAAAGCAATCTTAATCTTAACTTTATAATTCTATAAATACATGTGCCATCCAAATCTTAAGTCATGTGGTTCTAAATTCAAGAGTTTATTGTCTTCTAACATAATCCATTTTTTAAATCAAAGTCATACACAAGGCTGTGAAGTAGATTTTTAAATCTGTCAGTCCAACACTTCCCTGCTCTTTTGTGTCTTGCAAAACTTTATATTTCACTCTGTTTGTTTTTGTTAACTTCCCTAGACAAATGTTGACAAACCTTTTTACCATTATACAAATGGTGTTTCCTTAGTCAATATTGGAATATTTTTTGGGGAAAAAATCATCTTTGGAAGAACATTTACATTTATTGCTGCTATTCTCCCCAACAAAAACAAGTTCTGTTTCTGTCATTTATCCAAGTCATTCTTGATCTCTTTCCATGTCTTCACATAAATATTTTCATATAATTAACAAGTGTTTCCAGTTAGATGGACCTGTAAGAGTTTTATTTTGTTTTTAATTTTAAAACTTGTTTTTAACTTTAGTTCATTCTTCTCTTGAGTCTTCATATTCTTAGACAACATTGAGGTATTTTCCTAATTTATCTTCAAACCAGCTAAATTTCAAAATTCTTTTTTTCTTGCTGTTTCAGTGTCAATTCCAATGGATTTTCCAACATAATCACCAAATCATTGGCAAAAGCTCTCAATTTAAATTCAAACTTTCTAATTTTAACTTTAGTTATCTTAACATCTAGCCTAATAGCTTAATTCAAAACTTGCATTGCTAAAGTAAACAAAACAGGGGACAGAAGGCATCCATGCCTTGCCCCTTTAAAAATCTTGCAAGATTTCATTGTGTCCCCATTAACTATTAATTTTACAAATTGTTTTGAATATATTGAACTAAACCAAGTCAAAACATTAGAACCAAAATTTTCTTAGTTCAATAACTTGTAAAAGAAATTTCCAATTCAGATTATCAAAAACTTTTTCTGCACCAAAAAAGAATAAACAGTGTTACTCACTACGATTTTCAAAATGTTCAATGATATCTGAAACAACTCTTATATTAATTTGTCTTCCCGATAGAAAACCACTTTGTTCTTTATTTGAATACTTTTAAATAAATTCTTCAGTTTTACAGCCAAAAACAAAGTAAAGCTCTTATAGTCATTATTCAGCAAAGAAATTGGTCTATAATTCTTTGGTGAAATCAAGTCTTGTCTTTCCTTTGGAATCAAGGTAATATTAGATTCCTTCTATGAATCCAGTATTAATTCATTTCTTCACATGTCATTCATTACTGTTTGCAAGGGACCTAATAATTCTTCTTGTATTGTTTTATAATAAGAAACTCCAAATCCATCCAGATCTGGGTTTTTGAATAGCCACTGTTGTAATCTTCTAACTAATCTGTTCTCTGTCTTCTTATGTCAGTGTAGATAGCTATCGTCTCATTGGGTAGTCTTCTATCTTTGTATCTTTCATTTTCTTCATTGAGTATAACTTTGCAGATCAATGTCTTTTGTGAATTCTTTATCACCTTCGTTTAATTTGCAATCACTCTCTTACATCTTTCTCGGTGTATATACAAGCACCCTTCCTGGCTTATTCACACATTCAAAATTTTTCTGTTCAAAAAATTCAATTTCTTTTGCCAGTCTTCAGTTGTCAATAGTTGATTTCTCATCAACCTCAACTTCTTCAAAATTCTGGAAATTTTCTTAGAGCTTCTTCTTTAGTTTTCATCTTGTCCAAAATCTTCTCTACTTTCTCAATTTTTTTTAATATATTCTTTGTTTATTCAAATAAAATATCCTGTCATATATTACTTTACTTGCATCTCAAACTGATTTGATATTAGTTGCTTTATTTTAGTTTCTTTCAAAAAAATCTTTGATCTTATTCTTTGTTTCTGAAATTCTTCTTCCTTCATCATCAGAGATTCATTTAATCTCTATCTAAATTCTTTACTTGTCTTTCTAACTTGCATCATGATTGGAATGTGATCAGAGAAAGTCTTTGGGAGGAGTTTAACTTTATTTATCTCATCAGTCCAGGTTTTGGAAACTCATATAATATCTACCTCTGAATGTTATTTATGCCTATCAAGAAAGAAAATATAGTTTCTTATTTGGATGCTTAAATCTCCATATAGCCACAATTTGGTAAATTATCCATTATCTCAAAACATAAAAATAAAAACTGGTCTTCAGCCTTGCGACTTTTTAACCTCTTTTGAAGAAGATCTATCAGTGTGTTGTTACATCACCACTGAGTGGGGTTCTTCAGAGTGATGTGGCCAGTGCTTTTCTGCCTCCAAGCTGTTCTGCCTGCAAGCTGTGAAGAAAAAGCAACAGTCAAAATGGAAAAAAAAAAAAGAGTTTCCTGTCAGTGACCTCAGAATGTTGGAGACCTGGTTGATACAGATTTCTTCATTCTGACACTTCTGTAACTGCTCAGTGGGTTTGAATGCTCAGTGGGGATTCAAACCCTGATCTCTAGGGTTGTCGTCACTTGAACACTCAATCCACTAGGTTTCCTAATAAACCTAATGTCAAGTTTTAAATAAGGGATTCCCATGGTACAGCACATATGGTGGTGGTAGAACCTGGATCCAGAAGTAAAGTACAAAATTAAAGTAGATTTAATAAAATGATTGAAAACAGGTCTTTCGAAAAAGCAACAGGCCTTGAGGTTTCCACTTTCCTTGGTGATACCAGAACTAAGTGTCACTTATAACATTTCCAGGATCTAAGCATGCATTTCAGAAGATAATGATGGAAGCACAGAGTGACATTGCCCTTTAAACTGAAGCCATTTCCTCACTAGAGGCTATTAGCAAAATATACCATTACAGTCCCAGCATTGCCACTCACACAACGGTAGCAGATTAGGAATACTCTTTTCTGGACCCTCCAGTCTTCTGCTGATGAGTAGTGGTATTGCCACCACTGTTCCTTCTGCACCACAGCATCCTTGGCCACTCCCTGTGCCCGTCTTCACTCTGCCCCATCACCCTGATTGGTCAGGTTTTTTTCTTTCTTCAGAAGCTGTTCTAAATATGACAGTACACTTCTGCATTTTCACACTATAATGCCTAAAAATGTATTTTTTAAAAATAAAAAGTTTTAATGCAAAGGAGAACTTAAAATAAACATGGTGAAGTGATAGATTTCAAAATGTCCATGTCATGAGAGTCAGGAAGAGAGAGACAAGCTGGGCACACCCACAGCCCTCCCACTGCTGGATTTGCTATGACTGGAAACACTATCAAGTTCCATAACAATGCCACACTGAGTCAACTGACGGGATTGAATCACTAATGGAAGTGCTTAACAGATTTTTTCTTGAAATAGAATAGGGTGGTTTGGCAATGATAGCAGTTGGATAGCAATTCCAGGCTCCTGACTGGAAATCAGCCCACTGATATGGCAGTATAGTGACATTGTGTGGAAATGGCCTGAGGCTATATGGCACCAAGTTATTGAATCTCTCAGTTATCTGATAAACCCTTTTTCAAAATACTGTTTTTCGGTACCATTTCTTTTGTTTTCTTTAAAAAAAAAATACTTTGCTTTTTTTCTATATCTGTATTCCAGGGAATATAGAAAACAGTTTTTGACACACACACACACCTCCCAATTATAGTTGAAAACTGAAATAGAGCAGATACACTACTTATGTGTGGCTTAATTGATAGAGAAAAAAAATGTCCCGTCATACTCACTTGCTGATTTATTTATTGTCATAAGATAGAAGGACTTGATAAATTCTTGAAAAAGCAAGTAGTAATCCTTGATATCACACAGTAGTACATATCTTATCTGAGTTGTTGCTTATTTGGTTCTTTGCTAGCATAGCTTCCTAATAGTATGAGAATAGTTATTTAAATAGTTTAATTAAAGTTTAAGCTTATATATCATTGCCAGAGTTCAATGTACATATTTAGGAGGTATCATTTAATTAGAACTTGTCACTCATGAGGATAATGTGGTTGCAAACTACATTAGTGGCAGAACACAGAGCTTAGAAACTTCTGTTTTTTCAGTCCTAGGCAGATAGCAAAACTAAGCAGCTCATCAGTTCCCTAGTGGGCTCCCAAACATGTTGAATAAGTTGTGTTCAGCTTCAATGACATAAGTTCTGCAGTTGTGTGCTACTGGGGCCTGCTGATCTTGGCCAATGAACTGCTGTACTCATACAGCCAATGAGCTGTTGCACTCCCTGACAATGGCATGGGTAGGTGGAAGGAAGCATGTTGGAAGCATATTTAATCCCTAACAATCTATTTCTCCAATAATGCAAGTATTGTGTTTTGAAAGCTTAGATGTGTCACTTGGTGTTTTCATGATTGCAAAGTATAGCAAAGCCACGGTGAATAAGGAAGACACCTTCATAGTCTTAGCACAGAGTTCTGTTAGTAAATTTAAAATAGCTCCACATTCGTGGCCACTAAATCCCTCCCCAATCTTCTCTAATTGCCACACAAAATGAGGTGATCCTCCATAATGAATAACCATAATGAAGTAGCCAAGATGCATGCTTTCCATTCCTTTTCTTATGCTGTTATTTATGTCACTGTTGTCTCTCTCTGCAGATTTTGCCTGTTATTGCAGCTGTCAGAGAATTAAATGAAATCTATCTGGCAACATCTGGCTTCACAGGAAAAAAAAATGAATAATTTCATGAGCCTTCCCCAGCTCCGTCAGTCTCATTCTAATTATGATGTAACAGAGGACATTAGCATGTGGTGGACTTGGTGATTAACCTCGGGCAGCTGAAAAGTGGTCTAGAGAGATGAGCAAAGCATTTGGATCAGCTCAATCAATTATAAATGCTTCCTTCCTCCCATACAGACATACCAGATGAGGCACTTAAATTACATCAATGACCTTGTGATTGGTAACAGTAAGTTACGCTTGAACCAATTAAGGGGGTCAGATATTTCAATAGTTTAAATGCTTATTTCTGAATTCATCTAGAATTAATTCCATATTTTACTACCAGAGCTATAGTTAAAGTCCTGCCAAATCATTGCAGGAGTTGAATTTTGCACTGGGATTTGAGCTTTTGATGAGGTAGAAATCTGGAGACAAATGATGAGAAGAAAGAGTATATCACAAGGCAATTTCCAACTATAGCCATGCAGTCTATGTGAAGGTCCTATATCAGAGATGGGAAACCTCCAGCTTATGGTAATAAATTGTAGGAATATAATCAGTTGTTAATTTCTGTCTTGAATGATGCAATGTATGATTTTAGCAAATTTCTTATCCCTAAGAAAGGTCTTTGACAGTTCAGTTTTCAAAGACTGTTCAGTTAGACTTATTATATGCAAAATTCATGGATGGTATATTTGCATGTTGTGTTATTGGTTTCTGTGAGGAAAATAACTTTTCAAGCACAGAATATGTTGTTTTTGAAACATATGCCAATTTTGCATAGACTAGTTTGAGCATTAGACTACCAACATGGAAACCAGGGTTTAATTTCCCATTCATCCATGGAAATCCACTGGGTGACCTTGGGTACATCACACACTCAGCCCCAGAACACCCTGAGATAGGTTACCCATAAATACTACTTAAAGATACACAACAGTAACAAGTCCTTTTGAACATTGTGAATGGTCCAGGATTTTTCTTGTTAGAGTTTCACTAAAGTCACGCAACACTTTTTTTTTTTTAAAAAAAGAGACATTTATGATTTTTAAAAAAAATGTTATTCTCTTTCATTGCACCTTGTCCAACCAGCAACTTGTTTACTTCCTTATCTCTGAAGAGTTAGCTTGGAACAGAGAGTGGGAGTGGACAGAAGATCAAACACAGAATGGTTGGAAAATCCACTTTAGATTTTACTGTTGTTCCTCTTGCTATAGGGATAGAAAGAATATTTGAAAATATTCAAAAAAATGGTCAAAAACATATTTTTCCAGTGTAAAGACACTGATGAGAAGAATTCTGGACTGACAAGTATCTTCACAGTTTGTGACTTGCTCTGTGCAAAATTTTCACATGGTTGTTTTGTGCAAAAAATAACAGTTTATGTGCAAGAAAGAGTATTTTCTCCCTGGAAAAATAAAATTTCATTGTAGAAATATTATTTGCTGCACATATGAAAGCTGAAATTGGGAATTTTTTCCTTGTAAAATTCACGCATAACTGATGGCATTCACCACATGTGAATTTTGTTTAGAATAAATCCTGAATTGCAAATAGGCTTCAAAATTTGTGTTGTTTTTGAAGACTTTCTCACAGTGGAAAGAAAATTTCTTAAATTATCCATTGCTACCTTCAAGAAGAAAATTGGTGAAAAATTCTATCCCTACATCACATCATAAGATCATACTGTTCACTATATGATCCCTGTTTGCGTTAGTCTGCATGATCTTAATTGGTTCTCCACCAATAGCCAAATTGTATTAGTTATATAGCATTGTTACACCACCATATTCACCACATAGTTCCTGATCCGGATCAACATTTTAAAGCCTCAAGCTAAGTATTTTTCTAAGTAATCTCCTCTGACACATACACTTCAATACTATGTTCATCTGAAAACTGAAACAAAATACAATTTACGTACAGATCATATGCACTTTTTAGAAGATAGTGGGAGCCACCCTAGTTAGTTGAACACATGTAAATTGAATTCTTAAATCTCCAGAAATCAAGCACAAAAACAACTTAAATGGAGTAAGAGAGAGCAAGAAAAAAAGGAATGTGGAAACACCTTTAAAACCAATTGATTTTTATTTTAGCATGAGCTTTCTTTGGATATAAACCCACTTCTTCAGATGCAGTACCAAGTGGTATTAAGGCCTCAGGTACAAACATATTTATACAATTGTGGAATTGGGTTAGAAAGATTAGAATCCAGGAAGATCAGAAACTGTAGTTTCTGTATCTGCCTGATAAATCATCTACATCTGTGGGCGTTGTCATTTCTGCAGTGTGTGTGTGTGTGTGTGTGTGTGTGTGTGTGTGTTGGGTGGGTGGGTGGGTGGGTGGGTGGGAGGTGAATAAAAAAACCAAAAGTTCTCAATCAGATGTTGGAAATTTGTTTGCACAGGCCATTTTTGTGCTGGATTGACTTGTTCTCATTGTCTGTAGTTGCATCATCCTTCCTTGGGAAAGATTTCTCTCAGAAAAGTCTGTTCCATTTGCTCTCAAATAATAGCATTACAGCAAGCAGACACCATGGACAATGTGGTCACAATGCTTTACTTTGAACAAAAACATTTCAGAGTGTGGTACATGGGGGTGGACTGTGGATGGAATAGTCTGTTGAAAGCAGTGAGGAGGGAACAAAAACTAAAATTATGACAGGTGGATTAGGAATGTATACATTTGACTATTTCAGCCTCACAAGTGAGGACAGTTTCTACAGTTTTCTCTCTACAGTCAAGAAAACAAATATTTCTTTACAGTTTTCACCTAGTGTGCACATACTTTTTTAAAAATTAAAATTATAAGTTCCCTTTTGCACAAGATTGCTGTTTTCTATGCAGAAAAAGCAATCTTGCATACATGTGTGCCAAAAAAAAAAAAAACTTTGCACACACATACACACAAAAATAGCTGAAAAAATACTAATCTTGAACTCGACAATTCCCAAATATGACTGTCTCTAAACAATGTGTGTCTGTGTGTCTGTGTCTTTTTGCATGAGAATGTATTGTTTTACATAACACTCTCCATGTTTATCACACAGAGAACTCAAAATGTTTTTGCACATTTTAATTCCCCCACCTCCAAATTGAGAATATACTAGGCATAACCTGTGCAAGGTTCTTGTGACTCTGTTCTTCATCCTGACCAGGTTTGTTGACTGCCAGGATGAACAACACAGTCACAAAACCTTCCATAGTTTGTGCCTAGTATTTTTATATCCTGTCAGATCCCGTCTTTAGGGGGGCCAGGAAATGAATTAGAGATTATTATTTTTTTTTATCTTCAAGGTGGAAAAAGAGTGATCGGGGGGGGCATAAGAGGCAACAGCAGGGTAAAGGAGAGCAGTAGGAGTGGCTTGTGTCCTCCCATCCTAGCTGACCGCTACCTAAGTGGAAATTGGACTTTCCCGTTCTTCTATATCATTCTATATCATTCTATATCTACTTCTGTACCTTGAACAAGTTTCCATACAGCTGAAGGAGTACTATTGGTGAGGATTCTAACTAATGAGACAAGCACGTAGTGACCCAATTTTACTTCACTTTTCCCAAAAGACACACACTATCTCATACACACATAAAAGTGGGAAAGATGGTGAAAATCAGGACTTTATACATAATATTTTACATTGAGAGTCTTCATTTTCTCATTTCAGGTACTGTCTGAGCTGCATAGTATCTTGCTCACAAAGAAGATCCACAATCCAGAGGTTTGCAGATGAAAACAACACTAATTCATACAAAATACTGATTTAGCAATTGCTGAAGAGGTGGAAGCTTGGGACTCTCAGACTAGAGGTAAGTGTGAATTTCAATATGTTCAGGGTTTCTTTATCTAAGACCTTTCTAGACTTCATAAACTTCTTCAGAAATATGCCAGAATTTAACAAAAAAATGTTTAGGAAATAGTAATGGAAGGAATCTTGAAAATATGTGAAAACAAAGCAAACCTAAAGAGGTTTTTTTTGAGAGCGAAGAAACCCTATTGAAGAAAAAGCATGACATAATCCCTGTTGGGAAGAATTGGTCCTGAGATCCTGTCCTGAGAAAATGTAGCACCTCATCTCCAGAGGATTACTGTTTTCCTGCCTGCCTGCTGAACCCTTTCTTTGCTATATAGTTCAGATGGAAGGTGGTGGAAGCAAGACTTGTTAATAGGCCCTCTCCCCTTCCCATATCATGGAATCATATTTCCTCATGTCTTATCCCATAATTGGTGACTCCAGGTATCTTCCTCCACTTTGTTTGAAGGGGAATGTGTGTTCCTTCCACTGAACTTATTTTCTTTCTTCTTCCATGGGAGCCTCCCAAGTGAGGTTGACTGTCCCCAGGGGCAAAGTCAGAGATTATGAGGGATGTGGGTGGGTGAAGGGTGGGTGAAAGTAAGTGGCCTGCTAGAGGAATAATGTCGTGAGGAGAAGGGGAGTGGACAGTTGTTTACAGACACAGAAGGTATTGAATAGGGACAGGGAGGGCAAGAAAAAGAAAAAAAGGCAAGTATGAAGGCTCCACAATGGATTTAGGATACTTCACATTTGGCTTCTGATGATGCATACTCTTAAGAAGCTGGCTTTGGTCCATGTATATTCAAGAATGTGTGTGGTCCTAAATTAGATGCCCCCCTCCAATTTTTTTTTTTCCAGACAAGCTTCTCATTTTTACCAGCTACACAGCAAGCACATACAATTTTATCCTTTTCCACCCTAGAAGTAACTGTACGTATTATGTCTGGTATTTTAACAGATTGTTAAAAATTGTGTGTGGTTTCATTTGATAAAGAAATGCAAATTCACTTTTTTATTTAAATTCACAAATTTCTTAGAACAGAAATAATGGGAAATGCAAAAAGGGCTAAGTGAAAAAATTAATCTATCCCTTTCTGGGGCTCCCAGTTACTTTTTAATCATCACAACAGCCAAACTGATATAAGAAAAGAATTTACTAGACAAATATACTCTAAATGTTTATTTTGATGGATCAAGTCCTTTATACTAGAATGCACTCTACTGGGACAGCATTTGAAGACTGCTTGGAAACTTCAATTGGTATAAAAAAATGTAGCCAGAGTGTTGTTTACAGGGCTCGTATAATTCCCTTGGTCCGATAGCTTCACTGGCTTCTGATCTGTTTCTGGGCACAATTCAAAGTGCTGGTTGTCACCTGCAAAGCCCTATACACCTTCAGTCCAGGTTGTCTGGTGGACCATATCTGTCTGGACAGGTATGAGCCAGATCAGACCTCGAAATCAGAGGAAAGGATTTTGTCTCAATTCAACCACTTTCAGAGTTATGGTTGGTAGGAATACCTGATAGTAGCTGTTCCAGTTCTGGCACTCCCTCTTAGAGAGTCTAGAATGCCTTTCTCTCTGACATCTTTCCATCTATAGATTAAGACTTTTTTTTATTTTTTTTATTTAGACAGACTATTAGAACTGAAGGCTTTTAAAACAGCATTTCTGCACAGGAAGTAATACATCTGCATTGAAATATTATCTTCCATGAGTTTTTCTTTTTTTAAAAAAACAAAACAAACAACACAACTATATGTATATTTCCTTCAAAATAAGTCCTGGATTGTGAATAGCTTTCAGAAACTGCATAGTCTTCTCACAGTGGGAAGAAAATTGCTGAAATTACTTGTTGCTACCTTTGAGAAGAAACTTAGTGAAGAATTCTTTCTTTATTACCTGCTGCTGCTGCTTCAAATGGAATGGGACTACTGATGGTGCTAAATTGGGATCCACCATTAGGCTGAGTTCTTGTTTAGCTTGGTGAATCTGCAGGAGGTGGGTGTAAAATCAAGAGTGGATTTACTGCTCCAGTGTTAGTTGATCCAGCAGCACCCATGAAAAAAAAAATGAAGCTACCTAAAACCTGGTACTAGCTTGCAGCCCTGGAAACAGTTGCATTGAACTTAGATTGCTGCCTTCAGGTTATTGACATTTTGTACTATATGGAACTGAACTTTCTTTACAGGTAAGGAAGAATTTTTGCATCAATGAGAATACCAGAGGATGTGTGAAGCTTCAGAAAGTTATGCATGAAAATGGGTACTGATTTCCATAAAACACTGTTGCATGGAACAGGCATGAGACTGCAGCTGGGAAAGCTATTGCACTGAAGTTAACAAAGGACCTTTCTTCTCCTTTCTTACTTTCTTTTCGAATACTTTAAATGGGTTGAGGATAAAAGAAAGCTATTTTTTCAACGCGAGTAGTTGTCTTTGGATAAAGCTCTGAAATCCAAAGACGTGAATACCACGTATTGCAATAAAATGTTAGTAATCAATAATTCATTAGTTCCTGCTTTATTTCTCTACTTTACTTGTTACATGATATTTCAGTGATTATTACCCTAAATAGTAATTGATATCATGAATTATGTATTGCCTTCTATCTACACCCAACCCATATCTGTAACAATCTTCCACTCTTTATTAATGTCTTCATCTGATTTCCCTTTTAGTCTTTGTGTAAGAATGTCCACATTTTTGTTTTCCATAAAGGTTGTTCATCACTGTTCAATAGTAGGTATAGTTTCATTTTTCCAAAGCAGTTTGTTTTTAATGTGATATGAAACCGATCTATTAACAGACCCTATTCGCTCTGATGTAGGGGTCAGACAGGGATGTGTGTTGGCTCCCCATCTGTTCAATTTATTTGTGGTGGACTTAGCTGCTTTTATGATTTCAATAGACTCTCACCCATCTTTATTGGGTAATCGGCCACTTTTTGTCCTACAATATGCCGATGACACATTGTTACTTTCATTATCTCAGGTGGGCTTGACAAAAGCATTGAAAAATTTTTTTGAATACTGTGACAAATATCATCTGTGGGTAAACTATGATAAATCTAAAATACTGGTATTTTGCAAGTGATTTGTCCCAAGGACATGGAAGTTTGGTAACCAGACAATTGAGCAGATCAAGAGTTCCGTATACGTTGGTGTACTTTCCCACTTTAATGGACATTGGTGTAAACAGAGGGATAAGATAATTTCAGCAGGGAAAAGACCCCTGGCTTCTATACAATCTTTTTATTATAAAAATGGGAACCAAGATATTTTGGTGGCCTTAAAAATCTATAAAGCTAAATTAAGACACTACATTATTTACTACTTTATAGTATACCTACCTGGATTCCAATTTTTAATAAAAAGATTGAAAGAGTCCAGGCACATTTCTTTAGGAGAATGCTATCTGTTCCACTATGTGTTTACCATCTCACACTTTATGCTGAATTGGGCCTGAACTCTCTTGAAATTAATGCATGGCTGATGACATTTAATTTTTGGTTTAAGATCCATTTTAGGCCTAATAGATCTGGCCTCCTATGCTTCCTATTATCCGATGCCTATTATACTAAATGGGCTTCACTGTATGAAAACAAAGTAATGTCCCTGGGCCTAAGATTAGATTCTCTCCTTTTACTAACTGAAACAGAGTGTTTTAAAACTGTTAGGGCCTATCTCTTGGAGAGGGAATACCACCTTTCATATCCATCACCCCCTAGGGTCTGTTTCCTGTTGATGCTTAGTGTGTCTCCCCAGCTGGGTAGAATCCCAGATTATTTTCAAACGCTCATGTTGCTGGTGGTAAGAAAGGCTTTTCTACTTGCAAGGCTAAATGTACATCCTTCGAATGTGACCAAGGGCAGATATTTACAGATCCCTTTCTTAAAGCTTATGTGCCATTGTGCACAAGCTCCGATGATCTCTTTCATATTACATTGAGCTGTCCATTGTATTCAAATTCAAGGGAAAAGATGTTAAGGATACTATTGAAAATGAATATCTGCCTAGATAGGCTATCTGTAGAATACTTATTGGATGACCGAAACCTGCAGGTTACTAGATTAATGGCCAACTTCCTGGTTGAGGCGGCAAATTTATGGTTTAAATTGTCAAGCAAGGATCCTTGATGTCTTATTGATAGATATATGTTTATGTTATAGTATGCCTAATAAAGGTCAATTGAATTTAATTGAATTCTTTCTTTTCAAGCAGCTGATTGATGCTATTAACAATGATATGGCTGGGGTTGTGTAAAGGTGGGTTTTATAACAATAGGCAGTAGTTTAGTTTTTTTCCTTCTTACACAAAGACCATTGACTTCAGGAAAAAGAAAACATACATTCTGTGTATCTTGTAGCATATTTGTTTAGTGCTGGAGGAAATAATACCAGTTTATGGGAAATATTTAGAATGACTGCTTGGGGATTTTGTTTAGAGTTAGATCCACATTGCATATCTGATGATCTGGGGAAAAAAAAAAAAACTATGCTAACAGTTGACACAAATATAGGCCAACATGTAAGTATCAACTATGGATTTTCGTTCCAATTAATTGTGCCTTTTAAAAAAAAAAAAAATATTAATGGGCTGAATACAAAATCACCAACTGGGATTCAACTTAGAAGAGTTTGACATTTTATTGGTTTCCATGGAAGCAGTGTTGATTTTGAAATGTTCAGGCATGCTCATGACCAAAATTACACAGTAAATTACTTAATTTGGGAGAAAAATATTTGAAAAATATATAATATAACTACAAGTCCTATGACAGGTACATTGTGAATGTTCTAGAAACATATGAGCTAGGTTGGATAGTGGAACCACATTTTGATGACTGATGCTTCATGGAGTAGTGGCTTCCATTTGAAAATGGCTGCTTCATTGACTTGAGAACAGAATATGTATCCATTAGTCTGGGTGGACAAATGACAGCTAGGCTGTCTTTTTGCTTTTGTTCAAAAACATACTCTATTTGTGCAGGGATGGTGAATCTATGGCCCTTTTTGAATGGCATTTGCCATGCAAAAGGGCCCCTGGAGCATCTCATGACTGTGAGGAGCGGTCCACATGGCACACTCACAATTGCACGATGCTCTGGGGCCTGGTAGGCACTAATCACGCACTATTTCATTTTTGGCTTTGAGCTGAAAATGGTGCTTGATTGTGCATCACTCCAGGGCCCTGCACGCACTTACTGTGTGTGCAGAGCTCCAGAGCCATGGCGCTCATGCTTCTTGCCCCAGCGCAGCCTGGGAAAATCCCAGGCAGCACTGCGGAAGGAAGAGAAGGGTTTTTTGTTCTACCTGCTCATGAGCAGGCAGCAGCTGTGGAGCTGAAGCAATGGGGACGCAAGAGCCTCTCACAAGAGGCTGCTTGAGTGGTCCCCACACCCCCAGCTCTGCAAAAATGTGAGTTGTGGAAAGGGCCTATGAGTTCTGAGCCCAGAAAATTTATTACTTCTTTATCTAAAAAGTCATTTTGCCCTGCACTCACATCCATGTGTAAAGATGTGAAAAATTACAAAGAAATTCTGTACAAAATGTTGCTCGTTTTTCTGTGCATTTTCCCTAATGTATGCATTTTTGTACATTTTTTTCAGGTGTGCACCTTGCAAGTCTGTTATCCCTAAAGGAACAACATTTTTGTGTATGCATTTCTCTAATATTTACATTTATGTATGATCTTTTCCTTAATTTGTTTTATTTTTAATTCTTAAATGATTTTGAGAAACAGAAACAAACACACTCTGGTTCCTTTTTAAATTCCCTAGGACTCATTTATTTTCATCTGAAAAAAAAAAAATTGCTGTGTCTCTATTTACAATATATGAGTCTTTATTAGGTAATGACTATTTTGTAGCTTTGATCCAGCCAGCAAAAGCATATGGGAGACATAGTTCTATGCTATTTAATAATTAGAAAGATTCATTGAATGCAAGGTACACATTTCTGAATAGACACGCAGAATATTGTATACAAGTCCCGTTCATGTTGGTCAGAAAGCTCAGAAGACTCTGCCAAAAATCAGTTTTGCCCGCTCTTGGTGTACTACCTAATTTCAGAAAACTGATAAAGAATCTTAGACTTGTATACAGATTTTTTAATTAAGATCCAATCCAGTTTGTCCCAAAGGAGATTGTGAAGAAAAGAAAGCATGTGTTGGGTGAGCAGGTGAGGCCTTCTTTTCATGACTCCTTAGAAGCAGATAGCAGTACCTTTAAATAGAATCTTGAACCAACATTATGCTTCAGAAAAATAAAAATAAAATGAAAGACACAGCTGGAGTTGATAGGCATCCTTTTCATAAATACAATTTTCTAGAGATTACGATTCTGTGACAACAGATTTCTCTTCTCCTGTAGTGGAGAAAGTGCTGCTGTTTGCTTTCTATTTACATTGAGACATTGATCAAATCCAATGGGTAACAGTAATATACTCGTTCTTTACAAATTCCATTGAAATGAATGGGACAAAGAAAACTAAGTTATAACAGTTTAAAATGATTTAAAACCATAATGTTTTAAAGGCTTTATTTAACCAAATAAAGGGGGTGTCAGAAGGGCCAACAGCATTGGTTCCAATTAGGCCTCTAACACGAGGGGATTTTGTATTTGTATCTGCCTGTTAATGCATTTAAAAACAACAACAACAACTAACAAATGCTTACACACATACTGTACACTACGTTTGCTGCAATATATTTTAATGTCCATTTTTTGAAATCAGTTTTCAAATGACTATGACTGTGCCTGTTCTTCAACAGTATGGATTTTATCCCTTCATTCATGATAAATTTTAAAATTTATCATGGTTTTGTGTTGATTCTTATTTCACTGTGACATATCACAAGCCTGACAAATAAGCAGATTTCAGAGGTAAGGAATGTTTTCTCTCACAGCAAGTCTTGGGAGGTATGAAATACATAGTTCATGAAGAATTTGGAACACAATCAAATTCCTTTCTACCTCTAGAAGTGGAA
This sequence comes from Iguana delicatissima, assembly GCA_948472985.1. Taxonomy (NCBI): domain Eukaryota; kingdom Metazoa; phylum Chordata; class Lepidosauria; order Squamata; family Iguanidae; genus Iguana; species Iguana delicatissima. Next base: position 124,033 of record CAOKZL010001554.1, on the reverse strand, counting down.
CATCGTACAATTCACTTAGATGTAAACATGAATGGCTAGAACTCAGCTCTCCTACTGGAAAACAAAAACAGCACTCATTATCCTCTGCTTGATTTCTGAGAAGTAAGTTCCACTGAATTTCTGAGAAGTAAGTTCTACTTTGAGTAGGACTGCAGCTTTAAGCTTTGTTTTTCTTTAGACATAGTTATGAACTATAATTGTGTTTAAATATACCTAGATTGTGACCGAGACAGCTAACATTTAAAGACCACTTTACAGTGGGAATAATAAAATATTGTTTATGTTTTAATAAAAAAAGACACCAGTGTCAACAGCATTCTTATTAAAATGAACTTTGCTATTTATTCTCCAGAAAGAATTCTGTCTTAATAAAACAATGGCCTTTCCCCCAAATACTTGAGTAATACCTTCAATAATAACACACAATACACCCATACGCAGTCCCCAACCAAATGATATTGTGTAATTTATTGGAACTTGAATATTGAAGTTACTGTTGCATGCATTGGAATATATTGTGATACATGTCATTAAGGAGTAAAGATAAAATATGAAATATTTATGAAAGAGAAAGAGAAAAACAAAGAGAAAGAGAGAGAAATTATCAGTCTTTCATCTTAAGTATATGAAAACTTTTTGGTGGGGAAGCTGCCTTACTAGACCAAGTCATAAGATGAGAAAAGGCACTAAATCCATCAGTATTGATATAGACTTTACGACTAAGGTCACATTCAGAGATCTGTGTAGCAAACAGAGTTTAACAAACCTCTCTGTACCTGATCACATCAGGCTTTCATAGATGTGTCCATGGGCTCAAATAAGTGTATCTGTACTAGAGGTGAAAATAATGTCTGAAGAAATAGTCAGAAAATGGTTGAAAAACATGTTTTCCAAGTGTTGTGAAATCTTAAGAAGATTCTGGACTGATGAGAATACTTGCAAACCAAGACTTATTCTGCACAATACCCACACAGTTGTTTTCTGCAGAAATAGCACTTCCTTATGCTGGAAACAGCATTTTCTGCGTAGAAAATATTTCAGGTTAGATATATTAATTCTTACACAGAAAATGCTGTTTTTTGTGCAGAAAATGCAGTAATTGGGGATTTAATTTCCATAAAATTTGAACATGGCTGATTTACATAGGGTACACTATTTCTCTGGAGGAATTACTATGGCCTTTTCTGCACCTTACCTTTTTCCAGCACTGGGGTGCAGGGATCATGCAAGCAGCCTCCAACATGAGGCTTTCGCATCCCTGCTGCTTCGGCTCCACACAAGCTGCCTGCTCATGCGAGAGCCCCACCTCTTCCGTGCAGCCTGGGAGTTTCTCAGGCTGCGCTGGGGCAGGAAGTGTGACCGGTGCAGCTCCGGAGGCTCTGCACACCAGGTAAGTATGTGCGGGGCCCAGGAGCTACGTACGATCATGCACCATTTTCGGCTTCCAGCCAAAAATGAAAGTGAGTGCATCATGCAGATCGCTCCTCACAATTGCTCGATGCTCCAGGCGCCCTTTTGAGTGGCAAATGCTGTGTGGAAAGGGTCTATGTCTGCATTGGAATGTTATTTTTTCATGCAGAAAATGTTTTCTGCACAGCAAATGCTATAATTGGGATTTATTCTGTGTACAAATCATGTATGATTGATTGGCGTAGTAAACAGCATTTTTCTGTACACGAGAAAATATTTTATACATGGAAAATAATATTTCATTACAGAAATATTAAATCCTTTGCAGAAAATGTTCCTTTCTGCTCAAAACTACTAAATGCGAATTTTGTGCAGAATAAATCCCAAATTGTGAATAACCTTAAAAAGCTGTTTGTTTGTTTTTTCCCCCTAAGACTTTCTCACAAGAAGAAAATAGCTGAAATTGTGGATAACTATCTCCATGAAGAAACTTATTATTGAGGATTACACCTTAATTCATAAGTTAGAAGTACCCGCTTTTTCATGTTTACCCATGTTTATATCTTTAGGCTAAAATTCATACCTGAAAATTCAGGCATGTCCACTTATAATACATATCTCAACAGATTTTGTGCATGTTAGTATTTGCCTTTAACATGTCATGTATTTGATTTAAAATAACAAACAGCAGCAGCAGCTCATTGCTGTAGATATCACATGTACAGCTGGCTTAGTTCTGCACTATATTCCCAATTCAGTAGAAAGTAGAAAAATAGCCAAAAAAAATTAGCAAAAATTAATATAATTTTATATAAAAATTAATTTTTATATAAAAATTAATATAAAATTAATATAATATAAATTAATAAATTAATATAGACCATTTTTTGCACAATTAATATCAACACACAACAACCTGCATCATTAAGTTGCTGTATATCTTCTTCTTCATTATTATGACAATAATCTTTACAATGTTGCAATAATCTTGGCCTCTTCAGGGGAAGTTATATGCAATAGCAACATTACTGATAGCTATGACATTCCAACAAGGTCCTTTGTTCACGTAGGATTCAAAGACATAGTTATGTTAGTCTGGATCAGTATGCTAATAGATCTTGTACTTCCCTTTGTAATCTCAGATTAATTGAGATCATAGATCTCTGACCTAGTTTACTTCTGTCCCACAGCAGCTACCAACTTCTTTCTCTCAGTCTCAAAGGTGGGAAAGAGTCTTTTTGCACTTTGTTTATGTAATTATTGATCTTGCTTCATATGAATGGTGCTCCATTCTGCCCACTTTGGAAGCAAAATATTTAAGCACTTGCTGTCCACATGGTTAGGCATGCCCTGGGTGAGTTTTTAAACAGACATGATTTGGCAAATGGTCATGCCATCCACCCAGAGTGTTATGTGGTTAACTTTCAAGTAAATATTTATTCAAACAATCTGAACAAGACAATCTTGCCATGAGATTTGTTTTTCTGCCAAAGCAGAATCTCATATACACATTCCAACATTCAGGTGCCAAATACAGCATTAGCAATCACATTATGATTTGTCCAGAGAGAATTTATCTTTTCCTGGAGACTTGGATGCAATTACAGCTTAAGCCAACTCCCAGTGAAGTCAATTAGCCCTTAATTAGCAACTAAACCTGTTAGCTGGGAATGATTATTATTTATTTATGTAATATCATAAAAATGCATAGTTGTTTATAGCCGATTACAGCACTAAAAAAGCCTACCCTGCAAAGTTTACATTCTACAGAGATATTATTTTGTTATTCATCTTTCATGCACAATGGTTCTTTTAGAGGAATCTTTAGAAGGTCAATTTCCTTTAGAGCAGGAGTGGGGAATGCGAGACTTTCCAGATGTTGTGATATAAAGTCCACTATCCTTCATCGTTGGCTTTGCTAAATAGGGTTAGTGGGGAATTGGAATCCAACAAAATCTGGAAGGCTAAGTGTTACCATGCCTTGGTTTGTTCAGTGGTGCTTGGAGCAAGCAGCTAAAGGCAAACATAAATTTGGAAGTGTGCAGGCTTAGGAGTCACCACTGTTAAGATGGAAGACATTTGTGCATTTACCGACTGAGCAGATATTGATTGGAGATCTTAACCAAGATTTCTGTTCAGAGGCTGCAGAGGAATGGAAGCTGTGAAATCTTTGGCTGTAGGAAACAGGCTAATAACAGAACTAGAGTTAAGTCATGTACTATCTTCTGGCAATGCATTGTTACAGATGCCCTCCAAGATGATGATAGATTCTCAGCAAGGTTTTTTCACCAATGTTCTATTTGCAATGTTCTGGGATTTCGTCCATGCACAATCAGGATGAAGGACAAAACTGTGTGTGATGCTTGCCACATGTTTTGACCTTGTGTAATTGATCTTCCTTAACAATATATGACCTATTTATGAATAGGGCAGTTATGATCATGGTCAGGCCACAGGTAGAACAATGTTTTCCTTCAATTAATAGCCTGACCTAGTTTGTCTTTGTCCCTTATCAGCTATTTCTTCAAGAACAATCTGGTCTTATATAAAGGTAAACAAACTGGAAAAGTTATTGGGAAAGCCCTGTTTGGATTGCCTTTAACAAGATTGAATAAACACCCTGGGAGGATTGTGCTAACCTCACCAACTCTGTTGTCATTTCTGTCTCTCCTAGGTGCAGAAAGTGGCTTTCTGAACAGAAGATCCTCCAAGGTCTGTTGATACTGTCTATGTGACTTGGAACCCTGGAAAATTGGGGTTACATATTGCAGATAGAGATTCTATGGTTAGCAGAGGCTTTACATTTCAGACACTAGTGCTCCAAATGTCAACGCAGGGGAGCAGAAACAACACATGCTTACATATTGCATGTTTATTTTATAATGACTGTTCAAGTCTCTACTCTCACCTATAGACCTACTCAGGTGCGCTTAAATTCTATTGAGTAATCACACAAGAAGAGCCACACTCCCTCTATAACTTCCATCACCCCCTCCAAGCGTGGAGGATGACTGTTTTGCTGTCCATGGAACTTCTCCACATGATTTGAAAATGCCGGTTTGTCAGCATGCCAACCTTTGTGGAGAACTTTCAAAGGTATCAAAAGCTCTCCTGTTCAGAAAATCAGCCTCTGCTTATATTTATAAGGTGATGAAATGATAATGGAGGGTTCAGGGATAGCACAGTTCCATTATTCTGTGTTTAGTCAACATACTTCAACTAAGCCTGAATATAGTTTTAGATTTTTCTCCAAGAAACTTTTAACTGTAATTTCACTGACATTTAGGCATGTAAATCTTCAAATATGTCATACTCATAAGTAAGAATGAATATTTTTTTTATAATTTTTCTCCATGCTGTGAAAAATAAAAAGCACAGTTTTAAGGTCTATTCATTGTTTTGGATTTAATCTCTATATGTATATGTATATGTATATCTACAACTATATCTATATCAATATATATCTATATCTATATCTAATTTATATGTCTGTCCATCTATCCATGAACTGAGAGCAAGAATGATGTAGTGCTTTGAGAGCTAGACAACAGTTCTGGAGATCAGGGTTCAAATCCTTGCTCAGCCATGGAAACCCTTGACCTTGGGCAAGTCAAACACTCTCAGCCTTAGGCCTTTTCTGCACCCTACCTTCTTGTGGTGGTGTCCAATGGCAATTATGACAGTGGCTCTGTTACGAAGGGAGTGCAATGGCAGCACTCCCCTCTGCATGGGACCAGTTCCCTGCAGAAGTGAGTGAGATGGACAAGCTACTTCTTTCTGCAGTGCATCTGAGGCAGCAAGCTCTGCCGTCACACTTCCTGACCTTCCACAGGACAAGTAAGTGCAGGACAGTGGCACGATTGTGGGTCACTGAAGTCAATGATTTAACCCACGATCATGCCACCTGGAGATGGGAGAAGGGTAAGAGAGCAACAATGTGATGCAGAAGCATTGTTGCAGTCCCATGCTTCTCCCATCCCCGTGGTGGGATGGGGGAGGGGCTGTAAAAAGGGCTTTAGAGGAAGGCAAATCTTCCAAGGAAACTGCCATGATAGGTTTCCCATAACATAATATGTGGATTCTTTGCACAGAATTTTTTTTTTTCTGAGTAGAAACTTGATTTTCTCATAGATTTATGTTCTGAACAGAACATGTTTTCTTAAAAAAAAAAAAAAAATGGATATTTTCCCCCATGCACAATAAGTACCAAACTTATTTGTCCAGTTTTTCTCATCAATGTTACCTGCCGCTCAGGAAACCCATTTTTCATTCACTATTTGAATGTTGTAAAATATTTTTCTATCACTGAAGTTCATCTTTGTCTTATTGAAAGAAAACAAATTAATTAGAAAATCTTGAAAGGTCTTGAGTCTTCAAAGGAAATATGGCTATAAGTGAGTTATTTTGACTGTAGCAGAACCTAGAACTTGTCTGAAAAGATGGGATAATTCCCCATAGATTCTATAAAGATTTTTTTTCTTAATTGCATGGAGAGAGACTTCAGTTAAAAGTATTATCGCATGGAAAGTGAACAGTTAAAGCCCAGGCAAAGGTTTACCATCTCAGTGAGAGGTAGGTCTGAATTAATAATTCAAAAAAGCAAGATATAGCCAAGGAGTATATAGTCAAACTTTAAGAGAAGATATCTTATCCTTTTCATTGCAGATATGACAAAAAGGGGAATCTTTAGTTTCATTAGAGTATATTTAAGCGATTAAAAATGCACAATTTCATTTGATTTCAGACTTTAACACTGGAGATTTGGCTTTTCACTGTTACTGCTGTCCTAACCTGTCACATTCTGTTTCATGAGCTTCTTACAAATTAATAATTGCCTGCCAGAAAAGAAAACTTTTATGAATTACTATTTTAGTGTGGTGGTAGGTCCTGAAGTTAAAGTGGTACTCTATTTCAGGATCATTATGGGTTCATGAAGTACGCTTTTCAGAAATAAGATTTTTCATTCTTTGTTCTCAGCAAGCATAACTTTAGAGATAATTTCCAATATTTTATTCAAAATTCTATATTCTAACAAATGTTAGCAATTCTGTTAAAGGTTTTTTTAAAAATCTTTTTTAATTATTTCTAATTTCTAATGTGCGTTATTTGAATAGCCCTGTCAGAGGCTACTAAGTAACAGTGTGACAAGTCAGGTGTTGGTGTCTGATAACATATTTAACTGGGAGGGGTGGTGGAGCCAGGTAGAATCCATAATGTCTCAAAACGAGTCAATGGCCATTTCTGCACTATACTGTTACAGTGCTATTATTCTACTTTCAACAGCCTGTGGAATTCTGAGATTTGTAGTTTACTGAGAGCCAAGAGCTCTCTGGCTAAAAATTCTAAATGCCCCTCCCTAAACTGAAAATCCCCAAATTCCATTGGATGTTGAAAGTGGAATAATAGCACTATACCAGTGTAGTACAGAAATGGTCAATGTGAATGAATGTTACTGCATTCACAAACTAAAGTTCACGTGGTAATACTCTCAGTATATTTCCATGCCATGTCATTACCCTGCCTTTCCCACTGATCACATCTATAAACCTCTAAGTATGGTTAAGTCTATGATAACATAATTTGGCCCCAGACCCATGCAATGAAGGGGCCATTTTTGATGGCTTCCACGCTGAAAGACCACAATATAAGCATGTGTGGCATGAGGTACCATGATGCAGAGGCTGGGGGTGGAAAAGCGTTTAAGCCCAACTAGGTCCCTATCAGCCACCAGATCCTTGGCTAGGCCTCATTAGGCCCACAGGTAGTTGGGTGGCCTGGGTGAGTATTACTGGGTTGTTGCTAGGTTTTGTGGAGTCTCCTTCTTTGGAGATTTTTAAGCAGAGGCTAGATGGCCATCTTTTGGGAATGCTTTGAGGGTGTTCCTGCATGGCAGGGGTTAGACTGGATGGCCACTGTGGTCTCTTCCAACTCTACATTTATATGACTCTATGATTCTATGATTTATATAGGAGCTATTATGCCTTGTGGTGACACAGATCCCATTTGGTCCCTTGTGGTCCCTGCTTTTTGTCAGGCTAAGCCTCTTCAGTCATCATATTTAGGCCCCTTTGGAACTGGTCATTTCACTTGCAGGAGAGAAGTGTAGACCTCACAGGGCTATATAGGGAGTGCTTAGTGTGTTGTTAAGCCTCCTTGGGTGATATGACTAGGATAGGCCTCATTGTAGTTAGAGAACTGTAGACCTCCCTAATCCCTGAGGGGAGCTTTGGGTTTGTTAAATCTCATTAGGCCTCTCAGGCTGGAGGGGATTACAGAACTCAGAGGGTCCAGGCTTCTTCATGCAAAGTCAGTTAGCTAAGCATCATTAGGCCTCATAAGCTAAAGGAGGGCAGGCCACAGTAGTCTGCATGGAAGCAAATAAAATCTGTTATATCTCATTAGGTTTCATCAGCTAGATTTTAATGAAGCTTCAGCAGGCCCTGTGGGCTGATTAGTGGATAGACCTCTTTGGCTTGTTTTAAAGAGGTTTGAGTGTTAGACTAGGAGACTACATCTTACTTAGACCTAGTTATGGCTTCCAGAAAGAGTAGTGTGGTGTCCAAAGGTAAGTGTCATTCAGGAAGCCCACCTTTCAAATCACCTGTATCATATGATAAGAAATGTGAGGCACAGGGAAGGGTGGCCGTTTTGGCCAGGTTAGAAGAACTGGAGGAGCTGGAGAAGGTTTGGGAAGCAGCCAGTGGCCCAGGTTGCCAAGGAGGACAAGAAGGAGTATATCAAGAAAGCAAGCAAAAATATTTTTTGTAAGTGAGTCTTGTCTCACTTTGATGATTTAGAGTGGCACATCTGAAAGGAGGACATTGCTTGTGGTGCTGTGGGTAAGGATGACCCAGTGATCCTTCTGACAGATGAAGGTGAGAATGCTCAGAGGATAATAGAATCATAGAGTTGGAAGAGACCCCAGAGGCCTTTGAGTCCAATGCCCTGCTATGTAGGAACACCCATGAAAGCATTCCCAACAGATGGCCATCCAACCTCTGCCTAAAAACCTCCAAAGAATGAGACTCTATCACACTCCGAGGCAGCATATTTCACTGCCGGACAGTTCTGACTGTCAGGAAGTTCTTCCTAAGGTTCAAGTGGAATTTCCTTTCCTGCAGCTTGAATCCATTGTTCCTTGTTCTACTCTCTGGGGCAGTAGAAAACAAGCCCGCTCCCTTCTCGACATAACATCCCTTCAAATATTTAAACATGGCTATCATGTCCCCCTTAACCTTCTCTTCTGCGGACCAGGAGCATGGTGAGCTCCAATATGTCTTCCATTGAACATTCTATATTGATGTGACCATGGATTTCTGTTTTTATAAAATAATGCTCTTAACCAGTAGGATTGCTTGTACAAAAAAAAAAAAAAAAAAAGTTCTGTAACCTCTCTCACGTCCTTTCTGCAGGATGTCATCATCCCACAATGGGAACGGGAGAAGAACAGTGCCCAGGCGATGTTGCCTAGGTTCTGTCCTTCTCCTCTCCCTAGGTGGTGCACTTGCACTGCAAATCACTGATGGGTTTTGCCCGTCAATGACCAGCCATCACACAACCTTCCCACTGCCCGCCCACACTTGTATGAGATGCAGAGGCCCTTGAAGCACAATGACTGCTCTTCTTGCTCCAGCTCAGCCTGGGACAGTAGCCAGCCATGCTGCAGAAGCAAGAAATGGTGTCATCACACTTCCTTCGTTCATGTAGGCAGCCAGTGCAGAGGGGAGCACTCCTGTTGTGCTCCCTTTCTGGCAGAGACAACAGTAGGACCTGCACCAGAAGTTGCTGGAACAAGGTAGGCTACAGAAAGGGCCTCAGTGTTCTTGTCTGATGACAAACGCTGCTATTCTAGTGTGTCTTCAAGTCATTTTCAATTTACTCTGACTCTAAGGGGGAAAAAAATCAATGTCTTTTATTGGCAAAATTTGTCCAGAAGGAGTTTGTCATTGCCTTCTGAGACTAAGAGAGTATGACTTACCCAGACAACCCAGTGGATTTCCATATCCCAGCAGGGGTTTGAACCCTAATACACAGCAGAACATAATTTAGGAAAGTTCACTATTATTTATATTACAAAACTGGTATGTCTTTCCACCTCTCCCCAAAAGAGCATAACGTTTGGACAGGATCACAGTATATAAGTTAAGGCTCCTGCTTTCTGTTCCAAACATCTCCAGCATTATGCTGGACAAGAAAATGGCAATGCAACAATTCACTTGAAATCTATGTGATAGATGAGCAGAGTAGATAATTGTAATAGGAACTGTGAGTTTGTAAATGACAGGGGAAGTCAACTGGGAGGGGTGAGAGTACATTCTTTCCTTATATTCCATCACATATAGAGAGAGAGACAGAGAGGCAAGAGCATCCTTTGTTTCTAAGTAAACCCCAAAATGGCATGTCTGCACCTTTGAATCTTTGATTCTTCTTAAGTGGAAAGAAATGGGTTTAATAAGTTCGGTCTCTCTGTCTTCAACCCTTCTTCCCCTGTCCCCTCCTCTCCATACTTTAAAAAATATTAAATAGTTATCTATTTATTCTAACAATTAATTGAAGTAGACACTACTGTGTGCCCAGTTTCCACTTCTGCTTTTGCATGCCTTTCAGAAAGAGTTGTCTCTGACTTATGCTGCCTTATGATTATGGGTAAAATTTCAAATAAAACAGGAAAATATAGTTTATGAAAGATTGAGAAGGGTTATAAAATTTGATTTTTCTGTAAATAATTCATGAAGCTCCTTCACAGCACTGAAAAATTCTTTTCACAATGTGACTTTTTGGCTATAAATATACTAGCACTGAATGCAGAGAAGGGAACTATTTTACCTCAGGGTGTGATTTCTAGTTGGTATGTGTATATGTAAAATTTACATGTATATGCATACATGGTTTGCTTGTGAGCTTAGGGAAAAAGATATGACATTAGCAACTGCTTCCTTTCCTCTGCCTGGCAAAGTTTTCTTATTTTTCTTCAGATTATTCCGTTACATGATTATGTGAATACGCCACTCTCAGACCCATTTACATTAATAGAACCAAATGACATGATAAACAGGGGATGCCATGCCACTGAAAACATCAGCCTACAGCTTCACATTCAGCTGTTTACACTGCTAAAACTTAGGAAAACCAGAACTCGGAGAAGTTACTTTTTTGGACAAGAACTCCCAAGAACTCTAACTGGTAGAAAAATAATGATTTTAAAGCTGCATTGAAACCTAATTTATAATTGTGCCTTTCTTCCGTATCATTAGCCATTACCGAAGGAGATGGAAAAGGAAAGCATGTTGCTAACAGGGTAAGTTTTTGTTCCATGTTGCAGAATGGGAAGGGACAACATTTCACTGTGGAATTACCAATTTTGGAAGAGCCTTCTGTTGTCATGATATATTATATAATATTACACATTACACATGAGAATATTACACAATTTATGGTGAAGGATCATTGTAACAAATTAACAGATTTCAGGGCAAAATGGACTGTACAGGCTAAAAATTACACCATTTGGGACGTTCTTGAATCAGACCTCTTACGTGCTTACAACTCGAAACCAAAACTTAGAAAGGAGTCCCTTCTATGAAGGAACCTTTCAGTGTGGGTTTCCTCCAGATCTGTAGAGTATAACTCCTGTTCAAGAGGGGACACTGCAGCTGGTACCCAGATTCTTTCATCCCAGCCCAGCCACAAATTTTCAGTTCAGTATGCATTCCAATTCCAAAGAAAAGAGACAGCAGGAGTTGCAGTATTCAAAGCACCGTTGCACAAACCTCTGAAGCAAGCAAGGTGGTGCTCAAAATTCTACAGCAAAGACTGTTACCATATATGGAGTGAAAAATGTAGATGTCCAAGCTGGGTTCAGGAAAGGAAGAAACAACATATTGGAAGAAAGGAAGAAACAACATATTGAAATCATACATTGTATAACAGAGTTCACCCAAGAATTTCAGAAGAAAATCAGCCTGTGCTTTATAAATTATAGCAAAACCTTTGATAGTTTAGGTCCTTGGATCACTCTTAAAGAAATGAGTGTGCCACCATATCTGAGTGTTCTGATGTGTAGGACAAGGGCTTGTGTCTGGACAGAATACAGAGAAATGGAATGGTTTCCAGTTGATGAGGGAGTCAGGTAAGGCATTTTATCACCCTTTTTAACTCGTATGCTGAATATGTCATATGTAAAGTAGGATTAGACTTGAAAGAAGGAGACAGGGGAATTAGAGGAGGGAACACCAACAATTAAATATATGCACATGACACCATACTACTAGCAAAGACTTGGAATGATTACTGAAGAAGGTCAAGGCAGAAAATTCAAAGGTAGTTTATAGTTGAACACTAAGAATACAAAAATAATGATCACAGATGATTTACATAGTTTTAAAGGAGAAAATTCAAATAGCTGATTTTCCATACCTTAGCTCAGCCATCAGAATTGGAATCAGAATGAAGACTGCAGCCAAGAAATCAGAAGACTAGAACTTGGAAACACAGCTATGAAAGAAATAGATAAGATCCTTAATTGAAAAGATGTATTATTGAATACTAAAGTTAGGATTATCCATGCCACCATGTGTCCAGTTCCTGTGTCTAGTGAATGTAGAGTGTTGAGGGCATAGGATGGCATATATCACATTAGAGGGAAAGCAAGTTCCCATAGTTTATTTGATAGTAAATTTGCGGACAGAGTTGGCATATTCTTCATGTAGCTTGTATTGTTAGCATATAGTATGAACAGAGTGTGTATATCCAGGTATCCCAACAGTGAGTGTTCTAATATTTGAGCTTCATTTGTATATTTTACGTAGTAGATAGAAGATAGGAGGAGCATGGTAATTTGAATTTAGTTCTGTACAACAATGAAGAATTCTCTGAGTAATTTGTGTAGTTCCTTTAGGTATTTATCCATGGGATCTTTAGAGGTACTTCTGTAAAATGTGGTGGTAAACAGATGTCTTTCCTCCTTCTGTGTGTAGTCTGACTTGTTCATGATGAACACAGATCTTCCTTTGTCAGTCTGTTTTATAATATTAGGAATTTTTTCTGAGAGTGTGGACGGCATCTCATTCCATCTGGCTGACATTGTCTAGTAAATTCTTGTTATCTCAGTTTGGGAACAATGATGGAACCATCTAATGTAGAAATCCATTCCATGGCCCAGCCTTCTGGAGGGGTCCTTAATGACTTCTTCTTTTTGTAGCACTTGGAAAAATATTCTGGTATGACCATTGTCATGTAGTGCAGGATGAGGTGATGTTTGTGAACATTCATCCTGGCTAAGCAGTCCCTGAGGAGTGTGACACCAGCCAGAATCATATTCCCTCAAGGAATAGTTCAGAAAAAGTGACACCAGCCAGGATATATTACATTCTATCCCATTGCTCTAACTCTGTGAATATGCTTTATACCTGAGGGTTTAATATCACTCTGTACTGCATCTGAAGAAGTGGGTTTATATCCATGGAAGCTTGTGCTAAAATAAAAACCAGTTAGTCTTAAAGGTGCTGCCATATTCCTTTTTCCTCCATCACTCTTCCTACTTTATATGCTGCAAGAAACTAACATGACTATTTCTTTGAAATAAATGACCATAGGTTTGGATAGAACCAAATAGTTTGGTGTCACTAGCTTTCAACCCCAACTTCTTCTATCCATAATAGGAAACAGAAAAAATGTCTTTGGAAAAAGGGAGTGGTGGGAATTTCAGGGATGATAGCAATGTCCTCTAGAAAAAAGGACAATGAGTCTGAGTAGAGACAATAAAAAGAAATTACCTAAAGTTTAAAGACGAATGCTGCTTGTCTTACTTTTATCCTTTGCATAGGGTCCTCTGTCTATTTTGTATGCAGAGGATTATAAGAACCCTTCTTCTACACTGAAAACCTTAGGATATTACTATTTTCCAATTTACTTGCATGAAAATATTTTAAGTGAAAAAAATTAAGAGATCATTGTGTATGCAGAAAGAGTTTGCCCACTTCTAGTAAAAATGAACTTCAGACCAAAGCTAATACACTCTTCATTTATCATTCCCCATGCCTTTCCTTTCCTCAAAGACTGTAGACAGCTGAGCTTCTTTGAGGAGGAAGAACACATCAACGATTCTCTAAGACTTTTCATTGATCTATTTACCTCTCACTGTCTTTCCCCGAGCATCATGGGATGGAAGTGACCTGGAAGATAATCATCCATCGCCATATCAAATCACCCACCAGCACTTTAAGCAAAACCTCTGATCCAGTGAATATACAGAAAATGCAGAGATCTAAAATTCTCATGCATGCTTTCCATGTGCACACGTACACGCATACACAAAACCTGGAGAGGACACCACGATCCTCTTTAACTTTGTTCAAAGTAACATGAACATTGGTTCTTCTTTTTGTCTCATTCGTAAAATAATTCAACACTTATGACTACTGTGGTGATTCATGAACTCTTAAAAAAGTGGTGTGATTATTCACAGGGTGTGTGTGAGTGTGAGAGAGAGACAGAGAGAGAGAGAGAGAGAGAGAGGAAAAGGAGGAAGGGAGTGGTGGTTGTGGTGGTTATTTAGAGGGAAAGGAAGACCTGTTCCGTATTTTACTTAAACATAACCTTTCACACCATGACAAAAGGGTGTTTTATCTTGGCATCTTTTACATATAGTTTCATCACTCCTAGATTAAAAAAACAAACCAAACAAAGCAAGCAAGAAAAAACCAAGGGAGATATTGTCACATACCTAGGTAGGTACATATTTCCATTCAGTTTTCTATGTAACAACAGTAGGAGAGATGAACCTGTTAGTTTCTCTTTCATTTACATTTAGTCAAAAATTAAAACAGTCCAGGTTCTTATTCATGCAAAAAAATTGTGAATTTGGATAAGTTTGCATCTAAAATAAGCCAAATGATATTATCTTCCAAGCCAAAGTAAATAAGTGGACTTATTCCCAACACAGAACTTCTCTTGTAATGTAGCTGTTTGGATGTTGCTTGTTATTGTTATTATTAAGTTCCTTTCTTTAATTTTATATCTCACCCTCAGTGAGGCAAAGGAGACATGGGTCATGATTAACAGCAAGTTGGAGTAGATGTGTCCACCCCACTAAAAATGGGTCCTACAAGAAGTCTTTGGTTATAAACACCTGGCAAAGGCCTGTTTCATGAGTCAACACTTCAGCTTCCCAGAGGAAGTTTATGGCTCAGTTGGATCAACAAACCATAACTTTGAAACTTCCCCCAATACTTAGGCTGGGGTTCTGAATGACTATCCAGCAGGTAGGATGACCTATTCTGTTGCCCTATGTCAGACTAAGGCACAATGCCACTATACCACCATAGCAGCAGGTTGTTTCCGGGTCACAAGTCATGCTACTGCATATTGCTGTCACCATCCAGCTGCTATCCCATCCCCAAGTGTTGCAGAACTGCCATATTCTATTTCCAGAAAAAAATCTGTTAAAAGCCTCCTTTATTGCTTCAATCCCATCAGTCGGCTCACTGCAGAACCATAACAGTGCTTGATAGTGCTTCCTATGTTCCTAGGTCCAGCTGCGAGTGTGCCCAACTTGTCCCTCCCTCAATGACTGCCATGGCATGGTGTCTTTGAAATTTGTCACCTCTTCATGTTTATTTTAAAGTTCTCCTTTGAGTTAACACTTTTAATTTTTTTTAAAAAAATACATTTTAGGCATTATAGCATGAAAATGCAATAGTGTACTGGTGTGTTTAGTATGGCCTCCAAAGAAAAACAAAACAAAACCCTGACCAATAAGGGGCGGTGGGGCAGAGTGAAGGTGGGGAAAGGGAGTGGCCAAAAACAGTGTAGTGCAGAAGGAACACCGGTGGCAATATTGCTACTCATGGTGCAAGGGTGCAGAAAACAGCATTCCTAATCATCACACAAGTGGCAATGCCAAGATTGTAATAGTATATTGTGCTAATAGCGTCTAGCGCAAAAATGTCAACTTTAGCCAATAAAAGATGTGGCATAACTAAACTATTGTGAGGTTATTTTGCTTCTCTTTCTCTCTTTTGGTTCTTTGGATGTAATCACAATGGAACATGACGAAACACAAGAGTTTCCCTCACAGGAACTAGCACCATGACAGAGGAGTTTGGTGCTAAAAAAAAATATGATGAAGATGCAGTGAAAATTGTGTTGACCATTGGTGCTAATGTTGTGAGCCTAGGCTATATTTTCAGCTTGTACATTTGTAAATAAACAAAAATATTCTGATTGGCATAGGCCTCCTGTGACCTCCTTGAATGAACCATGATTGAACACTTTACTGAACACTTTTCACCTCCTGAAAGTGAGATGAATGCACACAATATTGGTGGGATTATTTTATGCAAGAGAGATGCTGAGTTGGTATGACTGAACTAGCATAGAATATGAAAGAGCAACACTTCTTTTGTAGATGAAATTGATGCTCCAGCAATAAATGGAGACCTGACATAAGCAATGATGTTAGCAAAGCCAGAGGCTCAAAGGGGGAGTGGGAAGATGACTCAAAGCAGCAGACTCTGGAGCTTAATGAGGATCTCAAGGCCATTATGGAAATGCAATAGAAGCTAAATTGAAACCTATGCATCAAGATATCACACCCATATTAGACTAGGCCCTCCAAGGACTGAGGTTGCACTAGAAGCCTAGTTACAGAGAACCCATTTATATTTAGCAAAGAAACGGAATGGAGTCTGATTACCTTGGTGTCTCAGATATTCAAACAACAGCTTAAATCCAAAAGATTTTGGTTAATTTGTCACTTCCAACAGAGGAGGGTGAAGCAAGCTTATCAGTCAATTCTAGAAGAAAGAGTAGTTTTGTAGTTCAGAAGCCAGCAGCATGCAGATAAGCCCAGCCACATATGAACACTTGTAGTACCTATGGCTTTTATCTAAACTCTGAAGATGCTATTTTTTCAGGAAAGAAGGAAAGGGCAACAAGAGAATGTGAAAAAGAACAGTTTGAATAGATGTCTGCTTGGCTCAAAATGAGGGCAGTCCACATTTATAGCTCCTTAAATTTAAACTCTCACAGTATCCATAATATCACAGTATCCTTTTGTTTTGGAATCCCAGAGAAAGGAAATATTGGGAGGAGATTCAGGAGAAAAATGATGAGTTGACAAAGATTAGGACCTAAGTACAATTGATTGTCCTAATTAAAGTAGATCTGTTGAATCAATTAATGGTAAAGCCACCATTTTTGTAAGTTCTATTGATTCTGTAGTTTCATAGGAAGAAGAGTCAGGAAAAATCATGTGGCACCAAACATCCACACATGAATGATTGCATAGAAAACAGTATTTTCTGCATGTATGCACGCATGTGCATGCGCGCGCGCACACACACACACACACACAACATTTCTGCACAAAAATACTTGCTTCTCTGCATAAAAATGCTGTTTCCTTTGCAAATCAACTACATGCAAATTTTGAACAGAATAAGGCTCTTGACTACACTGTTATAGTGCTTTTCAATATCCTATGGAATCCTGGAGTTTGCAGTTTAGGGAAGAGCCTTTAGAATTCTCAGCCAGAGAGCTCTTTGGCCTCAGTAAACCACAAATCCCAGAATGTTGAAAGTGGAATAACATGTAGGGCAGAAATGGCCTAAGTTATGTATTGTGAAATAGCATTTTTACTCAGGGTGAAACACTGGTCATGGCAGAAGACACCTCTTTTGATAAGTTAAGAATACATTGGGCAGAGAGATGTTAGAGGCAGAGACCAAGATGTCTCCCTGTCATTCCTTCTATACCTTTCCAATTCAACATAGTTTCCACTTATCTTCGGTCAGGGAGCAGCTTTCAAAAAAATATGTGCACTACCATGAGAAGTATTCTTATGGAAAACATATCCTGTCTGTTCTGCACTTTTTTTTTGAGTGGTAAATCTTTAGAACCTGTCTGTATGCATTGCATTGAGACAGTGTAAACATATATAGACCGTAACAGAGAAATGTTATAAACTTCTACCTTCAGGGTTTCTTTAAGAGGTTTTAGTGTATTTATATGCTCATCCACTGACAATAATGCAGCTCAATGTTTCAACCATAAAAATAAATTACTGAAGGGTTTTGGCATTACACACAATGATGTACTTTTATAAAACCATTATCATACATTGTAATCATGCTCTTGGGTATAAAGTAAGAATTGTAACAGAGATATGCAAACCCAGGTTTGCAATTATAATTATTTGTTTATTCTCCAAATTAAGGGAAATAATGCTATAACCATGGTGTACTATCTCAAAATGTAAAGACTGTCATTAGATAAATAGGTGATATCTTGAAAACAAATGCATGTATGAGCTAACACTTCCTGCACACTTCCCCCCAATTCTGAAGGAAATATCATTCTCTTATGTTCCAGTCACCAGCAAAATGGACTTCCCTTTCCATATGTAGCTGATGCCCAGTAAAGTATATGTTATGGACTGTATCCATAGTACCACAACCATTCCTTATCAGTAATTGTGAATACAGAACAGTTGCCTAACTAGTTTATATTCATGACACTATTTACTCACAATTTTGACCCTACTGGCACAGTTGTAACTTCTGTCAACCTACTCTACTGGGCACCAGCTTTATGAAGATAATGATGTCCATTTTTCCAGTAATCACAAAATGGGTAAATGACATTTCTGTCAAGTTTCAGGAGTTGGGGTGTTTGGTTAGGAGTGGTTATTTGATTAAGTATAACCAGTTAAGTAGCTGATAGAGAATAGCAGCCATAGCAACTAAAGAATATATGTAGAATAAATTAAATTTATTTGTACATCTAGGATTGGAACCTAAGCTACTTCCACTTTGTTCACACTGAAATTCAGTTAATGCATAATTAACATGTCCCATTGAATTTGGTATAGCCTAATTTCATCTTAGTGTAGAGTAAGCTCACAGATTACAATTTTGTTCATTTTTTTGGCTTATCTATATTGTATATGCTACTGAACAGACACCATTTTATTTCCATTTCATGTATCTAAGCTCCAGTTCAAACACAAGGACTGCAGTTGTTTGAGTAATGAAAAAGCAGGTAGATCTCAGTGTCAACACCAGAGAGCTAGACCAGGATCATGAGAAAGTTGTTCTCAAAACCTGGGGAAAGAAAGCCTTAAGCATGAGGGGAAAATACATAAATCATACACCCAACAACTCTTATGAAGCAATGATTTTTTTTATTATTTTTTTTGTGGGATTTGATAAAATTAGCCTGTTTGGACTTCATGACACTTCATCTTGAGAACTGTCATATTTGTAAAGTATATGGGAATTTTGAAGGAATAAACCACAATAAGCTTTATACACAAAGGATCTGAGGTGTCACTTACAGGCCAGTGACCCAGAGGCAAAATGGTAACAAAGACTCCCCTAAAACCCACAGAGCCCTGCTTCTGCCCCCAGTGCCCCCAGAAGGGTCTTATCTTTTCTAAAGAAGCACAGTTACAGCTGCCCTTCAGTGCTGCCATTCCTACTCAAACAGATGATTTTTTTTAAGTGACCTGGGTTGCAGAGTGAGTGGTGTCCCAGAGACAGCATGTAGCCACCAGAAAGCTCTTTCCTCATTTCTGTAGTATACAGGCACACATACTTCTACCTTTGCAGCCTTCCATGAAAAGAGGAAGAAGAGGGAAATGGTTTGAGCTGAGTCTTTCTCTCCGTAAACAGGGGTTACTAGAGCCATTACTAACATGGTCCCATTCTCCCCTCTTCCTCCTTCCATGGTAGGAAGTGACAGCATGAGCATATTCAGGTGATTATGATTGGTTTGCTGTTGTGGAACTTGAGTCTTCCCAGAACAGCCTGTCTAAGCACTTGAGAAGCATGCTTTCACACATTTTAAAATGTGAAAAGCTAAAATATATATAATTAACTAAATATATTCAACAAGTGAAATTTATAAATTAGGTAAAATACATTAAAATGAAGAAAAAAAAGTCTTACAACTTGATATGAAGTGAGTATGGGAAGAAAATTCAGGAAGCATTTAGAGGAACTCCACAAAATTGAAGCTGAGAGGTAGTCACATCCATTCTTTTATCTGTCCAAAGGTCACTTTAGAAATCTTTCTTAAACTGACAGTCTAGTATCAGTACCTTCTTAACATTTATAAATCTGTTCATCTTTGACATAATTGTACAGCACCGTGCTTTATGGAAATTGGCTGTGGGATATAATAATTTTGTAATGATTACTAACATTAAAGCTGTCAGTAATTCTTCTGCTTTATTTCCAGTTCATTCAGAACAATGAAATTCCTACCTAATCTTTCGCCATGGACTATGTCTTCTGAGACATGCTTTACATATGTAGCAAGATTGTACTGAACTAGCAATTTATTTTACATAAAAATGTTCTTCAAAGAGTAATGGAATATATTTTTCTTTGTTTGTCAAACTTCATGTCTTTGTTCTTTTTCTTTTCTCACACCAAAAAGTAACTTTATCAACTTATAACAGTGATTATCCACTTTCAGAAATAATGATGCATCATAACTTCAAAGTCCGATGCTTTCCCTTTAGAAGTAAATACCATCTTGTTAGTAGAACTTACATACCTGTAACTAGTAGATTCCAGCCTTACAGTATAGTATCCTAGACTGTACCTAGAAAAGTGAGGGAGACAGTCCTGATAGTGGATGGGATGGAAGTATAGTGTTAAATAATCTATTATTAGGTAACCTATCTGAAGCCCTGGCAGTAAAATTTTTCAAACAGAAAATGGGACTTTTATTCACAAACAGAATTATTGTTGTACTGTTTTAATTGTATTGTTTGGATGACTTTTAAACCATTTTCAAATGCGTACTTTGATTTTTTGATTTTTTTAAAAATATTTTCATTCTAATTTAGATGTTGATCATTTAACATTCTATAGTACTCACTTTATTTTTAAGCCATCATGAATCCCACCCAGAGGGAAAGGTCGAGGTATGAATAAAACCTCACCACCACCACCACCACCACCATCGGGATAAGTGTCAGCATTATTGTCATCAACAGATCTGAATCCCACATCAGTTTGCCTCTCCTGAAACCAGTTGAGAATGGATTAATAATCACATAGTTGGAATATCTCATGGGACCAATCCTGAGACCATTCAGGCAATTAAAGGGATTTCTATCTGTTGAACTGAAAAACAATATCAACACTTTCTGATACATCCTTATACTACTCTATTTTCGGACAAACTGCTGATAGACATATTTGTGGTAGACATTTTCAGAGCTGTCTAAGAAAGTCCAGAGGCCTCTGTAGCAAAGGTCAAATCCACAAAAAAGAAGAGGACAAGATCAGAGCACAGGAAGGTATTTTTCAAAGTGATTTGTCCCCTCTATAATTCTAAGGTCAGAAAAAATAGCTACAGTTATAGTTTTAATATTAAGATGTAAGGTTATATTTTCCTATTTCCTAGATATAACCAGAATAGTGCTTTTTAGCTGCTTTTAAACATCTGAATATTTCAAGCTGCTAGCCTGTGATACAAAATACATTGTCTTCCTTTGGACTGTTTGACACCTCAAAACATAACCTCCTAGAACATAAATTACAGCATTAGCCCACACATGAATCATGTGATAATTATCATCCTCTATTTAGGCCATTTCCACACTACACTCTTATAGTGCGATGATTCCACTTTCAACCTCCTATGGAATCCTGGGGTTTGGAGTTTCGGGAGGGGCCGGCCAGCCCCTCCCAAAACTGCAAACCCCAGGATTCCATAGGAGGTTGAAAGTGGAAAAATTGCACTATTAAGAGTGTAGTGCGGAAATGGCCTTCAGATAAGATTCTGGGAATTGTAAAGTTACTATTATACCACAAAAGTAGTGATGATAACCCATAATACCTTACAAGAACAATGTAATGAAATTATACTTTTATTGTTGGATAAAAGACTTAAGATAACAATTTCTAATGAGTCACTTCAAAGCACTGGTCTGAATTGTACCATGAGTCCCATTGAACTAAACAGAACTTATATTTGAAAAAACATGAAAGAGATTTTGATGTCTATTCTTTCTGCCTCTTTCCCTCTTCTAGTTCTTGCATACTTCAAGTAAGACCTAACTTTCCTCTCCTCGTCCCAGTGAAATGCCTCCATTGCTATCAGTGCTATTAATCAATCTTAATATAAATGGATATTGTTTATGGAATGATTAGTGGAATTGATATACGTGATGTTTGGTTATTGAGTGACTCCAGCCATTTTCAAGCTGCACCTGCAGTCATCAAGCATATTTTTCTCCTGTCTAGAATTCTTTTAACTGTCAGGTATCTTGAAAAATGTATTTTTTTTTTGCACTTTTGAAGTAGACCTTGACAAACAAATCAATATTGCCTTTTAGTTTGAATTACTGCAGTACTTTGGAGATATGAAGACTTACTTTCCCTATGTGCAATGGCTTTTGGTAGTCAAAGTGTCTGAAAGGGAAATATTTCCCTAAATGGTAATTATGTACACAGAAATAATCTTTCTTTTTCATATTCATCCATAACATTTTACTTTTTAAGAATTATATAAAATCATGGTTGAGGAAACAACTATTGGTATGCATACACTGAAGAAGAAAACAGCTGTATTAAGGACAATTGCTAAGTTTTTTAGTTCCATCTAGTGGGAAAGAGATGTATATGGTTTTAGGGGAAAAATCAAACATGAATCTTCATGAGAGAAATGTTATAAAAAGGTTTTTTTTTTTTTTTCCCTAATAGTCAGTTAATAAACTAATTATCAAGAGGCTACTCGCTACCAATTTAGGCAATCCACAATCTTCCAGTTATAATGAGACCCCAGCAATCAGGGTTCAGATGCTGATCCCTTATGCAACGGTAAAGAAGTGAGAAGCACGATTCAGAAACATGAAAACAATGGAACTGAGTTGTAAGTTGAATAATAACCTCTGTTTGTAATATCTGTTCAGTTCAGTTCTTTTTAGTCCATCTTTAATCCTAGACCATTTCTATTCTACATTGTTATAGTGCTGTTATTCCACTTTCAACATCCTGGAGTTTGTAGTTTACTGAGGCCAAAAAACTCTTCAGCTAAGAATTCTAAATCCCTCTCCTGAAACTGCACACCCCAGAATTGCATAAAATGTTGTGTTACTGCAGCTTCTAGGCCACCTTGGCGATAGCACAAAGATATCCTTTCAATATCAATAATTCGGATTTCTTCCATCACCCCTCTCCACGGGCTTGTGAGGCCCCCGGACAAGCACGAAACTAAGCTCAGCGGCTCATTGCTGCAATATTCCTAAACAATACAGGCAGGCCAGAAATAGCCAGATTGCCACTTCAGAAGACCTCCCAGCAAACATCCTATTTTGTATGTGCGCCACCTACAAAGGACTCCCTGCCCCAAGCAGGTAACTTGACTAGCTGAACCATCAACTGTCTAGTACTGCACATTTGCATACTGGCTGCTCCTTTGTCAATTCGGACCTAACTCAATCATGTTAAATTTTGACCTTTCCGAGGCTTTGTCTTGCACCCGAAATCCATTGTTCTCACCAAGTATGGCATAGCCTGCAGTCACATCTCTCCCTATAAAAACCACTGATTCCGAGACCCTCCTTGGATCGCTCCCGAGTTCCAGACTGCCTTGCTGCCTCTTCACTTGGCGAGCCTCCCCTCAGCTCCATGTGCTGAGCCACCTTGAACCCCAGCATTACTTCTATTCTTCTGGACTTCAGGACAGCCAACTATCCCTCGGAAAAATCCCTCTATCCCACTCCCACCTTTATTTTCTATAGTTATCTGAGTGAGTGTGTTGCATACACTGTTTGCCTGTATTTTAATAAAGATCTCATTTATCCTTTCAAAACAGTTTGCTTCTTGACTGGCCTGACCCCGTAGACATAGGGTTCAAGATCCTGCTAAGTTACCCTGCCTCTCGTAACTCTAAAGCAGTGCTCAGAGCTAATTTTCCCCACCTATAGTTGAGCACATTTTGGTGTCCCTCACAGGATCCTCAGTAAACAGGGTAACAGTTGAATGTGAAATAGTAGCACTATAAAGTGTAGTGATGGCCCTAGTTGCTGATTCTATGGAATTTTGTATGCACCCACAGAAGTATACTTATAATATAGCTTTTAATGCATAGTCTAAATATAAGCAGGTGAGTGGATGTGACCAGTGGATGAAAGCTCACTGAGTCTCCCATATATGTCAATAAACACATGTGGGTAAGGCCTGCATAGGGCTTAAGTCTTATATGCTTAACTCTGCAGATCCATGTGATTGTGTTTAATGAAACATCATGCTATTTAGCAACTATATTGCATCTTAATGTGTAACTATGTTCCATCTTAGTTCCACCTAGTTTCATATGCCTCTGTGAATCCTTTTTGCAAGAAAATTGAATCAGAAAAGTACTGTTGTAAATGAAAAACTGTGGGAGGGCATAAGATGCAACTAGAAATTGAAAAGGCTAGTGTGCCCTAGAAAGATCTAGGCACACATACAAATATAATATCAAAAATAGCCAAATACATTTTTTTCAAGTATGAGTATATATATTTTTTCTTTCTCCAACACTGTGGGTTGCATGGCCAAGATATGTAATCATTAACAATATTCTCTTCTTACAAATATTTCCTCAGTCAGATCTGGAAATAACATCTGCACACTTTTCATTTGCAGTGTTCCTTTCCAAGCTTTTCAGTAATGATTTATCTAGGAAGGATCTATTTCTTCTTTCACTCTCACTGGCATTGCTTTGGTTTCCACCTAGAAAAATTACCTGCAACAAGATTAATTCTTAAAAAAAAAGAAAAAAAAGTACTTTTCTTGGTTTAATGAGGTCAGAACCAAGGAAAGGGATAGCTAAAAGAGACGTAGCACCATTAAGTAAACAACACATTGTTCAAGGACATAAACATTTTCTATCATTACTAAATCTGCTTATTGCTAAATAAGAAAGTAGCTGTACTATTATTGTTTTGTAGAACAATGCCCAAGGAGCAATTATTCCTGTTTTCATACATGGAGACAGGTATTGTAAATAAAGCAGCATTTGAAATTATCCAAATATTAGTTGGGGATAGAGGTGGGGAAAACACATTTTCAGAGAAGCTACAGATTTCTCTAAAGACATGCTTTATCAGCAACTGTTTCCTCAGCAGGAGTGTCCTTTGGTGCTCCAAATGTTTTGGTCTACAAATTCCATCAGATTGATTCAGCACAGACAATGGTAAGGAATTAGGGGACTTGTAGTCCACAACAACTGGAAGGGCAAAGATTCCTTGCTCTTGATCTATAGCAAAGAATATATGCATTGTTATTGTCATTGCTGCTAAGTATTCCTAACAGTTTTGAGAATAATGTTGTCAGATCTTCTGGGGAAGAAAAATATTGGCTTTGTTGCACAATGAAGCTATTAATATACACTATAATGGTTCAGATTAAGATTAATTTGTGCCTTTGTCTGCACATTTGAATGGGAAACATTCTATTCATTTGTAGATGCAGTACACATACAAATTACAGTAGCTCTGACCCACACCTGAAAACAAGCAGAGCCTCACATGATTGTGTCCTGTGAACAATGCATATTTGTGTGACCATGAAATGTGAGTGAAATTTTTGTTTGTGCAGGCCTGCAGCCAATGTGAGTAGACACATTTAATAAATATCTGAGAACAAAGTCATTTTATCATAACAACTACCTGCTTCAAATGTCTTATTAGAATCAATTAGCTATTGCAGTTACTAATTACTGCTGCTTTCTGAGGGCTAGGCAAAACATGATGTAGATAACCACATCTTTGCTTCTGAAAAAAGCTGCATTTTTCATCCCACAGTATCTCTTCTCAGAGGTCCTGATGTCAGAATATTCTGCATATCCTCATTCACATTATTAACTTTCACTGATGATAAAGCAAACAAACATGGAATATTTAAATGACAGAATATGTTAAGTGCTATGAGATATAAATATGGGGAGAATGAAACGCATGGACATCATTCTCAAGGGCAGTTGTACATTTAGCATTTCTTCTTATTTGGCCCTCCAAGTTAGGTAGATAGTTTTCTTGAAGTTAAAAGTCAAGAGGGGAGGAAGTGTTGCCATTTTGAAAATGAGAAACTCTGTCTAAACTTAGCTTTGTCAATTTTACAGTGGCTTTTCAAAAATAATTGGTAGTGGTCTGTGAAAGCAAGCTTGTTAATTTATTTCCTATCTTGTGGTGCTTTATCTCTGACACCAGCTGACCAGAACAGATTCAAATTTCCAAATTATTTTCCAAGTTTTCTTTCAATGACCATTGTTAGAAAGAGTTTTCTGATTAACTAGCTTCAACCTATTTCTTTAGTTCCCTTCTGGCAGAAAAATGGAAAGAAAGAGTTCTGGCTCTTAAGATTTTTTTTTTTAAAAAAATGATTTAACTTCATTTGCATCTTAATTTATTAATTGACCTACTTTCTATTACTTCTTTCCTTCTGAGAAGTTCCTGTCCACTACTCTGTTTGAAATTAATTCTTTATCCAGCTTTGCTGCAGGATTTCTGTGTCTTTGAACAATTTTTAACATTACTTATATCTTTGATTATTTTCCATTTTTTTTTTATCAAATAGAGACAATTTTGTCCTTGTAACACCACTCTTCTCGCAAGACAAATCATTGTTACTATCAGGGATGTCTGTATGTATTGATTGCAAAACATAGGTTACAAACCAATTATCTTGGAGTAAACTCCAAGCTATAGGGCTCACTTCTGAGTTGGTAAGCATGAGATAGCTCACAGAGCATGGAAAAGTTACATTCTGGATTATAATACCCAAAGTCCCCCGGCCAGCCTGGCCACCAGCTACATTGACTGGGGAATCTGTTGAGATGCAGTATAAAAACTAATGTTTCCAGATTGTGCTGTCAAGACTGGATATGTGTAAGAGCAAATAAATGCCCTGGTCATGTAATACACTTCCTTGTAGTGAAGCAGGCTAAGATATGTCCAGCACTAAGGGAAGGGTCAGTATCTGAGTAAACCTCTCTACTAATCACTTAATGACCCCCTTGATGAAGGTCTTACATGAAGGAGGTTGCTATTTTCCATGAAAGCAGGGCTTAATTGAATGGTGTCAATATTTAATTTTCTCTGCAAGCTGGCTGTCATTTGTGTGTGCTTGCTTTCAAGCCACCTGTTGACATGGTAATCCCATGAATTTCTTAGGGTTTTCTTGGGCAAGGAATAGTCAGAGGTAGTTTTGTCAGTTACTTCAACTGAAAGATGGCCTACAGCACCTGGTGTCCTATCCAAATACAAACATAGCTTCCAGGATCAAATGGGGATTATTTGCCAGATATTAACAGCTACTGAGTATCTGATTTCCATATCCCCCACCTCCACGCCCACACACAGGCCCTTTTCGCATGGCATTTGCCATGAGAAAGGTCGCCTGGAGCATTGTGTGATTGTGAGGAGTGATCTACACGACACACTCACAATTCCGTGATGCTCCAGGGGCTGGAAGGCGCCACTCGTGCACCTTTTCACATTCAGCTAGAAGCCAAAAATAGTGTGAAATCGTGCATTTCTCCCAGGCCCCACATGCACCTACCTGGCATGCGGAGCCTCTGAAGCCATGCCAGTCGCACTTCCTGCCCCAGCGCAGCCTGGGAAACTCTGCGCTGCACTGCGCTGCGCTGCGCTGTGGAAGGAACAAGCGGGGCTTTCACACAAGCAGGCAGCTCATGCAGAGCTGAAGCAGCAGGGACGAGAGCGCCTCTCTCTCGAGGCTGCTCATGCAATCTCCATACCTAGCACCGAAAAATGTAAGGTGTGGAAAGGGCCACACTCCTGTTCATTACACACAGCTTCGGACTCATCTCCATGTGCTGTCTATACTGTATTTCTTTACTCAGCAATCTTGTTCATTACATATGGTTCATTACACATGTGTTACCTATACTGTATTTCTTTGCTGAGTAATTGAGACCTCTGATCCCCACTTATGGGCAAGGTCTCTTTGTAGTGTGAACCTGAAGGACAGCAAATATGGCCTGTCATGGCTGGTCATGTACTGTTTCTTCTAAGATTTTTGCAGCTACATGAGCACTAGAATTTCCTCTACATGCTGGCCAAGTGGATGCCTTGGTTTGTGTCAGAGATGAGCCCGGGCAGTGAATCTTAGGTGTCGAGTTTCAGTCTGGGGCTGCTGCTTGGGCCCTAGGAATGGAAAGAATATTTGAAAATATTCAAAAGATAGTTGAAAAATGTTTGAAACATGACTGAACTCTGTTTTTCAAGAAACCTAATGAGAAGAAACTTGGACTGGCAAGAACCTTTGCAGTTTAGTTCTAGATTCTCTTCTCAGAGAGGTTAGATTGGCACGCTTCCTACTTTTTTTCTGCAGACAGGTGAAGATTTTCCTGTTTTGATAGTCCTTTGTGGACTGAGTACACAAGGCCTATTTCACCTAATCAGTATGCTTGGCTTTCTATTATTTTGTTGTGCTGTATTTGTTTAAATGGTTTATATTTTTAACTTTTGTTTTGATACTTTAATAATTTTAAATTTTGTGTTTTGTGAATTTCAACTATGTATTTGTTATCTCATGTGAGATGATCTGAATCTCAAACTGTGAAAAAGGTGAGAACACATGATTGTTTTGCATAGGAAATACCATTCTCTGGCACAGGAAACACCTTATCCTGCACTTAAAATGTATATATATCATTTTCTGTGCAGAAAAGCCCATTTCCTATAATTTAGAATTTATTCCTGCATAAAACTGCACTTAGTTGATAGAAAACAGAAATTTCTGTACAGGAAATAAAATTTAGAAATATTATTTTTGCAGAAATACTATTTTATGTGCAAGAAATAATGTTACCTATATAGAAAATGTGCAGAGCAAGTAATAAATTGCA
Source organism: Iguana delicatissima (assembly GCA_948472985.1). Lineage (NCBI taxonomy): Eukaryota > Metazoa > Chordata > Lepidosauria > Squamata > Iguanidae > Iguana > Iguana delicatissima. The sequence goes on along the minus strand of CAOKZL010001554.1, from coordinate 95,746 downwards.
AATGGGCTTTAAAATGCTATGAGTTTGTGTGTGTCTGTGTGTGTGCTTTGAAGATTTCCTTGCAGTTGGAAGAAAATTACTAAAAATATTTGTTCTATCCTTCAGGAAGAAAATTCATAAAAAAAATTACCTCCCTAGTGTGCAAAATAAGATGAGATAGTACTGGGCCTTAGCTTCATTCTGTCTTTTGCCCTCCTTACGCACCCTCTTCCCTTCTCTCTCCTTTAAAGAAAAACATATTTTCCAACTTACATTCTTATTACCACACAGAAGAAAATTTGGAATACCTATCTAATCTTCACAGAACACGCTTGATATATTGTATAACAAGTATTTCTTTCCTACTTTACTGGCATTTCATTCTCTGTGGTATTGTTCATATTGCTTATGGTGAACCCTGGTATCTTTCTGTCTGTCTGTCTGTCTGTCTGTCTGTCTGTCTGTCTGTCTATCTATCTATCTATCTATCTATCTATCTATCTATCTACCTTCTTACATACTTACCAATTAGGATTCAAATATGCAACCTAATAAGCATATAGGAAATCCATGCTGGAACGCATCACAGGGATCAACCAGTTTCCTATAGGAAACCAACAAAAGGATAAAAATTAAATTGTACCCTTTCACTTACATCTGCTAGCACATGGTATCCAAGGTATAGATAGGCATCATGACTAGTAACCATTGATAAGCTTATCTTGTTTGTATTCCCCCTTTAATGATAACCAAGATAGTGGTCATCATTATATTTTGTAGTAGCAAATGCCATACTTTGTGTACTTGGTAGTGACTGGGAAGATTTTTGTTCAATTTGCATTTTGATATGAATTTACCTAAGTTACCCTTTGAAATCTGTACTTTTCCAAACTTTGCAGTGAAGTCTTTCATCCCAAAAAAATGTGTACAAATGCACACTTACATTAGGAAGGGAGTGGATGGACTGGTGAGTAATTGAAAATAACATTTAAAATTCCTTGTAGTACAGAAAATTCAAAGTGAAAATGACTATATTAGACAAAGATGCACATAATAATACATTTATTAGGATAAATATGCACAAACAAATGAATTTTCATAAGAATTTCAAAAGGATCTCTGCATTTGGGACGAACTAGACTTAAGGCTATAAAATTCTCAAAATTTGGAACAATTCAAATTTTAGACTATAAAAAAAAAAGAAAATATGAGAGAATCCAGAATTAATCAATGATTTTTTTTTTTTTAAATATTTTGCTTGCCCTAAATAGCAAACATTTTCTTGGCTTGAAACAATTTCAAATTATACAAACTAGGAAAAGATTTACTATAAACAGGTCTTAAAGAAACAAATTATTTATACTTTGAGCTATTGCTACTTTTGTAACTATACCGTAGATATTTTATTTATTTATTTATTTATTTATTTATTTTGACAAGGAGTTTTGACAAGGAGTTAGAGACATATTACAGCTACAGGCAGGTGTAAGGATTATTGCTTTTGTGTGCCTTCAAGTCAGTTCCAAATTATGGCACCTCTAAAGCATACAGTCTTCTGAGCCCAGGAGTATGTAACACAACCAGTGAGTTTCCATGGCTGAGCAGGGAACTGAACTCTGGTCTCAAGGATTGTAGTCCAATGCTCAAACCACTACATCACATTGGCTTTCAGATGTGAGCATGCATACTAATAAAAATGTTGGCTGCATGGTAGATGAGCATGGAAGTAACTGAGCCTTTTGTCTCCAAGCAGTTACTGGACTACATTATACAGGCAAGTGAACACACAACTAGAATAAAACCAAATAGTTTAATTTACTTTTCAATATGATGGTCCAAAATAATGTCCTTTCTAACCTTGGATGGAGATAGTAGCTCACAAAAGGAAAAAAAATCATGTGCGAAGAAGTGAGAACAAATAAAATAGGAAGAGATCCATGTTTTGCATGATGCAAGAAACATAATATACCATAGCCATTATAGAATAGGCAGTTTTGCAATCTCTTTCGAAGAGTAACTACCTTCATGAGCCTCAGTTTGGCATGAGATGAAAATATTACTGCAATAGATTAAGTTCACCCAAGTGTTCATGAATTCATATCTACATTTGGATTATGAAAAGCTAACAGTTTGGAAACTGTTACAATTAGCTGCTCAGATGTCCCTCTGACCACTTGTGAAGTTCCCTACCCTCAACAACACTTGGGTCCTTATAGGACCCTGAGCAGTACTGATGCTCAGGAATTTGGGACCTTGTGTTTTCTTCTGAATCAGAAGGCTCAGCAACTTGATTTCTCTTGCCCTTGACAGTAGTCTTCTACCTACTTCCTGTCATGAGAAGGATTCCAGGTATGACACAGAGCAGGTGGGGGAGAAGGGCCAAAAATAAGGCCATTAGGACCACTAGCTACTACAGTCACTCAAAGACTTCTCTCCGCAGGAAGCCTCATTCATAGCTTGTAGTATTAGCAAAGGTCACTCTCATACTTTTTCTAAAGCAACGTAATTAAGAAATGCTCATGTATATGGTGAAGGGCAAGGTCATATTTCTAACAGTTGTGCAGAACAGAAACATTTGGAAGGTTTGTCATATGAAGGTGAGGAAAGACAGACACATAATTAAATTATTTCTTCTACACACCTCTCAAAAGCACTTTTTTTATTCATTATGCTTTATGGTTATTGTGGACTATTGTATTGGGAAAGTATTTTTGAAATTAATCAAATAGCAACAGTTTGAGACAGACGATACTGCTGCTCTGCTATAGATTCTGATTTTTTTTTAATCTCAAAAAGAATTTAAAAATGAGCTGCAGAGAAGGTCAGAAGCATTTGAACTGAAGATCATTAGGAGGATTATGTTTAGAAGAGGATTTGGAGGATAACAATTAAGATTATGAGTAGGGTTGCTTTTAAACTAAACCAAACATGCTTTAAAGGATTTTTTTTCCCTCACCTGGAAAAGCCTATTTCAATAATGGTCTGCCAAACTAGGTTTACCAAGAAGATCTTTACTTGACAGTTGGCTCTACCCCAGTAAAACAGTGCCAAGATAGAGAATTTACCCTTATTTCTGTGTGGTTGCCATCTGTGTTTTCTGTGAAATTAAGATTTATCTGTTACACAAGGAGAAACTTGCATGCTCATTATCTGGGAGTATCTAGTGGGCAATTACACTGGGAGTGGGGTGGGCAATTGCCATGGACCTAGAAATTTTCTCCTTCCTCAAATCCTCCAGAGGCCCCATGAGACTGCCAAAATCCCAATAAGCAAGCAACAGTTCCCACCAAAGGGGCTGGAAGTCTACTTCTGTTTTGAAAAAGTTTTTTTCCCTCCCCTAAATGTTAAACAGTACTAGGGCCATGACAAATTATTTAAAAGGTGAAGTGCTGCTCTTTCTGGAGGCTTCCAGGAAAGCCAATTGATTTTTTTTTCTTTTTCCTTTTTTCTAAACATAGAAGAAAGGGAATCTACAGAGTCTGAAGGGATCAAAAGCCATGGAAAGTAGACTTCAGACATCTGGCCCAAAGGCTACCATTTTGCCCAGCCATCTAAGCTAGGGAAAGGAACAAATAGGATAAGGTAGTACATTCTTTTCTTTTTCCAATGGAATGCGTGGTATGTAAAGAAGGGCAGGAGTTGCTGTCTAGATGATGAAAGACTTTTTAAAGTATTGACTCAAGATTAAAGGGTGTTATATGAGGCAACAACATCTTTTGGGCCTCTTCTTGGGGGCCATAGAGTAAAGACTGAAGGAAAAAATGGAAAAGGAGGGAGCAGATTAGTTAGGGCTTGTGTTCCCCAATATCAGGACTTGAATCCCTTTCTCTTTTCCTCAAGGTGAGCGTGATGATATTCAGGGTGTGAGTGCTACCTTGAAAATTGTGTGAATACCCATTGGTCAGTAGAGCAAAGAGGATTTAAGCCTATTATTTTTGATTGTGACATAGATTTAGGTTCACTATTTAGGATGAGGAGTGGGATACTAAATGGAAGTACAAGAGGGAGTTGACTGTTAAATTTATTAAATATAAATATTTAACAATATTAAATATATTAAGCTTATAAGTAAGGAGAGCTTTGTAATGGAAAATTGTAACTATTACTATTTTAAAAAAGAGAGAATTGAGTGTGTATATATATATATTTTCCTTCTTTGTCAGCCTTGTCTTTTTTAAAAAATAGATAAAAATCTGGGCCCTAAATTTCAGGGGCTAGCATAGCCCTGATGTGACTATTCTAATTAGGACAATGTCTGGGCTTTCTCGTCCAGTAATTTAGCTAATCTGTTTCTCCTTCCTTTTCTCAAACCAGCTTCCTCACAATTTAGCATATCATAGTGAGTGTCGGAGTTCACCCCTGTGCACGAATAGCACAGGGGCCCCTGCCGGAGACGTGGAGGGGCACACGAAACCTCGGTGTAGGTTTTTCTCCAGAAACTCCCTCAGGGCTGCCAGCTCTGGTTCGGAGAGGGCGTAGATCCTTCCCGCGGGTATTGGGGCGCCCGGGACCAAGTCTATGGAGCAGTCGTAGACCCAGTGTGGAGGCAGGCGGTCAGCCTCTTTTGGGTCGAACACATCTGCATAGTCCCGATACTTGTGCAGCAACTCCACTGTGGAAACGGCTCCCGGGGACTCCAATGCGGCCATCAGCCGCTCCGGCCAACAGTGTTCTTGGCAGAAGTGGGACGCGAACAGCACCTCGCGCCGTGACCAGGAGATGTGTGGGTCATGGCGCGAGAGCCAGGGCATTCCCAACACCACTGGGAAGTGGGGTACCGCAGACACCAGGAAGCGAATACACTCGACATGTCCTTGGATCTCCAACTCCACCTCGGCCGTCTGGTGGGTGACAGGCCCTGAGCGCAACAGCCGTCCATCTATAGTTTCTACCGGTTGAGCCTCAGGCAGCGGCTCCAGTGGGATGCGGAGGTCTCGGGCGAACTGGGCATCGAGGAAATTGTTGGACGCTCCGGAGTCTATCATTGCCTCCACCGGGGTGGCCATGGAGTCGCTGAAGGTCACCGTCGCGGCCACCAGCAGCGGGTCTCGCTTTGGCTTGGGCAGGCTTCCAGGGCCTCGGTCGCCAGGCTCCCCCAGGCCTCGCAGGCCTTCTAGACCTGGGGGGAGGCCTTTCCCGGTTTCCCTGTCGGGGTCAGTTTGGCAGGACACACCCAGGCGAAGTGTCCTCCGAGGCCACAGTATAAACATAATCCAGCACGCCGTCGGTGCTCCCTTTCCTCCGGGGTCAGCTGTGGTTGAGCCCCGCCCAACTGCATAGGCTCTTCCACATCTGGCAGGCTGCTGGACGCGCTGACACTGGGTCGAGTAGGTGGTGGCTCTCGGGGCACAGCAGTCCCAGACCTTGCCCCGACCGCTGGTCGCGAGCCGGGAACCGCCACCCAACGGGCCTGTCTCCGCGCTTCCAGACGACCGCGATTCATAGGGCCGGTTGTATCAGCCACTCCAGGGTAGGGGGCGGCGAACTGAGCACCAGTTCATCCAGGATCTCTGCCGATAGTCTGGCCCGGAACTGATCTTGGAGAGTGGCATCGTTATAGACCAGGTCTTGGGCCAACAGACGGACGGCGGTGGTGTATTCCTGCACCGACCCTCTTCCTTGCTGCAGCTGGCGCAACTGGTGGCTCGTGGTCTCGGTCCGCACTGGGTCACCCCAGACCTCCCTGAAGGCCTGCAGGAAGGCCACCATACTGTCCAGGATGCCGCTGCTTTGGTGCAGCAGGGGCGTGGCCCACCTGGCAGGTGAACCAGACAATAGGTTGATCATGAATACCACCTGGGCCCGCTCGCTCAGGAAGTCCTGGCCGTGTACCTGGATGTACAGGCGGCAATTCGCTATAAATGTCTCGAGGTCTGATGGGTCCCCCAAGAAGCGCTGCGGCACTGCGATCGGGATCTTGGCTGCGGGAGGCCGGACCACTTGCAGCTGCCCTACCTGGTACTGCAGGTTCTGCAAGGCCTGGGTCAGTTGGTCCACCTGGGCTTGCAGGTTCTGGTTCTCCTGCGCTTGAGCAGCCACTTGGGCCCTCAAGGCTGCGTTCTCCCCCTCCATCCCGCCCGGCTGGGACGGGGCAACAATCTGTCGGCGACGGGGCGGGGCCAGGCAGGCTAGGGTGGTCTCGAGCCGGGGCTCGCCCCGGGAGCTTCAGTCAGCAGTCCAACAATAAACAAAGGCAATCCTTACAGCAGGTAAACGAAGAAACAAAATAGAGGGTTTCCTCACCCGGATAACGAACAGTCAGCTGGCTGGCAGGGCTTCTGGACAGGAGCACGGCAGGCACGGGTCACGGCACGGACGCCACAGGGATTCCCGACGGTTGTTGCCCCGTGCTAAACTTGACTTCCTTCCAGCCTTAAGTAGGCCCCTGGACCGGCGCTGGCCAATCCAGGAGCTCTTGTGCAGCTGAGAGCCCTCAGCCTGCCTCACAGCTGAGAGCGATCGGCCAGCTGAGAGCTCTCAGCCTGCAGCTGATGCTCCAGCAGCCGGCGGGAGCGTCGGCCAGCCTCCTTGGCTTGCTGTCGCTGTAGCAGTGTGTGGGGGGGCGATGGTCTCCTCAGGATCGAGACCCCGGGGGGCGGTGCCTCAGGGTGGTGCCTGGGCCCCGCCCTTCCCGGGAGAACGCCTGAACAGCCTCCCCTGGTGATAGCGGCCTCGTTACCGGCCACAGCGACAGCCGGGCAGGCGTCCTCCGCGGCGGAACACTCCGCAGCCTCTTCCTCGGTGGTGGGACCTTCGGCGGTGGCCGGGTGGCCGTCCTCCGCGGCGGGAAGCTCCACGGCCTCCTCCGTGGTGGTGGGGGCCTTGTCGGCATCCGGGCGGCCATTCCCAGTGCCGGAGGCCTCCGCCACAACTCACGAGGAGACTGGGGCGTTCTCCGCCTCAGGAGCCGCTTCTGCGGCGGCCTCCGTGGCTCCGGAGGGGCCAGCAGGGCCGGAGCCCCTGACATCAATCTTCACTTTACCTATATAGGTATAGCTGGAGCAGGTTGTATAGTTTTAGTTTTATCTGTACTACCTCTTCACTTATTTCATGGTACCAGGAGAGAATGGGACCTTGAAAAGAAAACAGCAATTACCACAGGTAAGCAATTAATTTAATTTCGTGTTCTATGGTACTATAAAGACCATGATATTAAAAAGATTATTTTTATTTACTGTATTGAACAAGCATGATTATTATTTGCCATAGAAAGGCTCACATAGCCCAAAGTCTCATTGTGATGTCTGTTTTTAATGTCACTATGCTCAGCATGTCCCATGCCCTCTGGATTGGAAGTGTAGCGTTTCAAGGTTTATAATAGCATCTTTGAGTCATCTGAACATTCTGCCTAATACATATACTGACTCAATTGTAATTGTGTATATGTATGCGCACACAGAGAGAGAGAGAGAGAGAGAGAGAAGAGAGAGAGAAACAGACATGCAAAAACATTGTAGATTCCTTTAAAAGAATCAATTCAAGGATTCCAAATTAGTTGTGAAGAATCTGATCCTGATCTGAAAACCAGCCTCCAGTATCCTCTTCATGCTTCACTGCTGACATGCATAGGAACAAACGCTACCCATGCACCAATAACTGATAGATTTTTATCAAACTCTATGGTCTCGAAGCATCAGAAGGCTCTGACATCCACTGCCATCATCTGATGTTTTTGAGCTGTTAATGACATGACATGTATCACAGCAGAGATCAGGCTCTAAGGAAATGTAAAGAAGAATAGTTGTCTCACAGTAACTAGGAATGCACTTACTGAGCAAAATTTAGCTTATGTGTATTGAAAAGACTAATATGAATCAAAACAAACCTCTTTAATAACAGCCTATTGATGATTATAAGATTATACATTGCAAACCACTGATTTTACAGCTAAGTAATGCTGCTGAAAATCAGATTTCACTTGAAAAAATCTTGTTGAGTTGGCTAGGTACAGTGTTAATATCAACTAGAGTAGACCTCTTGAAATCAGTGGGACTACCATGGGTGGTGACTAAGCTGTTTCATTCATTTCAATGATTTTACTCAAGTTGAGACTAACATTTTGATTTAACTTTCTATATGTTACTAGCATTCCTAAGCTTAATGTCTGAAGTTATTCTCTACTGATTCAGTAAAGATAGAATCATAGAATCATAGAATCATAGAAATGTAGAGTTGGAAGAGACCACATGGGCCATCCAGTCCAACCCCCTGCCATGCAGGAAAACCCTCAAAGCACTCCCAACAAGTGGCCATCCAGCCTCCGCTTAAAAACCTCCAAAGTAGGAGACTCCACCACACTCCGTGGCAGCACATTCCACTGCCGGACAGCCCTGACTGTCAGGAAATTCCTCCTGAGGTTCAGGCGGAATCTCCCTCCTGCAGCTTGCATCCATTGCTCCTTGTCCTGGTCTCAAGAGCAGGAGAAAACAAGCCCACTCCCTCCTCGAGTGGAAGAGAAGAAGACAAGACAGCCATTTTGGTATATTTTAGCTAGCTGTACAGGGGTTAAATACCATCAAAATAGCATTTTGTAAAAATTCTTTTTCAGTATGGCACGTTTGGTAAACTTCAAGTTTGTGGTCTAGGCTTTTTCCCACTTTTGCAGATCAATTGTGCGGCCCAAAATCTGTGCCCATTTAATCATATTATCTTTAATTAACTCTTGCTCCAATTCTAATTTTGTCAAAATTGTATATATCAATGATATGTTCTTTCCCCTCTACTGTTTTAACATTCATATTATTTGTTTTACTGGATGTTGTAAATGCTGAAAATGTAGGGAGGAACTAGGTACTTTTTTTTCCACTCCTGGTAGACATGTAAAAAAGCTAAAGCTTTTTGGAAAACAATACATAATTTAACCAGAAAAATAACAGAAATAGAGTTCCTAATGTACCTGGAGCTATACTTGCTAAATATGCTGAAGGGACTGAATGAAAATCAACAAAAGAAATGTGGTCATTTGATATTGTACAGGGTTACAGCAGAAAGAGTGCTGCATGCTTCTAATTGGAAATCAGAGGAGATATCCACTAGTGAGGACCCGTTAACTAAATTATTAGATATCTTTCAAATGGATGTTTTAACTATGTATGTATGTGTGTGTGTGTGTGTGTGTGTGTATATATGTGAACAATAATCAAAGTACTGATAAACTGAATCAAGATTAGAGAATGATCAAGAATGTATGGAAAGAGAAATAGAGCAATGTGTATCAAACAGATATTTAAACTTCTAGAAGAACTGAATGCATTATTCTTTCTTTTCTTTTTTTCTATTAATAGATGCAGCTAACTTCAAGGAGATTTTCCCTTTGTACTCTATTGAAGATCAATATGTGATTTTGAATATTTTAACACAGATATTATTTTCTTTATTATATCAAGTTATAGCTATGGCTCACAGACATATAGCATTATTAAGTAATTTAGATAATATTTTATTGTATTACAATATTACTTAAATAATTTACAGCTGTTTTGTTATACCTGGTATTTTCCCACCTTGTAAGCATATGCCAACATATCTGTTTATTCCTTGATGTAATGGTTAGTCAGCAAGTATTTATCTTAATCTGTAATCAATGTTATTGTGTCTGTGTTGTGTATTTATAGCATATTAAATAAATGTCTTTCAAAAAAAAAAGAGCCTTGTATGTAAGACGCAAGTCCATATGAGAAGGTGAAAATGACTGAATGTAGAACTAAATAAGAATTCAGCTGATGATCTTGGCTTATAATTTTAGAGAAGGCCAACTCTAACATGAGACTGAATGAAACAGTTAACTCAGGAGATGGGGATTTGGGAATGATAAATCTATCTCCCAACGCACAAGATCCCATGTCTGTAGAGGACTGCTAATGTTCCATGAAGCTTTCTAGAACGTAATACTACGCATTTTTGATGTGGTTGTGGCAGTATCATATCCTCCTCCCGCACTGAGAAAAGACAGGTATGGTTGTCATGATCTCTCTTTCTTTGGTGCAATTTAAGAAGTCAGAAGCAGTGGATGAATAAAATTTTGATTACTTAAGACGAAGTCATACAGAACTTTTAGCCAGTTTTTATTAAAATAAGAATGATGCAACTCTCACACAGGCTTTAAGAACATTGGAGTCCTTCAGAGACCCTTTTCGCACCTTACCTTTTCACGGTGCTGGGGTGCGGGGCTCACACGAACACCCTCCAGCGAGAGGTTCTCATGTCCCAGTTCCTCCAGCTCTGCAGCTACTGCCCACTCGTGCGAAAGCCCCCTCTTCCCGAGCTGCACTGGACAGGAAGTGTGACTGGCCCAGCTCCCAAGGCTCCGCATGCAAGGTAAGTGCATGCAGGGCCCGGGAGCGATGCATGACTGCTTACCATTTTCGGCTTAAAGCCAAAAATGAAAAAGTGTGTGAGCGGTCCCTGCCAGGTCCTGGAGCATTGCACAAATGTGAGTGTGTCATGTGGACCGCTCCTTACATGTGTGCGACACTCGAGCAGCCGTTTCGCATTGAAAATGCTGTGCGAAAAGGGCCAGAGTCATGGTTTGTTGTACAATTCATCAAGAACTAAACTTAACGGTTGGCATTTTACATTATTGCTTCTTCCAGGAGCAAGCAAAGATCTTTATATTCAGGCAGGCAATTTAGTATAGAAAATTTTTAAAGAATGAACTAGGAGGTGGTGTACTGTTTTAGATTTAATTGCTTCTTTTAATCTCTTTTTAGCTGTTTTAATTCCTTTATAATTTAATTCTGTTTTAATATTTACTATTTATACGTTTTTCAATTGTATTGTTTTTAATAAGTAAGCAGCTTTGAGGCCCTGTGTTGAGTAAAAAAAATGGAATAACAAATTCTTGTTTGGTTTTGAAAACAAAGGTAGTCTGGAGCGCCTCAAAACCCATATTCTTTTTTCATGTAAATGTGTATTTTCTGGCTTTCAGTGTTTAGGTTTTGGGGAACCCACCAAAAACATTTGATTCTGCATCCACAAACACTTTGGTGGACATGGGATCATTTTATATCATGCATTACATTGGGATTCTCTTTGAGGTCCAACATACCCCCACTCTTTGGCAATATATTTTTCCCTTGGAAGAGTACTGATAAAAGCAGTAAAATAAATTATTCAAAAAATGGGGAATTATAGAGACACTCTCAGTCTATATAATTTATGTAGGTCATGGATGCCAGCCTTTTGTAGTGCTGAATTTAGATTGCTTGGACACACAATTTCATTTTTATTGATTGGAATGAAGAATATGCTTAGCTGAAGCTAGCGGTCTAATGACCTTGTTTCACCCAACGATGTTACTGTATTAGAATGTCAGAGTATTTAGTACTGCAGTTCCCTGTCATTCTCTAGCAACTTTCATCTGAGATCTGAACTGAGAAATTTGTCCTCCACATTAAGTAACATTCCACATGAAACAGTGGTCCATTTACACTCCAATAAATATAATATGTGAAAGGACAACCTTTTCCCTATCCTTGTGTTATTATGCCCACAAATGATGTACCTGGATCCTCACCTTATCAAATGTGACTAAGCAACTGGCAAGGCAGAACAGGAAACCCTTTCCTCCCCCTCATGATCATACTGAATAGCTGTTTTAAAATAATACAGGGATGTGTTCAGTTATCCTGAGATATGTGTATCCCCTCCACCCTGCCATGTCTACACATTCAACCATAGTAGAGAGAAGATAATTATATACAGAGACCCCTTAAAATTTGTACTTTCTTTCCTATTTATGAAAACTTGGATTCAAAATTGAAATAGAGAATTGTGTGCTGAACATTCACTCCAGTGTTCATCTTGGTGTCCCATTTTTGATGTCAGATGTTATGCAGTGATGTTCTTATCATATTTCCTGGTTCCAGTAGAATACTGAATAAGGTTATTTGAAAATTTAACTCTGAAGAATGGTTGCTGCCCTGAATGTGCATGCAAATTTTAATCCCAATAATATCTTCAACAGAGGTGTGTGTATGTGAGTGTGTGTGCATGCATTTTTATTCCAAATGGTTGAAAACTGGTCTGGGAGATAAAGTCATTGGCATTGGCAAACAGAATTGTATCTTGAAGGTGTGCACTAGATTGCATTCTTATAATTCAGTGTTCCAAAATGTTGAACAATACAGGCTTAGCAAAACTACCAACAAAAAGAATGCCAGATTGCGAAATTAAATCAAAGGTCTCACGTGCTTTGCTTGGCAAGCTAGGAATACAGTGCCAGTGCATAGTGTATTGTTTGTCAAGTCTTTGTTAAGCAAAACATAAAACTGGTAATTTCTCTTTCTGCGGGGTGCAAGCGTAAATGAGGGAGTGGTAGATTGTACCCTAGTTACATGGGCAACTCACACTATGACAAAGGAAAAATGTATGGGGGATTGTCTCTAACAAATTTCTGCGTTTTTTTTTAAAAAATCAATATACTAGATGTCTTGAAAATGCTTTCTCCACCCCCACCCCCCTCCAAATTAATTTAGTATTAGCCGAACAAAGGGCTCTGTGTCCTGACTTGGTTCATCCATGTGCAACGAACAATAAATCACAAACATTTTCTTCTTGCAAAATGGTATGATTTTTTTCCCATTGTTCCTGTTGATCATAGGAACAATTTGCGCATTAGCAAGACTAATATTTGTATATTTTTTAATAAATGTACAAAATTTAAAACTCTGATAACTGCTGCCTTGTTGCATGATCCAGTTGAAAAGCAGAAATGCTGAAGGGGGTATTTGTGGTTATTCTTTTGTGCTTGCAGCTCATGGATGAATAAATTTAAGCAGGGAAAAGATGCCAGTGACATTTTTGCACAAATTGTGCAAAGCATGATGGGGAAAAAAAAAGATGTTCCTTACTCTTGAGCTGGAAAGAGAACTCTGGGGAGGGGATGTAATCAATTTAAGGCAGCTTGTCTAAATCACAACTAAAATATTGGTGAAATTTCTTCACTTTCATAGCCAATGTCTATATTGGGAGGTCACCAAGGCCTACAGGCCTTTGTACTCTGCGCTCTCATACTGACTAAAACAGGCACAGGATTTTTGTCTATAATCTCACTTATAATAGTTTCTGTGATGCCCAAATACCTCAATGTGAAAGAGGACCTCGGCACATGGAGTTCAAAGATTTCACCACAGAATTATTAATTTGTTCTCAGCTGAGGGTATTATAGTCTAATCTAAACACATTTTGATTACTTGAAGGAGAAAATGCAACAAATGGGGCAATGAGAAGGCACATTTTTACCCAAAATTTGTTAAAGTGAGGTTTCTATTTTGGTTTGTTTAAGGAATGAAAAGAATATACAAAAATATTTTTTAAAAAATGTTTGAACAACATGTTTCTTGATTATCTGGAAACTCTGGTGAGAAGAATGATGAATGATCGTAATATTCACAGGTTGGCACTTTTTTATAGTTTACAGTTAAACAATTAAAAATACTTAACAGAAAGAAAATATAATTCAGCCTCTACTTTCTATTCCAGTTTTCTAACTGTAGGGATTTCCTTAACTCCTAAAACACCAGATACATTTTGCCTTCCACTTGAAGTTGTATGGCTCAGTTGCTCATTTCTTCTCTGTTCCAAATAGTTCCTACTGCAGTTTGCTATATGAAACAGATGTGGAGCGCTAAGGAAAAATAAACAGATGAGAAGGGGAAAGGGAAAATGCATTCAAAGATGGTCCCTTTCTGACAAAGGCAGTTAATATTTCATAATATGAATGAAGTATCCACACCGAGATTATCAAGAGAGACAAGCTCATCTGAAGGTTGCATTCAAACAATTATGCTGGTTCTTAAAAAAGGTTAAAAAATGATGAAGTCATTAAAATTTTAAAAGTTACAAATTATCCTGTGAAGCTTCACTGGCTGGAAATTAGCCTTTGCTATAGCCTTCTGCTAACAATCTATAGATCATTTTATTATTCATGAATTTTAGTAATTTTCAGGACACCACAGGTCATCCTATGCTCATTTATTTGCTAAACACCTTGCACTAGTATTCTTTTGTTGAAAAATTGCTACTATTTACTTCCTGAGAGACAAGCGAGCAACAAAGTGGCAGTATTTGGCTCCAGACATCCTGCATGCAAGGCAGCATATACATCTTGCTGTCAGAGAAATAAATGAGCCTTTAAATTGGCTGCAAAGCTTTAAGAACTCAAATTTATATGTCTAGTTATCAAACAGAAAAGTTCAGAACGCCTGCCAATAGAAGATGTAATTGTGACAAACGGTAACATTTTACCTTTTAACTTCTCAGCCTCAACACTACAACTTCATTAGAAACAGCAGCAGCCCCTCTACCCCACCCAAGCAGTCTCCCTCATGGATGCATGCACACAGTCACATTTCTGTCTTGATGTGTTGCTTGCTATTTTTTGAGAGTAACAAAAGGACTAAACCAGAAAAAAAGAAATCCTTGCTAAGTGTCACTATAAGTAAGTCCTTGTCTCTGGGCCTCATCTCCACCGATGTTCAGTATAAATGATAGTAATGTATTCACATGACTGGTGAAAGGAATTCTGAGAAAATGTATGTGAAGCTTTTTTCTCTCTCTCTCTCATTAAATCATTCTCTCTAATGTGACTTTCTCTTTTTCACTCCTGTAAACTATAGACAGAGGCTTGGGAAGGGGCACAAAGACACATGGTATTTATCCCTTTCCATTTTCTCAAAACCCTTTCTCCTGTATTATAAAAGTCTGAGGCCATTTCTGCACTACCCTGTTATAGTGCTATTATTCCACTTTCAATCTCCTATGGAATCCTGGGGCTTGCAGTTCAGGGAGGGGCCTCTAGAATTCTCAGCCAGAGAGCTCTTGGCCCTCAGGAAACTACAAACCCCAGAATTCCAGATGAGGCTGAAAGTGCAGTAATGGCACTATAACAGTATAATGTGGAAATGGCCTGAGTTTCAGAACTGAATGTCAGCCTTGAACATTGTTGTTGTTGCTGCTGTTGTTCCTGTTGTGTGCCTTCAAGTCATTTCCGATTAAAGTTAGTGTAAAGATCAGGGTGCAGCCCTAAAGTGAATCTATCACAGGATTTTCTGGGCCTGAGAGTGTGGCCATTCCACACTAAACTATTAAAGCACTATTATTCCTCTTTCAACATCCTATGGAAACGTGGGGTTTGCACTTTAGGGAGGGGCCTCAAAGTAAGTTCTTGTCTCTGTCTACTGAACATCCACCGATGTTCAGTATAATGATAGTAATACCCTCAAGGGTTCTCAAATACCCCTCCTTAAACTGCAAACTCCAGGATTCCATAGGATGTTGAAAGTGGAATAATAGCACTATAACAGCCTAGTGTGTAAATGGCCTGTGTCATGGGCCCAAGGTCACTCAGTGAGTTTCCATGGCCAAATGGAGAACTGAATCCTGGTCTCCAAGGTCGTACTGCAACACTCAAACCAATACACTGCACTGGCTCTCCTTAAGCACAGTGTGACACTATTGCACAGTATATCACTATATATCTGTACAATATACATTATACTGAATATATTTTACACTGTATTACCCTCTATGTGTGTGTGTGTGTGTGTGCACGCACACAGAGACATGCACACACAAGTAAGGCATCATGACCATGACTAAGATTTAATGGGAGATAACTCCACATCTACAGTATTATCATTAGAATTATTTTTGTTATTTTTATAATTATAGGGGCTATTGTGGCTTCAGTATTTAGGTATCTTTTGCAGCACAGGCCAGTAACTTGTGTGATTTAGATGGGCCTATTTTAAAAATTATAATGATAACAACATTATCTTAGCTACTTTTTAGAAATAAAAAAAATGTAATTAATTACTTTTCTGGGCCTCAGAATCACAGTAGTTAACAATTAATTTTACAAATAATTTTCATACCTCTAGTATTCATACATGAATATTATATTATCCTTAGGAGAGGTAGATCTGAGTCAAATGTCTAGATGCTGAAGCCTTTTTGATCAAGGTATCCCCTCCTTTCAACCCATCTTCAGTTTTTGGGGTGATGTGTAATCTTTCACTATAATAGTTTTCTTTTCCTTTTCCTTCCTATCCTACTATCTGGAAAAAAGTAAAGACTCAAAAGGAAAGGAAATAAGAAAAAAAAAAGCACTAAAAACAATGTCAAAAGCTTTGGTCCATCCAATCAGGTTAATTTTAAGATGGTTGCTAGGTGATCCTTACCAGTATTTTTCTTAAATTTCAGCCTCACTTTTTAGGGCAAGCCCTTACAAGACAATTTATAGCAGAAATGTGAAAAAAGCAATTTAACTGCAGAAGCTGTAAACTGATACCTCTTGACTTCCAGGTAAATCAGCGTTGCTTCCCGGTATATGTAATATTTCTCTCTGCTGATTCTTTGGCTACAGAGTTTGCTTTGCTTTGCTTTGCTTTTCCCTATCTCACTGTACCCTAGGAATGGGAAAACTACAGCTCATTGCTCTGCAGGGTTTTTCCTAAAATGTGCATTTCTTTATTTTTTTCTTTAATGGCATTATGTTTTCCCACCCAAGTTCAGCAGGAAAAGCACTGAATGCTGTACAGCCAATGGAAGAAAAGAACTGAGTACACTGTGGCAGGGACTAGAATTGGGTAGAACCTCCAGATTAGAGATGCATTTTTTTGCAAATTTTGTTCTTGAAGTGAGCAATGACTAATTTTAGCAATGTCTTTCCACTGCAATCAATTCTTTGAAAACTGTACAGTTTTTGAAGACTATTCACAGTTTTGGACTTATTGTCCTCCTACCTGGAAAGAAGGTGCCAGGTCTGGCCCATGTTACCTTAAATTCTAGCTACACAGAATGCAACAGGATTAACATCATCGAGATGTAAACAATGTTACTCTTCAGCAAACAGGTGTAGAAAGCAAAACCATTCCTGGGTTAATGGCAGGAGAGGGCAGTTCTATGCAAAATCTTCACATGGTTTTTCTTCTGCAGAAAACATCATTTTTACACAGGAAATAACATTTCTGCCCAGAAATATTGTGTGCTTTACAGAACTGTTGTTTTCTAAACAAGAAAGTCAACATTTTGCACAGAATGTCCTGAAATACAGTTTTTTTTCTGTAGAGGAAATGGGCTTTCCTTCATAGAACATGCCATTTTTGGTAAAAAGAAAAATGCAAGTTTTGCACAGAATGAGTCTTGAATTGTGAACATTCTTGTCAATCCAGGATTCTTTTTGTCAGCCTTTCCCAAAACTTGAAAACCATACAGCCACTTTGGCACTATAGTCAGTGCAATAGTCCGTGTAGGTAATATTGCTACTTTCAGGTCAATGTCAATGGCCGCTATTGTATGCCATGTCATATATCATATGTGCATGTGTGTGTGTGTGTATGCATACATGTAGATAAATGTATATCTGTGTGGGTATGTGTATGTATCATATGTATCATGTTAAATAATAAATATCATGTTAAATAAAGTCAAGTTGTGTATATTTAAGGTTCTTTAGTGCATAAATGAGACTCAACATGGTATCGTAATTTGAGTGGTGGATTAGCACACTGCAAGACCAGGGTCTGAATTCCTGCCTGGCCATGGAAACCTACTTGGGTGACCTTGGGAAAAATCACACTGTAAGGGCAAAACCCCTCTGAACAAAATTCTGTGAAGAAAATCCCATGATGATTACACCTTAGAGTCACCGTAAGTCAGAATGGACTTTTAGACACACAACAACAGCAGCAGCAACAACAATAAAAACAACAACAGGAATACATAAGTATCAATTTTACAGTAATTCATCCAGAAAGAAGATCAAATAGAATTAAGGGTGAACTTACAAAGAAATGACATGGATTGAATGGTCTGTTCTTCCTTTGTGCATGGCTGTTAATGGATCAAGCTCCTAAGCATTGTCATATCAAACAGCATGAATACTAGTCATGTTGCTTCTCAGAATTTAAATGGTCTGCATTGTATTATGGTTTAGACTCAGTCTTAACACTTCAATTGATTAGTATTGTCTTCTAAAATTGCTACAAGAAGGAGAACAGGGACAAAAACCTCCTATAAAACCACAATTTGACGCAAGTTGTCCATGATTCCCCCACTGTAACTGCTTATTTCTTGACAATTACTGATAAAAGTTCAATTTTCTTAATAACATGCATATTGGATTTTCAGCCTCTCACATTAAGTGTTTTGTGTAATGTAAATGTAGTTAGAAAGCAGTTAACAGAAGTGATAACTATAAAACAGAATGGAATAAAAAGAACAAAGCCTGACCCAACATCCTCCCTTCATTTCATCTTCGCTTAGCAGAGCGGGAGATAGAAACAAAATGCAAAATGTCCAATGCATACTAGACAGGAACACAATACTCTGCAAATACACTCACCTCCTTCATTCAATGGGCTGAGGACCTCAACAACCCTTTCACATTTGAATCTGTGACATATATACATCAATGCTGCACAGACATTTACTTGGATATTCAGACATCTTTTATTGATTTGTTTCCATAGATTCTTTCACTATTGTACTTCTATTTTTTTCCTCACTTGTTATTTATTTCAGATTGCAATTGATTTATTTTGATCCACAGAACCCATCTGGGACCACACTATACTGAGGTTTCTAGCATCTACATTAGATAAGTAATTCAACTGTCTTCCACCACTACACCACCTTTATATCTGCCTGGAGTACTGGAAGAGGCAAGGCTGATTTGTGTGTCCTGGATGGTGAAAAAGTCACTGGGCACCATGACACAGTACGTCATAAAGTAGTTAACATCAGGACAGAGGTTACTAGAGTATAGAACTCTGGCATGCCCTTACACTTGCTTTCTTGTCCACTTGATGGCTTATCCTCCCACATTGTTCATCAGTGCAGGCTGCAGCTAGTTGCCAATGGGACCAAGGTAGGAATTTTTGGCCTAGTCACCAAATTGGAAATGTTAGAAATAAGTGGTAGGGAATTTTTGCCAACCCTGTATTGTTCACTCAAAGGACAAAATCGATTGACTATTAGGCTGTTGCCATTTACTTAGACCACACAAGAGTGAACATAGTGGTGAAATGTAATGATTCTGTAAGATAAGTGGGATGCAGGATTGATTTCCAGAATAGCACCTTGGGTTGTCTGGATACGAGACAGGGAAGGAAGCAATGAGCAATTTTATCAATTTTCTTCCTACTGTGGGATAGTGTTCAAAAACAGCAGTTTTCAGAGGCTAATCAGAGTTCAAGATTATTCTACACAAAGTTTACATGTGGGTGTTTTGCACGGAACATAGCATTTTGTCTTCAGGGAATAGCATTTTCTACACAGAAAATAATGTTGTTCTTTCCACAGTGATGTTACCTCAAATGCATGGTACCTCTATCAGAATCCACAATTAAATGTAAAAATCGGGAATTAATTAAATTAAGAAGGCTGCAAGAAGGGGGTAACTGGTGCGACCTTCTCACCTCTGTTTACTGGTCACTGCAATAAAATCAGACACAGACTTATAAATCATTTAGAATGTGTTTTATTTGTGGAAAGTCAAACATACAAAGACTGACATTCACACATACACTCACACAAGGCTAACTGGAAGACAGGGAGGAAAGTTTAATATAGAGAGGTTTCAGGATAGAATGGGCAACATTTACCATTCCAGAGAGAGAAGGAAAGAGACCGGGGGGGGGGGGGCAAAGAAAATCAGTGGGGCTCAGGCTTGCCCCCAAGGACAGTATGGCATTGAGAATCAGGGTGACAGAGTGGATGCCTGAAATTCTTGTACTGCAAGGAGGTACCTAAAATCAGAGTTTCTTGTACCCCAAAACTTACCCTGAAGGCATGAGGTGTTGATGACTCTCTGCCTGGGCAAACAATTGAGTCTGCAGAGCAGACAAAAGGTGGCTGGAATGGGTTGATGGTGCTAACATGTGAAGAAAATCTCTTGTTGATTTTAACATGTAGGTGACAAAGACTTTGTTGACTATATGCCAGCTCCGTATTGAAGACAGGGTAAGGGCTGATGTGGAGGGGTAGGAAGGAGGATTATGGAAGGCTTTGATAGGAAAAGCACACAAAAGGGGTGTTTGCCCTCTGCATCTATTGTTTTTCCTAAGAAGATTAGCTTAGAGCCATTAAGTTGGGCATTCCTGACTAATTCTCAGTGAAGTATGACCTAGGTTACCTTTCTAGCCAGTGTTTCTTCCCCACATGACTTTTCAGCCATAAGTGTGTATAATTTATATTTTGTGCCAATTAAAAATAGCTGCAAATTAATATGTGTCAATTAATATGTGCCAATTAAACCATATAAATTAGGTGATGTGCAGAATGGTATTTTCTGTGCAAAATAAGTACAATGCACAGAATAAGTCTCATCAGTCCAGGATTCTCTTCTTCAGGATTCCCTAATGGCACAGTTTCTTTGGCCATTTTTCTAATATTTTTTTGAATTTTTTTCCCATCACTATCCTTTACTAGCTAGCCCAGAGCATCTTTTTTTCCCTTTCAGATCCCACTGTTTCCAACACCCTTATGAGCAGAAGAATATGGACAATGTCATCATTGCCAACTCTTTAAACAGAGTATACAAAGATAATGCATTAAAAGAAATATTTTTAAATAATTTATTATTATTTTTATTGAACTTCTGTAACCTGCTATGGAGCCTTGTCAGCTGAAGAGCACAGTAAAAGTACTTAAATGA
Source organism: Iguana delicatissima (assembly GCA_948472985.1). Lineage (NCBI taxonomy): Eukaryota > Metazoa > Chordata > Lepidosauria > Squamata > Iguanidae > Iguana > Iguana delicatissima. The sequence continues at coordinate 75,108 of CAOKZL010001554.1, read as the reverse complement.
ATGAATGTCTATTCAGAAGTAAATTATGTCCAATGGGGATTGCTCTATAGCAAGACAATTCAAGATTACAGCAGAAGAGAAAAAAAGAATGGAATTACTGTGATCTTTTTTTTTTTTTTTTTTTGTAACAGCAGGTGCTAACATATCTTCTTCACAAGTCATGGCACATTGCACTAAGTAGCCTTTTGGGCTCAGAAAGGAATTGTTCTAAGAATAAAACTACTAAACAATGTTTTTAATATTAAGAAGTGCTGTTGTCGTGGTAAAATACAGACCTTTAGTTTTAAAAAAAAATGCTCAAAAATGTGCTTACAAATCAAATGTAGATATTTTAAATTCCTACAGTAATGTATACGGAGAAAGAGAAGGAATATGATCACCACAGCAATTTTATCTCACAGTATGAAAAGGTGGAATACACAAGCCTTATTCAGGTATTTAAATTCCCCATGTGCTCAACATTACATAATGGGAAGCAGAGATGAGGGTGCTGGCTTTGCCCCCTTTGTCCCATTGCCACCCCTGACTCTATAATTCTCTAGCCTTTGGAAGCCCTTTGTAAGTAGATTTCTCAAGCAGTTTAAAGCCTTGGATCATCCAGGGTTCTAACTGGTGTAGGAAATCTATACAAGTACAGTAGTCTGCCTGTTGCAGACATCCGTCCTTCTTTAGTTAGGAGTGGTCTACTATGCTTATTCCTGTGCTCCTCCATTAAATTCTAATCTTATTGGAGATTTTAATATTCAAATGGGGCTGTCATAAGACCTTCAGCATATAGGACATTTGAATAGTAGTGGTGCTACAAAAAGATCAGGCTCTTTTAGTACTCTTTTTAGGCCATTTATTGTAAGCATTAATAGATATAAAAAAATAACATGTACATTCCATCAGGGAGAAACATAGAGATAGCAATGACTTGCTGCACAGTTTCAGTCTATTTCAGTATGTTGTATGCTAAGGCATCATTAATATGATCCATAATATTATATGGCTATCAAGATGTTATATTTTCACAGAGACTTTTATAAGGACTAAAGCTTGACCTCTCTATTCAGCTCTTCAACAAGTTTGTAACAACACATGTAAAAACATCATTTCCCTCCCTAAAACATAGATTCTTATCCATTAGTTGATTTCTGCAAATTTAGGGAATTACTGGCTGAAATTCCATGGGCAAGAATACTGAAAGAGAAGAGAGTTTGTGTTGGATAGGAGTTTCTTAAAAGTGAGATACTGAAGGCATAATAAAACTGTTCCAATAAGGAGGAAAAATGAGAGGTGTCTAATGAAACCAGAATGGTTGACTAAAGAACTCTCAACTGAACTAAGTGTTAAAAGAAACATCTACGAGAAATGGAAGCCTGGGGAAATCAACAAAAAGGAATTCAAACAAATAGCCAGGATATGTAGAGGGAAGGTCAGAAAAGCTAAAGCACAAAATGAACTCAGGCTTTTTAAGATGTGTCCACAGCAAAAGAAAAAACAAGGAAATGATAGGTTTCTGTATAGAGAAGATGGCCAAATATTAACAGGGGACAGACAAAAGGCAGAGCTACTCAACACCCTCTTTGCCTTAGTTTTCCCCCCAAAGGAAGAAAAAGGTACTCGAACTGTGGGGGTAGGGAGCAGGTGGGGAAGTATGGGAAATGCAGCACAGAATAGGTAGAGAAGTAGCACAGGAATACCTGGCTAAACTAGATGAATTCAAGTCTCCAGGGCCCGATGAACTACATTCAAGGATATTAAAAGAACTGGTAGAAGTAATTTCGGAACCACTAACATTAATCTTCGAAAATTCTTGGAGAACAGGAGAAGTCTCAGTAGACTGGAGGAGGGTAAATATTCTCTTCATCTTCAAAAAAAGAGAAAAAGAAGACCCACATAATTATCACCCAGTCAGCTTGATGTTAATACCTGGAAAGATTCTAGAGCAGATCATTAAACAGACAGTATACTTAGACAGCAATACTGTGATCACTAAAACTCAACATGGGTTTCCCAAAAACAAGTCATGTCAGACTAATCTTATCTCTTTTTATGACAGAGTTTCAGGCTTGACAGATGAAGGGACTACTGTGGATGTAGCACATCTTGATTTTAGTAAGGCCTTTGACAAAGTTCTCCATGATACTCTTGCAAAGAAGATAGTAAAATGTGGACTACACTGTGCTAGTTAGGTGGGTTTGTAATTGCTTTACTAACTGAACCCAAAAGGTACTCACCAATAGCTTCTCGTTACTCTGGAAAGAAGTGACTCCGTGGGGTGCCACAGGGTTCTGTGCTGGGCCCAGTGCTATTCAACATCTTTGTCAATACTTTGGATGAAGGAATAGAGGGCACACTGATCAAATTTGCAGATAATACCAAAATGGAAGGGATTGCTAATACCCCAGAGAAGAGGACCGAAATTGAAAACTACCTTAACAGATTGAAGATCTGAACCAAAGCTAACAAAATGAATTTCAACAGAGAGAAATGTAAGATCTTACATGTAGGTAGAAATAATGAAATGCACAAATATAGGATGGGAAACACCTGGTTGGACAACAGTACACGTGAAATGGATCTAGCTTTCTTAGTAGACCACAAGCTGAACATGAGTCAGCAGTGTAATGCAGAAGTCAAGAAAGCCAACATGATTCTTGGTTGCATCAATAGGAGTATGGTGTTGAGATTAAGGAAAGTAATAGTACCATTCTATTCTTCTTTGGTCAGACCTCATCTGGAATACTGTGTCCAGTTCTGGGCACCTCATTTCAAGAAGGATATTGACAAGCTGGAACATGTCCAGAGGAGGGTGACCAAAATGGTGAAGGGTCTGGAAGCCATGCCCTATGAGGAATGGCTTAGGGAGCTGGGAATGTTAAATCTGCAGAAGAGAAGATTAAGAGAGGGCATGATAGCCATCTTTAAATATCTGGAGGGATATCATATCAATGAGGAAACACTGCTTCAGAGACTAGGGCCATTTTCACATGGCATTTGCCATATGAAAGGGCCACTTGAGCATCATGCGATCATGAGGAGCGATCTGCACAACACACTCACAATCGTGTGATGTTCCAGGGTAGGGCAGGCGCCGCTTGCACACTTATTCATTCACTTTCAGCTGAAAATGGTGCACGATTGCACATTGCTCCAGGGCCCCATGCACACTTGCCATGCATGCGGAACCTCCAGAGCCATGGCAGTCGCGCTTCCTGCCCCAGTGCAGCCTGGGAAACTCCCAGGCTGCGTTGCAGAAGGAAGAGGGGGGCTCTCACGCTGCCTGCTTGGGAGCAGGCAGCTCGTGCAGAGCTGAAGTAGTGGGGATGCGAGAGCCTTTGGCTGGAGGCTGCTCTTGTGATCCCTGTAACCCAGCACCAAAAAACAGTAAGGTGCGGAAAGGGCCTAGGACAAGGAGCAATAGATTCAACTATAGGAAAAGAGATTCCACCTAAACCTCAGGAAGAACTTCTTGATAGTCAGACTTGTTTGGCAATGGAATATGCTCCCTTGGAGTGTGGTGGAGTCTCCTTCTTTGGAGGTTTTTAAACAGAGGTTGGATGGGCATTTGTTGGGAGTGCTTTGTTGCATGTTCCTGTATGTCAGCGAGTTGGACTAGATGGCCACCGTGGTCTCTTCCAACAATATTATTACATGATTCTGTGATTATTATCCTCATGTTCTTCCATATTTCTCTAGTGTCTGCTAAGGGCTTATAGAGACATCCTAGAGCCCCACTATACACCAAAGGGTGCCAATAGGTGATCACCAAAGTCTTATTCTCCCCCATTACATGCTAAGGAAAAAGGCCAAGTGTCTGCTTAGCCCCTTTCCCCCACCAAGCTGGTCAACAGGACCTTGACCTCCTCTCTTAAATCTTTCAGGAACAACTGATTACCATGATCAGACAGGTGCACCCCATCTACTCACTAGAGCTCCGGCTGCCAAAAAAGGATATCAGGATGAAGTATAAAATGACCCAACCCTCTATGTATATAATTCCAAAATTTCATTATTGGCCCTTCTTCTGGAAGAATCAATGTGACTGGGGTCTATGGTACCCTGACACACTTAATACGGTGGCATTGCAGGAAAAAACTAAAGAAATACCAGACCAACAACTTCTAATAATATGAAAACTATGAAGGGCCTTGCCCTTTAACAGACTCATTCCCCCTACCCCATCCAAAAGATGAATGACCAAGATCTCAGGTAGAGGCCCATGATGCTCCTGAAACAATAAGGGCAACATACTGCTCCTTTGCAGGCATCTCTTGCCTAACCACTCCACTGTGGCACAGTCACTCCACCCAAGCAGAACCCCAAAGTGACAATTTTGGGCCTGATGCTCCACCTATGCTGAGACTATGCTGAGACTATGTTGGGGCCACAGACCAGGACTCATCATCATGCCACACTGGACTTAAAATCAAAAACAATACACAGGAACAGGGACAAGTTAGAACAAACAATAAAATCATTCTTCCAGTGGACACACATATCTCTTGACTGCTCCATATTTCCACATATCTCTTGACTGCTCCAGATATAACTTGCAATGGAAGGGCCATTGCTGTGGCTGTGGAGGCTGCTCCAATCCTAAAAGAGTGAGAAATTTAACCCCACCCAGGCCCAAACATAGTAATGCCTTTGATGTCATTGACCAAAACTGGAAACTGGTGAGAGGATTAAACATAGCATGACAAAACAGGATAGCCCATTGTCCTCCACACCTTTCCACATAATGCTGGAGAGTGCATACCAGGCAAAGGGAAGAATCAGAACAATAGCCCAATTTGAGGTGCATCCCTCTCCCAAACTGATCAGTTTTGGAACATATAATATATAATATCACACCCCCTTCAACAAATTCTTTGTCCCTAAATTGCAGAGACTTACCAGAGATATCACCCTTTGCTGAAACTACAAGCTCACTAATTTGCAATGCTCCAAAGCATGTAGTAAGAGAGGCAGTGTGAAACAGCAACACCTCAAAACTTCAGCTGAAGATGTCACACCAAACATTGCCCAGGACCCTAAGCTCATCAGGAGACAAAGGGACATGTGAATCACTAACCAGGCCATGCTCTGTGGCCAAGATCTTTCCTGACATGAAAATCAGAGGTATTATCCAGAAGATCCTGAGCTTTGCCAGTAAACACCAATGCAGATAGTTTAGATATAATAGTTTGTTGTATTAACCCCTTATTTTTCAAAAAAACAAAAAAAAACCACACACAGTAAAGTAAAAGATGGTTGATCAGTAAAAGCCAAACAGCTTCAAACCCCTCAACATGGCACCATTTACAGAATCCCCCTTAGGGTAAGACAAATGGTGAATCAACCTATATTCACCAGAGCCTTCTTCAGAATCACCCACAATGGGGAAAGCCAAATGTGCTACTAGAGGCTGTAAATTGGGCCCACCACACAGTCCTCTGCAGCCCCACTAGCAATTTTATCCTGAACAACATGTTCCAAAACCTTTACAGACTTAAGTTTATAGGCAAAGAAAGGCTTCCTAAAGCCTTCAAAGGGTATACGGAAATCTTCCTAAGAAACAGCACTCAAGTAATGAGCTGCCTCTTTATTAGGATATGAATAGAACAAAAAATTCCAATTTATCCAGGTTAATTTTGCAGGAACTGAGGAACATTCTGACTCTCTTTTCCCTTCTGCTGCATTTTTTTCATCTGGCTGTGCCTTTTGACTTGAGACAATCATGAAAGGAATAAGAAGTTGAGCAGATGAAACATGTTTAAACTTACAAAGCCATTTATTACAAAAACTTTCAACATCAAAATACCAACATAAGTTGGTCTGCCCAAAGGAAACACCTTGATTTTTATGCTAACTGACCAACAGAGGCTTTTGCCACGTACACCCACTGTAAGAGAGCTTACCATGAATAGGGTGTACAGGCATCATTAACTGCATCTGGAGCTGTGAGTGTATGTGATCCCAGTGCGATGCTGGGTTCATGGCCACTCACATCCTGAAGCCCTCATCATAGCCCACCCATGCTGAGCCAGTAAAACCCAAGTATGCCCAAATAATAATATCCATGTATCTAATGAGCAAATAGCAATAGCAACAGCAATTACATTTCTATATGGCTTACCAGTGCTAAGCACTCTCTAAGTGGTTTATAATGTGTTTAGCTAATTGCCTCCAACAAGCTAGGTAATTATTGCCCTCAATAAGCTTTCCATGGTTGGATACTAACAATGACACCTGCAAAAATGAAAAACCCCAACAACCAATTCCTCCAATTTCTCTCAATCTTCCATTTCTACACTTTATCCCTCCCCTTCTCATCCAACAACTTCCTATCCTTTTATTATCTATAGAGAAGTAAAAACAACAACAACATCCAAATACTCCCCATTTGGTATCTTGCCTATGGTCCCAAGAAATAAACTATCCCCTAAATCTATAGTAATATCACCAAATGGGATAGCTCTATAGTCAATTGAGCCAGAGCAACCCTTGATAGGCCACTGATTAGATATCATAGAAGTCATACTCATGGTGGTGACAAGCCATTGGGAAAAAGACCTTTGGCTTTGTAACACAGGAGAAGATGCCATGCCCCCCTGGACCATGGGTATGCTTCCTTCCTTCTTAAAGGAGGGTAAGAATAAAATGGAAGGTTCCATGCATGAATCACACTGTCCCTATGCTGCCCTGACACAGGTGTAAATTGTGAGGAATCAGCCTGAGCTTTGCCAACACCTCCCATGACAGATGATAGATGCCAACCCCTGCAAGGCCAATAAGATGTCCCTGCCCCCATGAATGCTATTGATGAAGCAGTGTTGGCGCAGGACTTACCTGGAGCAGCATGCATGCCTGCGATATTCAAGAAACATCTGCTGATATATGCTGCTTCCTTTCAAAGATCCTCTCTCATTTTCAGGTAGACTCTTACACAAAGCATCTATATGGGAAAGAAGCATAGCATTAAAATCATCCCTGTGAGACCCATCACCACCCTTCTTGACCTTTTCTTCTTCTCCAGTTTCTCCAACTTTGTCAAAATAGCTAGGGTCTCAGTAAATTTGCCCTCATCACCAGATGAAAGGGAGGGGTAACAAGTGGGGGTCCTTAGTAGACCACCTAACAGCCTGCTTTTTAGCCAGCCCTTTACCCTTAGATGCCCAGATCCCTCCCTAGATGTCACAGTGGGAGAGAAGTCAATATACAAAACAGACCTTTTATAACCGTATAATCAAAACAAAAATACCCCCAACAATAAGATCCAGGAGCAATCAAACATGCTCTCTGAAACAGTGAAGATTGTTCCCCACTACCTATGAGTGCAATGATAGATGCCACTTAGAAAAAGGCCCTTTCCGTATCTTACCTTTTTGTGGAGGTGGGGGGGTGTTCGCGTGAGCAGCCTCTTGCGTGAGGTGGTCACTTCGTTTCTCCTTCCTTACCACAGCTGGCTTGCTGGTCACACAAGCGCCGCACGAACGCCCCACCCCTTCCTACCGCAGCTCAACCTGGGAGCTGTAGGGTGCGCTGGGGGAGGAAGTGCGACTGGCCTGCTTGTCTGACGCACCACAGGGCAGGTAAGTGCACGAGGGCCCCAGGAGCCTTGCGCAACCATGCAGCATTTTCGGCTTGAAGGCGAAAATAAAAAAATGCATGCGTGGTTCGCGTTAAACTCATGAGCATTGCGTAAATGGGAGTGTGTCGTACGGACCACCGCTCCCATTTATGCAACACTCAAGGGGCCCTCTCGCAAAAGAAACTGCATGTGAAAAGGGCCTAAGTTGCCACTCACAGCCTAAACCCTTTTGAGGGAGAGGAGGGGATAAAGACCAGATTAACCCCCAATGCAATCCCACAACCCCCAAGGAACCCAGAAAAATGACAAAATTTTATTGCCTTGACAACACTCTGCACTAAATGGCCAACAGCAAGTCAAGCCCCACAGCAAGTCAAGCCACATAAAATGCCTAATTCAGACAAAATGGCTATTATACCAACCAGCAACACAAAATGGCCAACATCACGAGCAAGCCAAAGAATGGCTGCCTTCAGGTACATCCAACTATTACACAATAACAACCAAAAGCCCCTTACAAGTCTGACAGCTAAGCTGGCTGCCCAAATACACCCCAGACAGGCCTGATCAAGTGTGATCATGAACCATCGAAGTAATAAGGGCCTGAACTGCACTATAGAAAGCTGTCCAAATATCACCAAACTGTTCAGCCCTGATCCATAGCTTGTTACAGCTGTCCTTAATGATTAAACAATTAATCACCAAAGAGGAAGGGGAAAAAAGCAGCCAGAGAGCAACCAGACCTGGGAGAAGAGAAAAAGAAAAACAGAAAGAATCACCAACAACCACGCGATCCACGTGGAGCAGTTCTCGAAAGCAAGGCAACCAGCTGCAAACTGCAGCCACCCTACACACTCTATAAAAAGCGGAGGGAGACAAATTAAAAAACAAACAAACACATAAACACACCCACCCACTCATGCCCAGTTAGCAGCAAACAATCACACACAACACCCCCACACTCAAAATACACACACATGAAAACACACTCACGCACAGCCAATAGCAAACACCACATGACAGAGAATACATTGCAGCACCCTACATGTGTGAATCACCTATCTCCAGCAAATCAACCACTAAACTTCATGCAAAAACACACACAACAGCAAAACACAATCCCCTCCAAGCCCACAAACCATTCAGCCAAGAGAAAATCTACCATGGTTAACCACCTGCCAGCAAAAACCCTGAAAGTCAAATGGCGTGTTTAGGGGGCAGACTGCTTGCTGTCTCACTTGCCCCATCACATGTCTCGATCTGCACTTAGCACCAGTCAAACCATCACCCTCTGGTCCCACTGTATGGAGACCATCAAAAGCTTACCCTCCCCTGCTACGAAGTTTGCCACACGAGTCCAGGTAAATGATATCCTGAATAAGAACAAGTATTTTGCAAATGTGTGTGTGTATAATATAATTGTGATTTACATTGCTTGAGAACAAGTTTTGGAGCAGGAGGGGTTCTGTGTATAAACTCAGGCTTTCATGTTTTTGCAATCAGTTTGGCTGTCAAGATGGCCGTGATGGTGGGTAGTCTTTATTTTATTTTATTTAGTAAAAAATGTGATTGTGGAAATTATGATGTCCCTGTACATATAAGAATATTTTCTGTTAAAGGAAAAAAATATTCAACACTTGTAGAGCTTGTAAAGAACCTTCCATTTCAGTACCAATTTGCAGCTTCTCATGTTTCAATTTCCTGGTATTTTCATCTCCTTCTCTTTTTGTTCATATGTATAATGGTAATAGAAAAGAAAGCATTCTTAGAGTGGTGCAGGAGGAAAGCAGTTCGAGGAAACACTACTAGGCAGATTTGAAACCTAGGGCAGCTATCATTTCAAAATCAGTCTCAAATAAAGTTCATGGTGTAAAGAAAAATACATGTGCTCCACATCTTATTATCTGTGGCATCATTTCCAGAATCTGCAGCACTAAATAGTTTCACAAGTTTACATAACCCTAATTACTCACACAAATAGTGCCTACATATAAATATCTTCCACTGTCAGCCACAAAATTCTTAGGTTCAGAACATTTGCACTCTCTCACTCTCACTCTCTTTCTTGCTCTCTCTATCCAATCTGTCTTTTACCTCTTTCCTCCTTCTCCCCCACCTACCTTAAAGTGGATGACATTGAAAGTAAAGTGAAAACCAAAGTCATACTGCTCTTACAAGGTGGATTTCATCCATCACAGTCACTGCTTATAGAAGCAATAATAATATCTCATCTGAACTTTACAAAGGATTATAGCTGTATTTTTTGTAAATGTTTGATTCCAACACTATTTATTTTGCTTTTAGGGAAAAGAACTGGTATGTAAACAAAACTTTTTTTTTCCAGTATTAAGATGCTTTAAAATGAGGCTTTTTATTGGATCTTTCATCTAAAATATTCATAGAAGGAGTGGAGTCTAGAAATAATCTGAAACCTTTTGGGGTTTTCCCATCACTACTACTGTTACCACTACTACTTCTTCCCCCTTCAACTGCAGAAAACTTATGCAGTAGAGAAAGGTGGAACAGTTGCAAAGTGCTGCTCAGTTGATAATGCAATCAATATAGAAACACCTAATAGAGGCATCAAGATAGGCTCAAACCTTTGGCAATGTCACACTTGATTCTGATTCTCACTTGGAGTAGTTTAGTACATTAAAAAGAAGCCAACAAAATGAATTTGAGTGAGTTGTTGTTTCCAAATGACTCAATAGCCCTTATACAGGTTCTGGTGTTTGTCTAAGATTAAATCAAGTGTTTCCTCTCATCTTAACAGTTATAAGAAACTTAAAAGAGTAATCTCTACTACACTTTCAAGGGGCTGCCTACAGCATTTCTCCTCCATTAAGATGTACTAACTGTCCCTTTACTGAAAACACATTATCTCAAATAAAGCTACATAGAATCTTTTTCCATTCACAGTTTTCAGTGAGATTTTTTTAAAAGAAAGATGGAGAAGAAATGTTTTCATAAAATTATGTTTCTAGATTTGAGAAAGAATAGTCTGATTGAAGATTGATTAATAGTTTGTTATTATTTAGTTTTGTTCCAGCTTTTCAATCATCATCATGAACAACAACAACAACAACAACAACAACAACAGAAATATTACTACCTCTAGGCCAGGAAAAAAAAATGTAACGAACAGATATAGGTTGAGCCACCCCGGCTCAATAATAGGACCTGTGAAAATGATCTACAGGTCTCAGTAGGCCAAAAGGTAAATATGAGACAACAGTGTGGTGTAGTGGACGAAGAGACAATGCAATTCTAGATTGCATTGGTAGGAGCAGATTGATTAGACTTTGCTTACAATATTTTATCCAGCTCTGGGCACAACAGTTCAAAAATGACATTGACAAGCTGAAACATGTACTGAGGAGGGTCACCAAGATGGTAAAAGTGGTAAAATCTAGCCTTATCAAAAACGGCTTATGGAGCTGGGTACATTTAGTTTGGGAGCAGAGAAGACTGAGAGATGATAATGTTACCCTCCTGACTTGGGGCTCCCTTAAGGGGATTCCCAAGAGCTGTCAAAATTGTGGGGAAAATTAGCTTAGAGCACTGTTTAGCTATGAGAGGGAGGGTAACTTAGCAGGACCTTTTAGCTCTGTGTCTACAGAGTCAGATCAGTGAGCTAAACAAATTCAGAGTAAACCAATTAATGTTTTATTGAAAAGTAAACAAATAAGACAACAATCACCACACTACCTAAATAAGAAATAGGAAAATAGAAATGAAGTCAAGAATAAGCAGAAGTCCTGAGTGGATAGAGAGAAAAAATGGAATTGTCTTGGAGCTCGCAATGCGAACTGGCAGCAGGATGGGATGAAATTGAAAAGCGGCACACTGAACTATTGAACTCAGGGGTTTTATAACAAATTTTGTGCCTGTGACTCATGTCATAAACTTTGAGAACAAAGTTAACTTTGAAATGCACCAAAAAGCTTAGAAGTGAAACAAAACATATCAATCACATAGCCCAAATGTCAATCAATGGACACTTCTATGGTCTGTTATTTATGGGCGTGAATCAGGCATCTTGTGAGATGAAAGGAATAAGCCATGCAGATCCCAGATAACATCCAAGGTTCTGAGATGCCCACCTCAACAAGAGGAAGTTGTAATTCCTGTCATAAACAGCTGCTTCATTGTGACTGTTTTTCTCAGGATCCTGGCAAACATATAAGCCAAGGGTGCCACAGAAAGGTCAAATTATTTGATATCACAAAGGGATATCTAGTGCTCAAAGTTCTATGCCTAAATCACAGTTACAATAAGATAGTCTTAGCTAAAGACTTGAAGGAATGTTATGTAGAAGATGGAGCGAGGTTGTTTTCTGATGCTCGAGAGAGTAAAACATGGCCCAAGGACTTCTTCAAATTATGAGAAAAGTGATCCATATAAACATTAGGAATAACTTCTTTACTGTAAGAACTATGACAATGGAATAGGGGACTCAGAGGGTAGACAGAGGGTGGTGAGCTCACCTTCCTTGCAGGTCTTTGGATGACCATCTTTCTAGTTGCATATTGCTGCATAGCAGAAGGTTGAACTAGATAGCCTTTGTGGTTCCTTCCAGATCTGTGATTCTGTGTAATATTTGATACTTGTCTTTGACACCCTGTACTATTTGATTTCAATGTTTAAGAGTTTATATTGGACTGTTTGAATTAATCAGCTGGTGTTTCATATCTAGCATTTTTTGACAGATAGAGTACAATGATATTTTGACAGGACCAGTGATATCACTGGGAGTTTATTTTGGAGATAAGAAACATGAGCCTTAGGGGCTAGTGATACTCATTTCAAATAGAAGGCAGACACTGTGACCCCATATTTTTCTCTGGATCAGATTATAAGCAGACTTGGAAGAGAATTCTCTTCCAGCTCCCCCTTTCATGTATCCAGTCTTTTCTTATTCCTATTGATGGATATTCAGCCACCTTTGTTTACTGCACTTACTGAATTTGTGCACCATGATAACGATCTGGAGCAAGAGGGTGGATGAGAGGAAAGGAGTTATTTTTCTGCTTGCCTCCCTGCTTTCTTATACAATGCTATGAGGGACAAAAAGCTAGGCTACAATGGAAAATGTAGTTTTTCCATGTTTTACTTGGGAAAAAAATGCATTTTAATAGAGCTACTTTTCTCTTGTCCTACTGCACTCTACATCAGCATGGCACACATTAGGAGAGATGTCCTTCCCTTCTGTTTCCTTACTTGCCATCCACATGGACTCCTCCTGTCTACAACCATCTCTAAGACAGTAATGAGGATGTATTTCCCTCTCTTCTCTCTTCCTGTCTGCCACAGCTTGCCACTTCTAGAACACTATAGCTGTATCTGTCTGGCAACTGGAGTGAAAAGGGAGGAATATGTGGATTTGTGGAATTATCAGACAAGTGGGAGAAGGTTTAGAAATTTGAAAAGGGAATGAAGGGCTAGTCCAAAATCATTTTTTTTAAAAGAGTTAAACTATTTCTCAGTTGTGAGTGTAGGGGGAAGAGAGAACATTTTCTTGATTCTACATTGATTCTACATAACCCACTAAAATCTTCACATCAAGTCACAAAACATTGTGGGTTGATTTATTAACAACTATTGAGTTTTATGAAAGGAAGACTAGAGTGGGTGGGTAACCTCAAGTCCTGGAGCTAAATCTGGAAATATAGCCACGTCCCTTTCCCCATTCCACCATCCTTTTGGAGGTTTCTCAGCTTTTGCCCCTTCTAAAAGACTCAAATGGCTTTCCTAATGCTTAGGAGCTGACAGTAATCTTTAAGCGCTTAAACTAAATATGCTGTTCTTTTTTTCCCCCCTGACCCTTTAGCATGACCGCTACTTCTCTGAAACTGAATTTGGTTCTTGAGATGACAGGGGTTCTCTCTCCTTGGACTAGTTCTGAAACATATGGTATTTTTACCTATAACCTAACATAACCTTAGTGTGGAGGAAGTGCTGTGTCCAAACTGACAGGATTGCACAAGATTGAACTGTGCAATTTCCTTTTCCACTTCTGATCAATTTTTGTTGGGCAAATACTTTCTACAGTAAAAAGCTGAGAGTTATTTTTTTCAAGCCCTTACCATTTAGGACATTTACAGGCCAGCTTCATTTCTCAGTGATAGGAAGAATTTTCCCTTGAAAGATCAAAAATGCACATTAAGCATGTGTAAAACAAACAAAAACTAACCATAAGGGTTTCATGGTACTAATTAACTAGCCATGCTGGCAGGAAGTGGATTTTATTGACATGAAGCTTTAAAAAAATCTGAATGCTACATCTTCCCCTGAAATAAAAGTAACTAATAAGAGAAAAGAGAGTGAAAACAAACTACATCAATCAGTAATAATTTTGCTTTTGCAATGGGGCTAGGGTATCCACTATCCAGAGCTATCCAGCCTTGAGAATCATGGAACATTTTGAATGGTTGCTTTTAAAAACTGATAATAATTTACAGCTGCCAAAGCAAAACTATACTTTCCCATGTATATAAAATATTTAACAGAGTAACAAAGTTAGATCCCTACTTCAGGGGATACATTTTATGGAGCGGGGAGGGATTTGAAGGAGATGAGTAATGAAACAAAAAATAGAATCAGTAGAGAAAGTAGTACTAAGTGATGAATGTGACCAGTGAATTCACACATAGATTTAGTATCTGGACAGGTTATAATTAAGACCTAGTCTCTGCTACCCAGAAGATGTGGATAGATATAATGGGTAGAAGTTGTAGGAAGGTAGCTTTTGGCTGAATGTTAAGAGGAAAAGCGATTTTGATGCTTGACAATGGAACCAATTACCTAAGGGTAGTGGATTCTCTCTCACTAGAGGTCATTAAGCAGAAGTCAAGTTACCATGGTGATATTTAACTCTAGATTTCTGCATCAAACAGGAGATTGGACTAAGTGGTCTCCAAAGTCCCCTTCTTCTCTGTAACTCTATGATGATATGCAAGATCTCTGAGAAGTGTCAGAAAGACTGAAAAATACTGTGGATACAATTCATTTGAGCTGATTTCTGTGAGGAAATTTAAGCTGTTCAGATCACCACTTTGCCATAGAACTCACTGGATCCTGTCTTACAGGGTATATTTTCCATTTCACTGTCTGCTCTGTTGACCAAATCAACTAGAAATCTATTCTCCAATTAATTATACAAGGCCTCAGCAATCCACAGATTTTATACTTTGCTAAATGAATATTCCTACTTTTCTAATGCCTCAAGAAAACTCAGAGTGCACACAGGAACTCATGACACTGCTTCTCAGTTTGGTTCTAATAGATGAGGTAAAATCAGATGAAAATAAAATGGTGCAGTGAAATGCACCATTTTAATACATTCCTCAGAACAGAACTATAATGATGAAATTTCCAACCAAGTTAAAAGATACAGCTGTTGTCAACCCGGAGAATGATTTTTGTAGCTGTCCATCATATATCATTAAGAGAAAGAAAAGTGGCATCTCTAGTGTTAACACAGCTAGGTCCTACAAGGATGTAGTACTTAAACAAAAGTATTAGGATGGAAATCTTTAAAGACTCTGAGGAGGTGAGGAAGCTTTTCACATATCCAGAAGCTCAGACAAGGATAACCTTCCTCGAGTCCTTTCCTATTTTTTTCCCAATCCTCAAGTAAAAAATAAGTTGGCTACATTCCTTTCTGCCTTCATGACCTCTATACGGCTATATGGTCGGGAGGGACAGGGAAAGTAGCTGACTGAATCTTGTTTGTCATTGGTTAGAGGGGAATAAAATGATTTCATTACTTAGATGCCCAACACTGCCCTCCAGCAAGACATATGGATAAGTGAGAAGAGGACAGAGCAGAGTGAGGGAGGCCAGCCATCTCCATCTATGATAGCTAGTAATAAGTTGGTCTCCTTGTTTGGCTACTACTTCACCCCCCGTCTTGCTACATGGCTGGGCAGGTTGGGGGGGGTAGGGGAGGATAGTTGACTGAAACTTATGCATCACTGGCAAGGCTGCCCACAACCCTCCCTCCAGCTGCCCATGTAGTAGCACAGTTTTCAAAAACATTCATGCAGCTATGAGAAAATTGTTTAAATTGTCCATTTTCCCCAAGAGAAATGAATAGTTTAAACAGGCACACTTTTACTCTGTGTGCAGAGATTCAAACTTCAAATTTTAGAAGTTAATCACTGAGATCCCTTGGCCTGGATGAATGAATATGCCAGTTGCATGCATTTTTTTTAAAAAAAGTTTTCTCCATCATAAATATGAAGAATTTTTCAAATTTTGGTAAATTCTAATGAAAGAATGACCTGAAATGAAATTCTGATTCTCCTATATGTATACCTTGGACCATTACGTCAGAGTATGTAGTATGTACAGGAGAAGTCCAAGTCAGTGATATTTTCAATACAGAAGTATCACAAAAAATAGAATACCAAGCAGCATACTATTGCCTTCTATAATTTGCAGTTTTAATTAAAAGATTTCGGATTGTTGGTGGATAATGTTTATAGATACCCACACATTATATTATGGAGTACAATACAATGAAAAATATTGCCCATGAATATACTGTTTTCCTTAGCATTGTATACAATATAAAATATTTTAAATCAACAGTATCATTAGCTGAGACCTTTACCAATCAAGCAGGAAAAGCTTACTTTAAAATGTCAAGCATAGCAATAAAATCATTTTTATTGACAAAATTCTGTATACATATAGAGAGAGAGAGAGAGAGAGAGAGAGAGAGAGAGTCAACATGAGTGATGGATGAGGGACTAACATTTTGATGCACTTCATCATGTATAATTAAATACAGATAATCAAATTGATTTTTTTTTTCAGCAAGAAAGTGTTACCTGTGAGTCATATACTTCATCCATCAGAGTATATTGCTAACTTCACATTTTAATTAGGTTAAGTACATGGTCTAATGATTTTTTTTTCTGGAATAAAAAAATAACAATATTGCTTGACACTTCCAAGAAAAGAGCAAAACAACACCACTATTTAAAATACCACATAGGTCTAGAGATTTTAATATTTAAAGATAATTTCGCCCCTTGGGTTAAAATATTAAATAGATTTATAACTGAGAGCAAACACATTAAACAAATTACGGTATTTTCTTCAAGCCAAAATTAAAACAAGATTCAGAAAACAGAAACTGCATGGGAATTTTAGAGGTAGAGATATCAAGCTCTAGTGCTTTGAGTGTTGGACTACAATATTGGAGATCAGGGTTTGATTCCCTGCTGAGCCATAGAAATCCACTGGATCACCTTGTGCACATCACACACTCTCAGCCCCAGAATAATCCATGATAAATTTTGCTTAGAGTAGCCATAAGTCAGAAAATGACTTGAAAGCACCCAACAACAACAACAACAACAACAACAACAACGACACAGAGAGATTTTGTGTCACCTAAGAATGGACACTAGAGGGAGATACCTTTGGCAGTAACTTATCCTGTAATCCAAGAAGTAGATATCTGAGGAACAAATATAGGAAATGAAAGAGAGAGAGAGAAGTCTGAGGTGACTTTATGTGAGAGAGCCCTTATTCTGGACTCAATGCAGAGCTAATAAAAACATTGAATAAATCCCCAATTACAATATTTTCTATGTAGAAAACAGGAATTTGCAAAAATTAGTATTTCTTCACTGAAACATTATTTTCTATGCATAAAATGCTGTTTCCTGCACAAAATAACCATAAAAGAATTTTGCACACTATCTCCCAATAACATTTATATCTTAAGCTTAGACTTTTGAAATGGAAAGGGTGGAGGGTGTAACATTCTTATAGTAGTTTTGCATTTGTTCAATTTCTTTATTGTCTGTGCAGTCATAGTTTTAGCAGTTGTGTCTTACCCAATGCCTTGTATTATTTTCCTTTATCATCACTATTACCTTATATTTTATATTACTCACTTTTCACCATCTTGTCCATCATTTCAATAAGTTTTAAATTTGCTTCAGTGTTTACTGTACTGTTGGTTCAAAGCTTATTCTCCCAGCTCATTGGAGCTACATATCAAAGGATGTATAGAAAAAAGAAAACAGAATTTTCACTTCAAAGCGGAAGTAATGTGTTCTGGATGCCGATAGGTTGACCTCATTTATGGAAAATGAAGAATTCTTTCTTGAGAAGAACACTGGGATTCATTGACATCAGTAAATACCCTGTCACAGAAGTGCATATTTTGTTTTATCAGACTTCGATTTAATTTCATTCTGCTCTGTTCTGGGTGTCTGGGTGGAATTGGTTCTGTGCATATAAACATTTATTCAGACACAGAACTTTTAAAACCCTATAATAAATAAGACCTCATAAGAGATAGAAAATACACCACAACTTGCACAATCCAAATTATAATTTTTTAATCCTAATGTGTGAGGGTTAAATCAGTCTTGAAACGTTACAGCCTTTCTCCTGACTTCTTAAATTCTTCGCTCTCATAAGGGTTCTACTTCTCAACTCTGTCACCAGTTGTCAGTGAAGGTTGAGTTTCCCTGACATTGCTTTAGAGTCTTTTCCTCTTTTATAGATCATCCTCAGTTTTGGCCTTTAGTGATTTCAGGTTTTCATCAGCTGAATTGCTGTTGTTTTTCTTCTAACTAGAGTTATACTCCTCTTCTGACTTTTTTCCCCAGCTTTTCAAGTGTGAAGTTCCCATTTCTAACCTATACCAGTTGTGAAATATTTTCTGCACAGGCTTAGCCATGAGGTCTCATCAGACGAACTGTTTCATAGTACTCAACGTTTCATCAAACCACCTGACTTTGTTTATTTTATTTTTTTTTAAAAAAGCAATGTCAATAAACCTCCTTGGAATTTTTGATCACTTACCAATCAAAGTTGAAGGATTTGGAATCCTTCTCCTCACTGAAGCCTGAACCCTAACTTCCTAGACTACCCTTTAGATGAAAGTAACTGTTAATTGTCCACCCACCAATATACAAAGAAATATGTTACTTTTCTAACTCAAGCCTCCAGTAAAAAGAAAAACAAACCTGTAATGAACAACTTGGCAAATTTATTTTTGTTTTTTTCCGATTAATTTTATGCAATTTGAAATTGCATTTGCAACACTTCATATGCAATCTAAGGTGCTAAGATTTTCCTGTTTTCCTGAATCTCCACTTTACCTTTTGACTATCTATAAAGAGTGCAGCATCTTTAACAATAAGATTTTGTTTCAGAAGTGACCTACAAGGACTTATCTTCCAGGGAGTTTGCTGATTGGGCTGGCAGAGCTTGTGCCCATGGCCTTGCCGGCCACGTTCAAGAAAGGGCAGCAACTTCTGCCTTCCTAGCAATCCCTGCACATGCTGGGAAGGCCCTCCTCTGGTCGAGAGCAGCCAATGGATTGCTAGAACTATAGAGCTCAATGGCTGCCTTCTGGGTCCATCATCAACAAAGATGCCCTTTTCTGGCCGGTGAAGGGATTCTTTGTTTCACCTGGCCGGTTGAAGATCATTCACATAGAGGCATTGTTGCACTCACTTCCTCTTGGAGGTGTTGTTCTGGTACTTTGTTATGGTTGCATCCATCTGCTACAACTTTCAGGCAGCAGTGGCATGGGTCCTGGATCTGGGATAGTGGTTTCCAGGCTGGGATGAGGATTTTGGGGTCATTAGGAGTGCAGGGGAAAAGTGGGTGTCCAGTGGTGCCGATGTACATCCTTTGTACTCCTTGGTGGGCAGGCGGTCCTAAGGCCTGCCACCAGGTGGTCCCAGCCTGGCTGGGGTGTCTGGATCATCAGCTTACAGATGGATTGGTTGATGCCTGGATCCAGACCCATGTGCATGTCAACCCTGTCACATCTGTAGCCAATAAAGATGTGGATTCCCCCACTCCACAAAACTTGGCATCTGCATTGTTTCTGTGAGTCAGCCAGCTTGAGTCTGAGCATACAGTGATTTTTCATTGGTTACAATCCACTTCTTCAAATGAACAGAATCCTAAATGAGGCCCCAGGTATGTATACATACTTGACTAAGCTACACATCAGTTGTAGTCCAACGCAAATGATCAGACTACTGAGCAGTAAGGATTTGGGTTTTGTTGTTGTTTTTAAACCATTGCTCACTTCAGCACACATATTGGATACCAGCAAATTTACTACTGCATAAGCTGATAATTTCTCTTCATACTGTGCATGATTCTTCTTGCATCAGATCGTATTAGGAGTAGTTGAACAATCACAGTAATGTGTATATCAAGGCTCATATTGCAGAGAATGGTTTCCATATGCTGCCATACTGGATCAACACATATTGGATCAACACAAATATAGTGGACCCAGACGTAGTCAGGCTTAGAGTAGTGTTGTCAAAATCAATGAAATTGTATCTATCAGTATAAAACCACTAAGTGTAATAATTCTCTCTCTCTCTCTCTCTCTCTCTTTTCTTTGTTTCACTGATGATGGAAGATAAAAGTGAAATACGGTAACAATATTACAATAATTCGTGCAACTACTCTTTAGTCAGACTTAAATAGCATTATTGAAGCATGTTATTGATGATTATCCCAAATAGCTGATTCTTCTCTTCTCTAGGTTTCATCCTGTAAAAGCAGCCAGAAAACTTTGTACAATCCAATCATACTTAATAATAACTAAATCCCATTAGGCACAATTCAGCCACGACTGAGTACTTTTAAGTTCTATTGAGAACAATAGGATGCATTGAAGCCTATTATATTTTTATGGATTAAATAAATGGCTTTTAAAATGTTGGACATATGCAGAATTGTGCCCTTTAATTGAAACTGAGACAAGTAAATTATTTTTGCCAAATTCAAGAGGATATCTATATGGTTAACTTTGGATGGTTCATGTCTCAGTGATCTTCTCCAAGATTATGGTATGTCAGTTGAGGATGTATACATTAATCTTTATAGCACTTGGTTCTGCTTACTGTTAGTAAAAATACTTGGAAACAGTATGAAGTCAGTTAAATATCAATTACATTTTATTACTGGTTGCCTTATGGCTGTGATGTAATTGTCTACACTGAATACACTTTCTTTAGTCAGAATCCAAGATTTACAGAAATATGTAATAATATCTTTGCAGAGGTTTCAAAGTAGGTTTTTTTCTTTTTAATTGGTTTAACCAACTGAACATAAATATCATAAAAATTTAGTAATCGAAGCACAACATTTTCTGATGACCCTAATTTGTGTTATGAGAATGAAGAAAATTCAAATTTACTTCCACATTGAAAAAAGTATATTGTATAATCCTAATTAATTCATTGAGCAGAATTTGAAAACCTCCTTTATATTTACCACTAGCAGCCCTAAAGTCTAGTCAACTACATTTTTTTTAACAATTCAGTTCAATACCTTGAGAAAATATCACCTCTAGAAAGTATCACCTTTTCAAGTCATTTTAAATAATCTGGTAGGATGGCATTAGTCTAGCAAAAAATGATAACATCTGCATTTATCTTTTCCCCCTGAACTTCCTATTAACTTGACATTTTAGGTCAATGGCAGTATTACCACCTCAAAATGTACCTGGTAGCAGTGAGCCTGTGATCTGTGGTGAGTAGCCACAATTTACTTTCAGCCACTAAGGTTTTCCCTCCTACCGGCCTTATCTAAATAAGGCAAAAGTGGGGAACTGCACAGAGGGAGAAAGCCATTCCTTCCTTTCCTCCAGACTGATTCATGTGACCTTTTGGGGTGAGGGGTAGGGGTTAATGAAAGTCCAAGAAATCCAAAAGCTGTTTTTGTGGTGGATTGAGTGGTTTATGAAGTTTCTCAAAACATTTTTCTAGAATCATAGAAATGTAGAGTTGGAAGAGACCACAAGGGCCATCCAGTCCAACCCCCTGCCATGTAGGAACACCCTCAAAGCAGTCCTGACAGATGTCCATCCAGCCTCTGTTTAAAAACCTCCAAAGAAGGACTCCCAAAATAATTTAAAAAGGGAGACTCTGAGGACTTTGGGGATCTGTGTAGGCATGTTTGAAAGAACAAAATGGGTCCTAGGCAATTCCATGTAATATGTAGGTCACATGATGAAAGGTTTTTAAAGGAGAAAGGAGATTCCACCTGAACCTCAGGAAGAACTTCCTGATGGTCAGAGCTGTCCAGCAGTGGAATATGCTGCTTCAGAGTGTGGTGGAGTCTCCTTCTTTGGAGGTTTTTAAGCAGAGGTTGGATGGCCATCTGTTGGGAATGTTTTGATGTGCGTTTCTGTATGGTAGGGGGTTGGACTGGACGGCCCCTGTAGTCTCTTCCAAATCTATGATTCTATGATTCTTATAACTAAAAAGCAAACAAACAGAAGGTGTAGCTGCTTGTGTGAGCCCTTCAAGCTATTAGGGCAATGATTCCCAAACTCTAGACCTCTAGGTATTTTGAACTTCAGCTTCCTAAAGTCCCAACTGCTTTGGCCAATGATCAGTGATTCTGGGACCTGAAGTCCAAAACACCAAGAAGACCAGAGTTTGCAAAACACTGCATTATTGTCTTTGCCAATCCTGTCTATTTCATTAGTCAGATTGACACAGCTATCTCAGCCAGCAGATGGACTGGGAGTGGTCACAGCTATTGTAGTAAGTATACCTTCGGAAAAGTGAAAGGAATGGGGTACTTAAAAGACAAATGTGGAAACTAGGTCAGCAGAGGCCTAGAAGGGGTCTTTTATTTACGGTTTGTCTCCTTCTCTTCTTCTGTTTCCATGTCAGCATCAGTGTAGATGAACAGTCTGTGTTTTACGGGTAGTCTGAATTTTTCCTGAAAGTTTTGTTAACCTGCAAAGGGAAGAGGAAAGGTGGGATGATAGCATTGGGGTTGGCAAGCAAATTGTGCAATTTGTCATACTGTACAGTTTCACTTCTTACCTTTTCCTAATTGAAAGTTTCCCAATTACAATACCAGCATGCTCTTGAGTGAGGATACAAGTCTTTGTAAATTTTGATCTCAAATGCAAGAAAACATATTCTGCCAATTTTTTTCTCTATGCTAAGAGAATGCAGAAAATGGCATTATCTGTGTATAAACATGGTTTTCTGTGTAGAAGTGTTATTGAAAAAAATGAACTCTTCTTCACAGAAAATCATGTCTTCTGTGCAGAGAACTTTTTTTTTGTGCCCAGAAAATGGCACAGAAAAAAAATGCAGAATAAATTTCAAACTATGGAAATTGTTATCTGTTTATTGACATCAGGGTTTTTTAATACTTGATGACCTCCCCACTTTTTTCTACAATTCATTTAAAAAAATTCTGAATATTCTTCCTATCCCCACTCTCCAATGTGTTGATGTTGATGCCAAATGTCAGGTCAGTGTAGAACTAATGCTTTTTCATGTACTGTATGATTGTGAATGTGAGCACTGACTTGGTATGAATAGCAGAGAAGTAAATGAAGCAATAGGAAGCTATCTTGTTTTGGGCACTTGGTACAACATCAACAAAGAATAGAGGATTGGGAATAAAGGATGACCTCTTCCTCTCCAAGACTCCTGTCCACATGAGTGACAGGTTTTTCTCTTCCCACTAAGTTTTCAGGGTGCCACTCTCCACCTAAAGCAAGCAGCCAGGTAGAGTGTGTGATGCTGACTTGCCTTTCTCTGCTCATCCTTTTAAATGTTTTAACAGTATCATTTCCAGAGGCAGCAGTACCAGACCAGCCATAGCCCATAGAGCACCCAGTATTTCTGAAGTGATTCACAAGAATGTCATGCTAGCCACTTTGCATATAAAACAAATAACCTCTCCACACTCACTCAGATCTACTTGCATTTCATCACTGGTTCTCATGTTTTTCATTTCATCACTGGTTCTCATGCTTGTCTTCTTTGAGATCACATGCTGACAAAATCTAGAATAAAACTAAAAATAAGAATGTTCAAATATTAATATTATTACTGAGAAGCTTAAAATGTATACAGATATTTTAGTGCCATGAAAGTAGATCACTAATACACTCAGCGATGGAAGAGAGGGAGAGGCTGTCCGCACTCTCAGTCCTACTACTTGTTCAATAACATATTTGATGCTAATCAAATAGAGCTAATGAAATGGGAAAATTGGAGAATAGGTGAGGTGCCAAAGGATTGGAGAAAGACAAACATTGTCCCTCATAAAAAAGAAAATCCAGGAAACTACACACCAGATAGCCTAACCTCAATAACAGGAAAGATATTAACACTGATTATATTGGAGTATGTTTAGAAGTATCTTGATCACAATACAGTGATCAGTAGCAGCAGCCATCATGAGTCTGTCAAGAACAAATCCTGAGAAACTAATCATTCATATATATATACATGAATTATAAAATCAGGATATATATATCTATATGTGTGTGTGTGTGTGTGTGTGTGTGTGTGCGAGCCACATATATATTTGATCTGATCACTAATTCAATAAATGGTGTCATTTATCTGGATTTCAGTGGCATGTGTGATAATGTCCCCCATAATGTTTCGAATAGCAAACTGATCGAATGTGGAACAGAGGGATATAGTTGGATAGAAAACCATGTTCAAAGAGTCATTGTCAATAGGTGTACTTCAGACTGGAAGTAGGTCTCAGGTGGAGTGCTTCTATTAGGGTGGATAAGGAAACCACACCTCACTATATCCCCAGGTGGACACAGAGCTACTTGAACCCCCAAACATAAGGGAGGGAGGGAGGGAGGGAGGGAAAGAAAGACAGACAGACAGACAGACAGACAACTTTGGCCAAAGGAGCCCTCTCCCAGGAAGAATGAATCATTTATTCTTTCAGGCTTCCCCTCTTATATCATTTTTATGTTTATATTAAAGAATGCCTACAGAAAGAAAAAAAATCATGTATCACAAAAGATTAAAAAAAGTTACAGTTTATCTGACCCTGAACTTCTCTAGTCTGTGTGACCTTGGGTCATACCTGAAAACATCTCTGATGTTTCAAGAGTCCTTCACTTGTACGCACTGATCACTGACATGGACTAGGCAGAACAAACAATTCTAAAGCAAGGTTGTTTGATGAGCCCTGTGTGTCTAAAATGCCAATTAATATCACAGTTAATGATGATCAAGTATTAATTCTATAGCAAGTTACAGAGCACCAAATTTCAAGCCTAACACCTCTGTTTACCCCACCCCCACAAGCTTCATTACTCTTCAACATTTTTATCAATGACTTAAATGATAAGATGGAGGGAATGCTTATCAAGTTTTCAGAGGACGAAAAACTGGGAGGAGTGGCTAACACACTGGAAGACAGGAACAGGATTCAAAATGATATAGATAAACTAGAAAATAGGGCAAAAAGTAGTAAAATGATATTCAATAGAGACAAATACAAAATTCTATATTTAGGCCACAAGAACCAAATATACTGGGGTAAGATAGGAAATACATGACTCAGCAGTATTACTAATGAGAAGGACCTTTGGATTATTGTTAACTATAAATTAAACATAAGTCTGCAGTGTGATGCTACATCAAAGAAATCAAATCATATTTTAGCCCGTATTAATAGAATTGCAGTTTCCAAGACAGGGGAAATAATAGCAATATTCTGCTTTAATCAGGCCTCATCTGGAGTATGCATTTAGTTCTGGTGGTTATTTTATGAAGGGTATAGACAAATTGGATCAGGTTTAGAGAAGGTTAACAAGGATATTAGCAGAATGGAGAACAAAACATATGAACATGAAGGATCTGGACATGTTCAGCTTAGTGACATGGTTTGCACAGACAGGAGGGGCAGGGCTGTTCTCTGCTGTCCCCAGGGGTAGGACCATGCCTGTTGGTTTGAAGGTACAGGAGAACAGATTTTGATTGAAAGTTAGAAGGAATTTTTTGACAGTAAGAGTTGTTCAGCAGTGGAATCTATAGCTTAGAGAGATGGTAGGGTTTCCTTCTCTAGATGTCTTCACAAAAAGGCTGGTCAGCTAAATGGTGGGGATGCTGTGATGTTATTTATCTGTATTTCAGTGGCACATGTGATAATGTCCCCCATAATGTTTTGATTAGCAAACTGATTAAATGTGAAATAGTTGGGAACACTGTCAGAGGTATATAGTTGGTTAGAAAACCACGTTCAATGGATGCTTTAGCTGGTGATCTTGCATTGAGCAGAGGATACTACTCGATGGCCCATGAGGCCCCATCCAGATCAATGTGTCTATGTCTCTAAGACCTATTTTCCTCCAGTTTCCTCTGCTGAATACCTGTCCTCTGATGAATTGTTTGAATTTAGTATGTGGAGACACCACAATTTTCTAGACCATATCTTCTTCCATTTTTTCCCAAGCCAAGTAGAGTAAGATCTGCATCAGTGTTATCAGCTAATCCAAAATTTCAGCTAAATCTTCAAGAAATTTTCAGACCATTCTCAAATTAAATGAAGTCTTGAAACTTTAAATCAACAAGTTGTATCTATCCAGAGAATCTGAGAAACAAATAGAGAATAATAGAAGTAAACATAATTATATATGGACACATTTTTGAAGATTCAGAATGATTACTATAAAACTATTTCCTTTTTATGTTGAGTTCCAACAAGGTAATACAAATATTTCAGATTATTATTTTCACCTCAGTTTATGCCATCGGTGAGAATCCTAAACAGTGAGGGCAGCATATAGCCTCCAAGACATTTTGTACTATTAGACTCCTCCTGGATTGTGGAAATGGGGAAATGCATTGTTGAAAAGCTGAGAAGTAGATTTCCATATTCCTCCAGGAACAGCAATTCATCTTTATAATAGTTTGTACTCTATCCAACCTGCTCCCCAAAGAGGTTTTACAAAATTAAAATCACTTGCAGTTGTGGGATTTGTTTTTTTGTTTTTGTTTTTTTGGGTGGGAGGGAGGGGTGTGACTGGAGAGGGCAAAAATTTGTTCTCAGATCTGTGTAGCTTATCTGATTAAAATGGTGCCATGAAAGGGCTCCTGTACAAAAACAAAAGTATGTTCTGCAAAATACTAGAAAAATAGTATCATCATAAAACTCTATATTTACCAGAGTAGAAAGCCCAACATGATAGGTTTATATCTCCAACATAGCTATCTGAATCAGCCCAAACAATCAGACATAAGTGATTGATTCTTCGCCATGACATTGAAATGTGTATGGGCTGGCCTGGATTAAAATTATAAATTGACAAATTAATCTGTAAATCATTCTAAAATTGTTCTCCTATGGTAAGGATTAATGTAGCCTCTAAAGTAACCTTTTCATCACCCACCATGAAGATCTATCTTGACAGTAGTCAGAGTAGCTCTAACTGTTAACCGTCTTTCATTCTGCCAAGATGTGAACGTTATCCTCCTGGTGACATCACTCACGACATGACAATGTCATGTTTGCTTTCAGTCTAAGCTTTCTCCTTGCCAACTTCTGCCATCTCCTGCTAACAACTAGCAGAACTATATAGCACGACTCATGTTTATTTTTTAATACCATAAACTAAGCTTTAAGAAGAGCTATATGTGACTTTAAAGACAACTCCCAGTATTTATGAGCAAAACAAAACAGAACAAACAAACTAAAATTTACTAGTTGATTCAATAAAAAGTATAACTTTGCATTCAGTTTAGTATATATACTCTTGACATTTTTGAAAATTTATACTCAGTGAAAACACACTTTACATGACATTTGGGCTAGGCTTAGCACAAGTACATTATCTGAATTATTACCGCACTTGGTTTAAATTTGCCAACAGTTCTGTGTTGATAAGAAAGTACAAGCTGCTACCCTCTATTTGCCAGCATATAAGACACACCTATGTATAAGATGCACCCCATTTATACATCAACAAATACTATTTGCCAGTGCATGAGACACACCATCATACAAGACTTACTCCGTCCTACCTCAGTCCTGGCACAGCTGATAAATCAAACAAAACAAATTGAATATCTCCCTACTTCTAGGCAGTAAACAAGGAGTCATAAATAAAGTCCAACATAAAGTCCAACAGGGTTTCACAGCAAGGGAGTGCCCAAGGTCAATCCGAACATTTGTCAAGGCATCCAGCAAGGTAGCAGGTCAGATAAGCTCTGACAGCTCCTGGAGGAGAAGGATGCCAGCTAAAAAGATCCAGAACCTAGCGTAGTTGAGACTTGATGGATTGTTGCCAATTATAAATTCTGAGAGAATGATACTGGGTCTCGCTTTGCTGTCTGTGCACTGCAAAGTGGGGTTGAAGTAAGTGTTCCTCTAGGTCAGAAGAGGCAGGACTCTCTGTTGGAGCTGGCACCATCCTTGTTCTGTTTCCAGCACTGTAATCTCTCTCTGTACAGCAAACCCTGGCATGCCTTCTGTTTCAGCCTCTGGCATGTCCTCTATTTCAGACTCTGAGTCAGAGTCCGTGCTCTGGAAGCAGGGTATGACACATCCCATTTTCAAACAGTGTTTTTTTCAGGAAAAAAGAGAATCTTATATGCCAGCAAATGATATATACATATTTGTGCAGAAGACAGCATTTTACACACAGGAAGCAATATTTTCTGTGAGGAAAATGATAACTCAGTGTAGACGTATTAATTCTTGCACAGAATATACAGTTTTCTATGGAAATCAACCATGTGCAATTTTTACAGAGAATAAATCTGCAATTACAGTGCTGTTTTCCATGCAGAAAATGCTGTTTTCTGTGCAAAACGATCACGTGCAAATTTTGTGAAGAATGAATCCCCAGATGCAAACAGTCTTCCAAAGCTGTGTGGTTTTTAAAGATTTTCTAACAACAGGAAGAAAACCTCTGAGATTACACTTTGCTGCATTCAAAAAGAAATTACATCTCCACTACACAAAACAACTTGTGGACCAAGGGGGAGCATATGTCCACATAATTTCAGATGAATCATGTCTGCTGCTCAGTTCATGATCTGTCACACAACTATGCCTTGTGTCATTTCAGTGAGCCTATTCAGTCCCAGAGAAAGGTGGGCACTGATTCATATGAATCCATCCACTAAGTTCCACTGCTTTTGGTAAATGAAGAGGTGATTCTGAATCACATCTTAAGTTACAGATG
Organism: Iguana delicatissima; assembly: GCA_948472985.1. NCBI lineage: Eukaryota > Metazoa > Chordata > Lepidosauria > Squamata > Iguanidae > Iguana > Iguana delicatissima. Next base: position 46,561 of record CAOKZL010001554.1, on the reverse strand, counting down.
TCAGGAATTACCATTTATTTGTAATAAGGTTTCATCATATTCACATAACCTTGTTCCTATCTGTAAAATTTCTTGCATGCCCCTATAATTGTGACCAATTAATACTGGAGCAGTTGCATTGTTTTACTCACTAGATTTAATTGTCTTATCTGTGTAAGGCGGGGTGGGGATTTAAGACAGCCACATGTTAGTTGCAAAGCACACAACTAACATTTCTTTTGTCATTCTTTCTATGCTTTAAAATTTCTTCTCACTTTCTGTTATATGGATTTTTTTTAAAAAAAAACTGTCAAATTTGACAAAATAAGAATTATTCTAACTCAGTGGTTCTCAACCTGTGAGTCCCCAGATGTTTGTGGACTTCAGCTCCCAGAAGTCCCAGCCACTACAGTCAATGCTCAGGGCTTCTGGGAGCTGAAGTCCAAAAACATCTGGGGACCCACAGGTTGAGAACCACTGCTCTAACAGATTGCAGTTTTGCGTGTTACATTCTTTTCAGTTGCAGCACCATCACAACTGTAATAAAGTAGGACTTGAGAATAAGCCCCACCTTGTTTCAGAAAATGAGAGTATATTTTAAAAATCAAAATAATAAAATGGAAACCTGTGACCATTTATATTAGCTGGCTATCTTGAGTATACAGTGTATTAAGGAAAGGAAAGAATGAAGCTGCAGTGAAAATCTTCTCTCGCTGTTGAGAGCCAGGCCATTTCTGCACTACAGTGTTATAGTGCTCTTATTCCACTTTCAACATCCTGTGAAATTCTGAGGTTGTAGTTTACTGAGGCCAAAGAGCTCTCTGGCTGAGAATTCTAAATGCTCCTCCCTAAACTGGAAACCCCAGGACTCTATAGGATATTGAAAGTGGAATAGTAGCACTATAACAATGTAGTGCTGAAAGTCCCTATGGTACCCATGTGTCTCTTTTCCTTGGTCTAGAGATAACTATGTTCCTGCCCAAACAGATTGGGCGGGGGGGGGGGAATGCCAGCACTAGGTCATGTTCTCTACATTGTCCCCTGTAACCTATAGGATCATCCTGTTTATCTTGACACTATTACAGTCTGTATTTTTAGATCTCCATGAAATCATTATGCAACATATAACAAAATTACTGCAAGAGGTAAATTATACTACATTGTGCAGGGACATGGAGAAGTCATTGTATCATCTCCTTGCAGAAATCTGCAAGTAATGGATAAACCTAATACTCACTATTTATTCTTGCCATCACTTCTCCGCATACAAGCCTTGAGGCAGGTACAAAAGGGATCCAGTTCTGAAGCAGAAAAGAAGGGAAAACTCTGGATAAGCATTATCATACTGAAATTTCAGCAGATGTGAGATAAGACTCCACCTCTCTCCATTTTTGCATTTTTCAGAGACCTTGAGAAAGAGGTAATTTGTCATGCATATAATGTGATCCAAATTTTAAAAAGGGATCAGCAACTTGGATTCCTTCTGGCATTTTAGTGGTTTTTCTAACATTTTACAGGATGAATTATAAACAAGAAATATTTCTTTCTGTCCTTTAGCCTTCTCAGTGTTAAAATAATGGAGATAAAGGCTGGGCTGATGTTTGGAGAACATTAGAGTCTGCTGCTGGGTCTTCACTTTTCCAACCTTCCCCACAACTGAGACTGCTTTTCACAAGTCTTCTGACAAGCACTGAGATCTTGGAAAGAAGTAGGGGAGTCTCATCTTAGATGTGCTGAAGTATGGGTAAAATACAGGACAGCAGCTGAGTTCTGTATCTCTTTCTCCCAGCCCCAAGATTCAGCATTGGCAAAGCCCTATTAGAGGTTGAAGGGACATATAAATTCATTTGCACACACAGTAATGAACTATTACATTTTCTTCTCTCCCCATGATGTAAAAGTTACAAGAGTTGTAACCAAGAATTCCCCCAACTTGTATTATCTATTCATTTTGTTTTTGAGAAGTGAAAGTTTCATAACATATTTTTGTGTGTGCATGTCCACGTGTGTGTGTGTGTGTGTGTGTCTATGATGCACACACTCAGTTCATGAAATTTACAAAGTTTTCTGATTTTTTTTTATACCTTCTGACAGTATGTGATAGGGTGGAAATGAGATGCCTTGACATGTAAAGACATCCTTTCTTGTGAAAGATGAAAATACTTGTAAATACTTTTTACACCTAAGGAGCTGCTAGTGAGCCTTCTCGCTATAAAACTTTTGCCCTGATGAACTGGAAAGCACATGGGTGGAAAACACTCTTGTGTCACATGTAACATGTAGCTCTGCCATTAAAATATCTTAGGTGAACATCTAAAAACCATAATTTGTGAAGGGGCATTTCTTATTAACTATAGTTCAAAGACATACCTATTTGCAAGATTTTACAGAAATGAAGAAGGCTTCCACATGATTTCATGTTTCTAAATAAAAAAAACCTTGAACAAATAAAGAAGAATACCACTGTAGCATTTTTTTTTTCTCTGAACCACTTTAGGTTTCTAAATTTCCTGGGCATGAATCCCTTTTACTAGAAAGCATTTCATATTTCAGAAATGATCATGGTGGTAGAAATATAACAAAAGCATGTGAAGAGTGGTGTTTTTGTATGAACTTTAGTGACAGATATTATCCTTCTTAAGCTTCAACATCAGATCAAGTCTGATCGGCCAATTGTTCCAGAACAAAAGATGTAGGCTTTTAAGAAACACAAAGGACACAATTTTCAACTGCTCTCCTTTCATGTTGACTGCAGTTTAAGCGACAGAAGTGAGATAAAACCAAAATACAGATGACTTCTTCCTACTGTGATGGGTCTGAGTTTTCAGTGCTTATACATTAAGGACCCAGAAACACCCATTAACTGCTACAATACCACTTATCTTCAGTAGCTGTTAAAATGGGGAGTTCACTTCTCCTGTGAATGCTTTGGTTCCATTGGAAATGCTTTTCTGTTCCCTTTTAAAGCGCTACATTAAGCTTTGGCTAGTACAGTGGAAGAAACAGTAATTCTGAGAAGACTTTATGACTATGTATAATGCCCTTAATTAAGTGGTAATTGCTACAGCCTGAGATTTCACTGTTACTAAATCTGATAGAAACAAAATGTCTCATATTCAGAATTGATAGCTAATTGTGGGAGGGAGAGGGCGGGTGGAAACTGAAATTTCAGCTTTCTACAATTGTTGCAGTAGTGTAACTATGTGGGTATTCACTGCACTTTTCATATGAAGGATTACAGAAATGTCTGGCTCCAGAATTCTAGATTCACACATTTGTCACTAGATTGGTGCTTCTGTCCAAGTCCTGATCAATTGGTGGAATACGGAGATGACCAATTGGTTGACATAATTGATGCACTTAGTGGAGTCAAGATGGTTCCATGTTGTGCTATCAATCTTAATGTGATGAATCAAGATGAGAGATGGATAGAACATGAGTGGAGAAAAATGTCTGATGAATGCAAGTAACAAGTGATGATGAGGGTACTAAAGAACAGTTACTCTGTCACATCCATTGATCTCTTCTTACCAACAGAAAAGAGGTGTTGAATTCTTGATGGCGTGCAGTGAATTTGCTGACATTCTGAGGGCCAATCTTGTGAATTTGTTGCAATCATTACTCCACTATTTTAGCTAATCAGTTTCATGAAGTGACTATTGTGTGGTCCAGTTTTATTCAATGATATTCAGTTAGTTTGGCTCATAGGCATGAACAAGATGTTTATGGCTGGATTCTTCCCCTTTGTGGGTGGTGAAATCTAGCAAAAAGTGATGAGACAACCTGTTGACCCAGGGAAGAGATTAGTGGATTCAGAAGATCTAAATAATTTTGACCAGTTTCAAAAGTCCTGATCGTAGGAAAGTTCCTTCTTCTCCAAAGCAGCAGGCTTCCCAGGCCTCACAGCTGTTTTCCATGTCTTCCATGTCCTGGTGGGCTTGGCTACAGAAACTACCCGCCACCCCACTACATGACTTTCTATACCCAGCATTGTTCTCCCATATATCCTCCAGTCACCCCCAGCAGTTTGTTTGTTTGTGGCTGAGTTGATTCTTTTCAAGGTTGCTTTCATACTAGCATTCCTTCTAGCCACACAAGTTAGTGAATTGCTGCCCATATCTAGGCATGACAGTTCCACTCAGTCCGTACTGCTATCTGATATCCATTTCTGCTCTTGGGACCTGTATATCACTTTCAGATACTCTAAGACAGGTCAATACATCACAGGGCAGACAATCACCATAGCAAGTACTTCTATGCAATTAATTTGCCCAGTCCAGCCCATGCTCGACTCCATAATGCTACCATGTCTCTGGATTGCTGTTCTTACAGACATCTGGGCTCCTCTCACCCAGTACCAATTCAGAGCTGTCCTTAGACAAGCCATCTTGATGGATGGCGTCTCTACCCACTGATTTTCAACACATTCTTTCTACATAGGAGCAGCCAGAGATGCAGCAGATCATGGGATGCCAACCTCTGCTATATGCAGAGTGGGACACTGGTGGTCTAGTGCATTTAGGCCCTACATAAGAAGTCAGGGCAAGAACTATTTCACTGCACACCTTGGGGTCAGCCCATCATCCCTCTCCTCCTGTTTTAATTCTGTTTGTTGTTTGAGCAGATCTTCCAACTATTGTGTGGATACTCAGACATAGTATCATTTTCTGGTCTGAATGCCACACAATCTACTGTGGCAAGGGCCGGGATCAGAGCTTATCCCATCTGTTGGTGGGGTCAGCAAGGCATGCAGTAGGGACCCCTACTCCCCAGAATCATTGAACTCTCCGGAACACAGACCCCGCCTGATGTCATTCTCCTTCATCTGGATGAGAATGATCTAGTTAAGATTCTCAGGTTCCAGCTCAATGGCATGAAGACGACAGACCTCCATAATATTTGACATCTATTCCCAGGGGCTTACATTTTATAGATTTAATTACTGATGAAACAGGTTTGGCAGGGCACATCTAGTATCACCATGATCAGTGTCACCTGATGACGTGCCAATTGGGATATCATTCATAATCTCTCCTGGATTATCAGTCATCTGGAAATGTGAAGAGACTTGCTTCACCTGTACTGAGGTGATGAAGTATACCTTTCTTGAGAAGGATGAAAAAACTAATTAGACTTGCTGGTCTGTCAACTTCAAGATCATATTTGAATTTTAGTGGGGGAGAGGGGAAGCAAACTAGGCTGGGCCCCTTCTGTGGTAGATATGGAAGAGAAAGGAGGACATAGGATGACCTTACCATTAGTGGTGGGCTGTAATGGCAATCTTAAAAAAAAATTCTTAAAAGCCAACAGCAATACTGCATACAGTGTACTGCATCAAGCACATATACAGTCTCCCAAAGTTCCATGCACCCCATAAAACATCAATCCAGAACATTTTTGCAAAAATCTTGCTGCTAAGTAGTTATCATAGACAACCTCCAAACTCTATAGAAATACAAGATAGATATAAACAACTAAAAGTCCAGTATAAAGAATTTTCCTTTCCATTCTTTCCTAAATACATTTTACAATTATATTGCATAATACAAAATTACAAGGGCTTGTTTCTTATCCCTCACAAGTACCTCTCTCTCTGTCTCACTCACACTCACTCATATTCTCCCTTCCCTCTCTCTGTCTTTCTCTCTGTCATGCCCTGCTTCCAGAGCATGGACTCTGACTTAGAGTTTGAAGCAGATGGCATGCCAGAGGCTGAAACAGAAAGCATACCAGGGCCTACTATACAGAGAGAGGTTGCAGTGCCAGAAACAGAATAGGGGATGGTACCAGCTCCAACGGACAGTCTTGCCTCTTCAGATACAGAAGAACACTTACCTAGACCCAGCTTCACACAGTACAGGCAGCAAAGAGAGACCCAGCATCACTCTCTCAGAATTTATAACTGGCAACAATCAATCAAGGTGGCCAGAAAAGGAATAATGAAGGGGAATGATTTCAAAGCAATGTGGAAGATATTTGTGGAAAAGGTCTTAATAAAAGAGGAAGGTGTCATATCTCCACAAGAAGAACTACTACTCTGGAAGGTGAAGTAAGTTGAAACATAATTGGCTTTGAGGGGTAGGTTTACTTTTAGGAACAGTTTGATATGTTTAGTAATAAGATCATATTTAGTAATAGTAATAGATTAAATGTAATGGAAAAGTGTAGAGTTAGGAATAAAATTATAATAATAATGAGTATAATGACAATGAGACCTAGATATAGGTAACAAAAGTATATAAGCAGTATGATATAGAATATGCTGAATAAGTATATGATTGTAATGGAATTGGAGAGAAATAACAATGTAAGATTGTTTTTGTTGAAATTTCCTTTTTTCATTGTTATGTGTATCATATGGTGTTTTTCTTTTTTGTTCTGTTTTTTTTCCCTTCATAATCAATGAATTTTTTAAAAAAATTGCTAAAAAAATCAACCAAGCCACAGCTGTGCTAGGCTTTGGGTCTATTTAGCTGGCATCCTTCCCCTCCAGGAGCTGTCAGAGCTTATCTGACCTCCTACCTTGCTGGATGCCTTGACAAATGCTCGGATTTGTCATGCTCGGATCCTTTGCCATGAAACCCTGTTGGACTTTATGACTTCTTGCTTACTGTATTGAAGTAAGTACCAAGCTGGAATATACACAGTTTGCTTTGTTTGATTTATCAGCTGTGCCAGGACTGAGACAGGGCATTCTCTCTGAACTGAACTAGTACATACAGCCTTTTATTAGGGTTTCCCCACCCACTGTCTAAAGTAATAATTGGTAGAAGTTACACACAATAACTCTCTCCCAAGATAACCTATCTCACCGCCAGGATATAGGGAAGGGAATATTGTCTAAAATCTGCCTTGAGCTCTTTATAGGAAAAGAGGGCTGAGAACATGTTGTGTAATCAAGAAGGGCTGAGTCCTCCTTGAGTGAGAAAACGGGAACTTGGAATATTTGGATAAAAGTCCCTGTTTTGCTCCTGCTCATATAATTTCAAGCATGTGATGGGAAACGATATATGTGCTTGCTTCATAGGTAGCATCAGTTTCTGGATGGTGGTGGGGATAGGAGCAGGGGTATAACTGAGGGGACAGAACTATCCAGAGCAGTTTCTATCACACAATTAGAATCATTTGAGGAGAAACATATGAATAGCTTTCTGTGCTAAGCTACAAAGCAGCTACAAATGCTTTGTATGCCTCCCATCCCCCACAATTTTTTTATTCCGAAAGTCAATTGTAAAGAAACAGTTAAATGTATTTCTTTACTTTCAATTCAGGGGGGAAAAGAGATCACCTCTGTGCCTGGTGTCTGAAGTTGAGAAGAAACTATTTTAGAAAAATCCTGTTTGCTTCTATGCCAAAACAGGACTGGAACAAGAACTGCCTGTGTATCAGACGAAGATCTGCAGTTCGCAACACCAGATGGCAAGAGCACAAGTACCTTTCAGTGGAGTAATATTTAGAATTCCCAGTACTATGCAGTATACAGAAATACACACACCACAGAGGGATTGTGACAGAGTAAATGCTGTCAAACATCTGGAAGTTACACCCAAAAAAAGAAAAAAAATGGAAGAAATACTGTAAGATCTCAGCCCAGAGTTGTCTTCTAAACAATAAAATATAAAGTTGTCATCTTGAAAAAAAAAAAAAAAATTCAGAAGAAGATACCTGAAACAGCTCCTTTCTTTCCAATACTTCTCCTGACTACCTTTCCCTTTTTTCTTTTCTGTTAGTCAAGTTGAATTCATTTTTATTTCTATAAATTGTTGTTATATTTGCTGCCACTTTTCAAGACAACTCACAAGCTTACCACAAATAAATAAATCAGAGTTGATCCTCACTCCAAGAACCTGTCATATATGGCAGCCAACCAGGACTTGATAAAATTCCTGATTTTGATCTCTGTCTAGGTAGGACTACAAGAACAGAAAGGGAAGACCAGAGATTGTTGAGTACTTGACAAGCCACAGACATGGCTGTTGGGTTTTGCATTTGGCATAGGGGATCACAAATTGTACAGATCTGGACAGTGGGGAAGTTCAAGAAAAACAGGGAAAGTATCAAGTGTGCACAGAATCTGCAGAACAAATCTTTGGGAAATTTGGTACCAGTATGGAGGATGTAAAATAGCATTTTCCATGATTCAGCTATAGTTGTCAAGGTCAGCTAGATGCCCTATTTTTTGTCCCACTGATTTGCTAGAGTATCCACAGTTTTCTACTTTAAAAAGATGGCAATTCTATCTTTGTGCAATTTAAGTTGTTGCAGGAAAGCAATTCTTTGCTAAATTTCCTTTTGAAAAATAATCACTGAACTGTAGCATTTTTTTTCTTTGAGAAAGTCCTTGGAAATGGCACAGACTATTCACAGTTAGAGACTTTTTCTTCACAAAATCACGTGTGATATTTTTGGACAGGAAACAACTTTCTTTGCAATATTATTTTCTGCACATCAAGTAAGTTTTATTATCTGCACAGATTTTTTTTTCTGCATAAAACTACATGCAAATTTTGCTTGATAAAAGTTCTAAAGTCCAAAGATTCTTGTCAGTCCAGGCTTCTTCTCATCAGGGCATCTTGACAATTACAACACATTTGTGACTATTCCCCTCCCTCAAATACTTTTGAATATTCTTCCCATCCCTAGTTCGTGGTCTATATTTTATTTACATGTATTCTTTTGCATATCTTTGGGGCAAGAGCCATATATTTGTGACCCATAATTATAATGCAAATATAAAGAGGGAACTAAAGTGTAAAGAAGCACTTTCAAATTAAATGGCCTTAGGTAAAGAGAGAAAAATACTCTGAAACGTTTTGATTGTACAATACATAATCCATGAGCAAACTTACAAACTCACATTCCTCTCAATTGAGGATAATTGAGCCTTAAGCAGTCTAGTTATATACATTACTGAGATAAAAGAAAAGAATTAGAGTTCCCATAAAGTGATTAAAAACTAGCCACATGATTAAAATGCTGACAGTGAAACATTTTTTAAAAGGAAATCAGATGCATTATGAAATTGCATTTGATTTAATCACTATTTATTTTGCATTCCAGGCTCAATAAAAGTACAGTTATATCCATTTGTTGAAAGAATTAAGACATCGTAATTACACATTTTATTAGCTGGGCTTATTTACACAGAGACTATGTGCTCTCTGACCGTCTAGATGAGAGGAAAGAGAGAGGGTGCTATAACGTAAAGATCTCAGAGACCCCCTGTGTGTGTGTGTGTGTGTGTGTGTGTGTGTGTGTGTGTCCATCCTTCCCTACCCAAACTGGGACTCATGGTTTCATAGGTGCATCTTTCTCAGCCTACTTGTTAGTAAAGAGAATACAATGCAGGCCTGAGCCTGCAGCAGGCTAACACTTATGCCATTTCTGCACTACACTGTTATAGTGCTATTATTCCACTTTCAACATCCTGTGGAATTCTGAAGTTTGTAGTTTACTGAGGCCAAAGAGCTTTCTGGCTGAGAATTCTAAATGCTCCTCCCTAAACTGCAAACCCCAGGATTCCATAGGATGTTGAAAGTGGAATAATAGCACCATAACAGTGTAGTGTGGAAATGGCCTTAGTTTAAGGGAATTCTTATCTGCCACCTGCCTTTGCTCAGCCTCCATCCAAATGAGAAGGAAACTGGCTTCCGAAGGACCACATTTTGAGTGGTACAATTATATCTTCTGCAATTTTTTTCAAACCAAAACTCATTTTTAAAAAAGATTCTGATCCTGGAGACTTCCAGAAATAGTGGTTTGTGCCTTTGGAAATTGGGAAACCCCTCACCCCAAGCTTTAACAACCTGAAAAGTGAAACTGGAAATGGGCATACAATCTCTTCTGGTTCCCCACTCTGTTCCTAGCCAGCACAAGCTTCTGCTATAACTCAGTACCATGTCTATCTTATTCCTACCCACACATATACATACACTGTCATGTCCCAGGCAGATCACACAGACCAGGCAGTCAATTAGCAGGCAGCAGAACAGAGCTTACCCACAAAGGCAAGAGAAGTGGCAGTCCAAACAAGGTTCAAGTTCCAAAACAAACAAATCCACAAGGCAAATCATTACACTGTTATAGTGCTTTTATTCCACTTTTAACCTCCTGTGGAATTTTGGGGTTTGTAGTTCCCTGAAGCCAAAGCGCTCTCTAGCCGAGAATTCTAAAGGCTCCTCCCTAAACTCCAAACCCCAGGATTTCATAGGATGCTGAAAGTGGAGTAATAGCATTATAACAGTGTAGTGCAGAAATGGCCTGAATTATCATAAAACAAGCAGAGGCCCAAGATAGTCAGGCATCCAGAGAACACAGCATAGGGCTTCAACCACCAGGAAGATCAGTTGTCAACCCTGAAAGGAATGAGCCAGCTGGCAGCCTGTTATCTTACTAATGATGTTGCCACAGGTGTTCCCCCACTAGGGCTCATTTGTTATTTAAATGAGCTGAATGGTAAAGCCCCTCTTTCGGGCATTGTCTCTGTTGCACGGTAAGAGTCTATGTTGCCTCATCCTCTGATATTTTTTCCCTCTGCTCAGCCCCCTGCTGTTGTTTGTTATCTTCCACTAAGCAAGCTTCTGGGGAAACTTCTGCCTCAGATTCGGAGTCCTCCTCCTCAATGTCAAGATCTCTAGTGTAAGGCCCCACTTTGGGGTTCCCCAATATCGGTATGGTTTGGATGGGCACCATATCTAATTGGCATCATATTTAATTGACAACACACTTTGATTGGCAGTGATATCGAAATCAAACCTGAAGGTGACTGGGAGGTCAAACCAACAGAGGGAAAAATTTGACTATGAAAATGAGAAAGAAAGGCTGGTCAGCCTAAGACCTCCTCCAGGTACTACTGGGTCATTTGTCAGGCAAATAGATGCTGTTCCTGTGGATAATAGGCTTAACCAGAAGTTGGAATTTCCTGGAGAATGCAATTATGAGAAGCCCACCAGAACACTGATTGACAGACATCCACCCCCTGTGCACCTGGACACCTTCCTCTTGCCTCATAGCACCCACAATAGACAGCTATTACAATGCACGTTATGTCTTTGTCATCCAAACAGTGTGAACATTAGTGGGTTGATAATCCATTGTCTGTGCTGCAACTCCCATTGTTCCACACCTCAAACTGCACATATCTTCCACTGCCACAGGCTCTTTTTTGGGTACAAATAACCCTGATTTCAGGATGCCCAGTGCAGTCTCTTGAAAGTCTGCGTGCCACTCTGTCCATCTGGCTCCTGAACGAGAACTGTCCTTGGATTCTGTCTAAGTAAACTACATTTCAATTTCTTCACTGCTCCTCTGAACTGGTAATTGTAAACCCCAACCCTCAGCCTCTCTATACATAATTTTTTCCTCCTTTTCTCTTTCTGTTAGCTCTTGTATGAATGTTTGACTGTTTGCATTTTGTGGGCATGCATGAGTGAATCCTCCCCAATAGAAAAGACATTTTTAGCTTGCATTTGAATCTCTGGCTGGTTCTTTTCCTGTGTGGGTCCATAAACACTGGTAGAAAAGGTCTCATTAAATTAATCCCCTCTTTGAGCTAATTCATTCCCCACTTCTACAAGGAGGTATTGACATCACAGGGTGGCCCTTGTGGCACCTACATTTTGGGGTAACACTAAGGCAAGGTATGACACACACGCTGTTGGGATCATGGGGCTTTGAATGTTCAGCACTTAGGCTTACCCAAATAAGCCACTGCATTTGCCTCAGGTCTGATAGTGGGACATCAAGATCTGCATGTTTCTCTGTGAAGGGCCTAGAGACAAAATTCCATGAGCCCAGCTCTGTAGTTCTGCCCTTGGTTCTTAGGGTTTCACAGAAGGCTTGTGGGGACTGAGAAGATGTGATATTGTGGGTCTTGCTGCTGTGCTATACAAGAACTGATGTTCATCTGGGTGGCAGGGGAACTTTACTCTGTAGAGACCTAGGAAAAATTTGTCCTAGTTGCCTCATATTCTGAATAGCTCTTCTCCTTAGTTCCTGAATGGAATAGATAGACAGTGAAGGCGATGGATCCCCCTTGTGCTGAGTCAATCCTGGAGAGACAAACTGAAATAACTCTATTCTCACTGTATCAAAACGGACTAATGAATCAGCTTTGTTTACTCTGATAGTTGATGATGCTGAGGGGGAGGAGGAGGAAACAAACTTAAAGTTCTTCCTGTTGCATTTATGAAGAAATATTAATTTAGTTAGGTACAACTATTTGAGGATGAGTATGTTACACCTGCCTGCCATGTGGATATTAAAGATTAAGAGCCTCACAGGAGGAAAAAGGTAGCAACTCCAATTGAGAACCACAAACATGGCTGAATACACAGTGATCCAAAGCTAGACAATGAAAAACTAGTCCAGGATTCATGAACTGCTATTAGCTGGGGGACACACATTGGCTCCCATGAGACCTCAAAGGGCTGTACCTTTTCTTATTCACCACCTCCCACATACCTCTTATACAAAAAAATGATCCTTTATAATTTATTTCTGCCCCCAAACCTATTTTCCCCTTATATTTTTTTTCCTTCACAAAACAGATTTATAGACAAAAAAATGTTTACTTTTACACAAAAAAGTAATATCTTTGTATAGGAGATCATGCATTTTGTACACGATGCCCTGTCTGTTGCATTCAGTTATTGTTTTTTCTGCACAAGTTTAAGTTTTGCAGTTAATATCTGAAAGTTAAACTGGGCCTGGAAATGAGCTAGTGAGCACCCAGGAAAAGTTATATCATCCACAGGGGATATTTGCATGCCCAGGGACAAGTCTTGCTACACATAACACCAATACACAAATAAGTAAAAGGAAAAAGTCCACATATTTTATTGTATACAGCTGCAAGATCAGCTTGTTACCAACAAGAGTCCATATCCAAGCACTGACTAACCTGCTTGCTGATCTACAAGGCCAATCTTCCAGGCCAATACTAGACCATTGGGATGATGGATGTGGAGTCATGTGTACCTACACCTGGCATGGTCCCCACCACTACCATGAGGTTCAGCAATGTGTCTGTTCTTGTGCTGGGTATAACCAATTCCACCCTACATACCCCAATCTCCTTAAGGAGACATTCCAAATCTTAATAACTCCTAGGTGACATTGGTAATAATTCCTGGATCCTGGGCCCAGGCCAACTGCTAAAAATGGCAGGTTGGGGGAACACTTTACTTGGATGTCTGCCTTCCACCAGCTCACTGCAGCTGCACCAATAAACCAGCAACATCAAGTGCGAACCAAGTTGGTCCAAGAGCCCCACCAATTCTGGAAACACCTGTAGTCCATTGTCCCTGCTGGTGCATGGCATTGTCACCCTCCTTTCTTGTCCATAAGGCCCATCCTGCCTGTTCCTCTCTGCCAACTCCTGGGCCTTCATATGTAGCCCCCTTGACCCAGTCTCCATTCTTTGGCCTCATTGCCAGGAGCAGTCCACCATATTTTTTCTTCTCCCTGCCCAGCCCTAGATATCTTTCCCCAATGACTGCCTGCAACACAGACCCTTCCAGTTGATATGGAACAAGCTTTGGTTTTTGCACACTGCCTCTACAACTGAAAAAAACAAAAACAATATACCTTTGCTACCCATCCTCAGACAACTCTGAAATAATGTACTCAGAATAAGCTCTGGATTTCAATCTACCTCATCTCTTAATCACACCTACAGGAAGATTGCATTCTGCCAACACCATTGCTGCCCCTATTCCGCAAGAGAGATTTCCATATTCAGCAGCAGGGAGCCCCAGACATGCTAGAGCTGGTCTCAGCACTGATATGAATTGAATCTGAGAGAGAAAGGTATAATCAGCATGAGAAAAAAGAGAGTCTAACCCATGAGCCAGCTGTCTATGTAACTGTGTGGGATTTACTGGGCATGGCCCTGAGGCTTTCAGGCAATGATGCTAGATGACAACCCCATTGAAGAAGACATCTCCCACCTGGAGGGCTTTCCTGGACCTATTGATCTTGGACTGCAGCTACCTCTGACAAAGCTGTGAATTCAGCTTCTGTGGTGCTCAGAGCCACACAGCTCTGCTTCCTGGATCTCCATGCTGCCAAACAGTCAGCATACTTGATTGCCAGGCCTGTGACAGACTTCCTATCTGTTTCTGAAGCAAAGGAGCTAATTACATAACACTCCATTCTCGCTTCACTTCCTATCCCTTTGAGACACAAATCCCTGGTCCCTTTCAGATACCTCACCACTCTCTTTAAAGCTGTCCAGTCCACCACTCTGGGTTTCCACCACTCTTCTGCTTAACAGACCTATGGCATAGCTGATGTCAGGCCTTGTGTGGTTTGCCATGTACAACAGACTGCCAACCACAGAATGAAACAAATCTGGCCTGTCAAACAACTGTTCTAACTCCAACCTTGCAAAATCCACAGTCATGGGCATGCTAGTTGCTTTGGCATTCTACAGGCCACACTTCTCTACAACTAGGTCAATCTTCCACTTTTGGCATAAGAACACTGCACCATCTTGTGATTTTTCCACCTCAATGCCAATGTACTGTCTTAGACATTCCAAGCCCTTCAATCTGAACTTGTGCTCTAGCTGCTTCTGTACACACCCTATTTGGTCCACGCTCTTGTCTGCCACACAGAGGTCATCAATGTAAATCACCAGCACAACAACCTCATCACCAGTGCCCCTGGTGTACACGCACACATCAACCACACTCCTCTGAAACCCTAACTTACACAACTCCTCATGCACACACAAATTCCAGCAGCTGGCTGACTGCTTTAACCCGTAAATGGCTTTCTTCAACCTATACACTTTGTCCTCTCCTGCACAATCATACCCAGGAGCTTGCTTCACGAACACAACTTCATCCAGTCTTGCATTCGAGTAAGCTGTCTCAAAATCAAAGTGTCTTAGTTCCATACTTTTTCTCACTGCCAATGCCAACACCAACTGCAGACTCTCTGGCTTCGCTGTTGGGGAAAAGGTCTTATCAAAATTTTCAAACCTTTCCTGTGAAAGACCTCTCACTACCAACCTGGCCTTATGTTTCATGCTGCCATCCAGCAAGCACTTCTTCTTATACACCCACCTGCATTCAACAACTTTCTTGTCTTTGGGCCTCTCCATCACCTCAAACACTTTATTGGACTTGAACTCAGCATCCATGGCTTTGTTCCAGTGCTCTTGCTCCTCCTCAGAGTACTTCAGCATGGCTTCAAAACTCTCAGGTTCCTCACCTGCCACCATACAAACCCTAGCTTCCTATACCACAACTGGTCAGGAGTTTTCCTTACTCTTCTGGTCCTTCTAGGTATGATGATCTCAGATCTGCGTAGATCATCACTAGAACTGCCAGCTATCCCCTTCATTTCTGGCTTCGTCTTCACCTGGAGCCTGGGTGTGGGTATGTCAAGTGTTCTGAATGTGTCAGGCGATCTGCTTGGAGAAGCTTTGAGTGATTGTGGTGTGATGTCGGGTGGTCCTGTTCCTCCTGTTCGGGGGCTTTCAACCTGCTCAGGCTTCAGTTGTTGTACAAACACTTCTTGGTTGCAATGCACATTCTTCCATCCACTGTGAGTCTCATAATTGGCACTCCTCGAGTAAACCAATTTTCCATTGCCCAGGTGGAACCTGTACTTATTCCCCAAGTAGCCAACAAACCACAGCCTTCTCCATTTTGGCTGCCCTTTCCTCCTCAGTTGGCTGGGAATGAGTACATTAGCAAACTGGCCAAATATTTTCAAATGAGCCAAATTGGGTTGGCATCCAAACAGCATTTAGTACAGAGTCTGATTCACACTAGAGCTATAAAAACACAGCTACAAGGAGCATGTGTAGTAGACTGTAATATGCAGCACTGCTCTGACCCCAAAAACTACCCAATAAGAACACAGTGTTGTCATCCAAAAATATACCTGGAGGCTTTTTATTCTTCAGCTCCAATATATACAACTGTACAGGATTCACAGATCCTCCAGCAAAGGTTCAGCGTTCCATCATCACATCAGATAGAAGGTATGCTCGGACAGAGCTCCGGCAAGAATCAGGGAGACCGAGACTGTCAGAGCCCATCCAGTCAGAGACCCAGGCAGCGAGCCAGCCTGGAGAATGGAGTGGGAGAGATAGCAGAGTCCCACCAGGAAGAGTCAAAGCAAGCAATTACTCATAGGCAGTCCATTTACCTAAGTCAGAACAACAAGCAAAAGCCTTAGTCAGAGTCCAAAATCCAGGGGTCAGGAGCCAAGAGATCAATCCAAGGTATCAGAAGCCGAGTGCTGGAAGCAAGCAACAAGCAAGGAGAGAACTTGTAGAAAGTTTGCCTCAAGCAAAGGAAAGCTTCCAGGGAGGCAGTTATATAGCCCAGGCACAGGTGTGGCCAGTCACCATTTCTTGAACTTAATCAAGGAAGCCTCCCTTTGCTCAGCTCTCTTGAGTCTCCACTTTGATTGGGGGCTGATTGAAGCAGGCTCCCAAGCATCTTTGGGATCACAGCTGGATCCTTGTTGCTCTAAAGGAGCAGGCAGAGGAACGTCCAAGCCTGCCTGGTCCCTGGCAGCAGGGGGAGCTCTTGAGCCGCTGGACTCATCTCCTCCCTGAGCAACAGGGACCATCAGCAGCAGCAGCTTCGACAGGGGCTTCAGTTATCGCACCACCTCTTTATATACACAGCGACTAGCTGATGTAACTGCAGCCAGGATTTCATATCACTATGACTCAGCCTAATTGTCCCATGGGGATTACTTCATGACTTGCACAGTCATCCCCAGGTGCTTTCCACATGCACATCACAAGTATTTTAATTGGCACAAAGGTCATAGCAATTCTTTTCCAATATATACCAACTTACCCACCCTCACAGCCCCAAAGAATCCAACTGCAAAGGCTGCCTTGAACAGGTCCACATCATATTCAGAATGGCAAATGAATGCTAGCTGCCTAACCAGTTTTCTGAGCAGCCAGAACATGATGAGCCTTCCACTGTCCATTACTGAACATATACAACTGGACAGGAACCTACACAGATGCTGTAGTCATATCTGATTACTCTTTTAAAAAGGGGATCTAAATTGGTCTTTTAAGAACAATCATGTTTTAATAACTGTCCAAAGACATGGTGTTTGGTTCTGTTTTAATTTTTGTTTTGGAAAATATTAAATTCGCATATATATATTTGAATGTTTCTTTAAAGAATGCAATATCATTGATCTCTTATATAAAAGTCAATGTTTGTCTATGACTTTGTGAGTTTGTCTGTTTGTCTCCATCAGACAGGCAAAGACCTCATGCAATTGGCTGTGTGACATGAGAAGGTCTCATATGATTGGCTGGCTGTGAAGATTCTATGGAATCTGGGGTTGGCAGTTTAGGGAGGGGCCTTTAGAATTCCCAGCCAAGAGTTCTTGGGCCTCAGGCCGGTTGTTATGGAGATGAGGCCTACCATCAATAAGGATTCCAGAAAACTTTTGGAAGGCATATGTGAGAAAAAATAAAGTGACATACTCAACATAGTTACAAGGTCTTCTTACCTCACACAGTAGATTGTGTGGGTTCCACATGTGAGGAATCTTAAAGATGAAACTCAAAACAAAAAATGCTCCCAGAAAAACATAAAGCCATTGCACAAATTCAACAGAAAGCAAAAAAATCAAAAGCCAGTACATCAACGTCACCAGACTACACAGATTGGATTGAGGACTATGGGGAAATGTTACAGGTACAGGAATAGGCCAGTTGCTATGGAGATGAGGCCTAGCAGCAAGGAGGAGGACAGTGTATTCCATCAGGAACTCACATTGTATATGTAAATAACTCTGAATACAGACTGGATTGGGGAATGTGAGGAGAAATTACAGTTACTGGAGAAGACAGATTGGTGAGGTCTTAAGAGGAAAATAAAATCCCAGAAAAGTTACAAGTACGGGACAACACAGTTTGGGGAATTAGAGACACAGGGTATCAACTCTGTGTGTTTCAACCACATCTTACTCCTAAAGTAAGGTAAGGTAATTCCTAAAGTATTTCTAACAAGTGTTATCTATGAGAAAATATAATCCTGGGCAATTCTGGGTAAATACACTAGTTTTTCTATAGAATTTTTCAAGTCAACTCCACTTTGTCATACATTTGCTACCTTTTTAATAATTTCTTCTCAGACAAATAATCTGCTAAATACTGCAAACATTTGAAAGAAGAAGAAAAAATAAGTCTGAATATTTTGCATTTTATTCTTAGCATGCCTATATAGCATCCCCCACTGTTTATTTATTGGAGAGATCTAGATCTAGATCTATGATCGGTGATGTAGTAATAACACTGTTGGCTATCGAGGCAAAATATCATTTAACAGTAATGGACTGATACAATAGCACTGCATTCTAACAAGCAAATAAGTTGTATCAATTGCTATCTTGAGAGTGGCATCTCAACCAAAGAGAACAAAGAAAAGAAAATTCCTCAACAGACATGATTAAAAGAGACAGGGGAGTGCAAATCTAGCCCCTTTCCACACCGGGCTTTTTAAACGGTGCAGAGCGACCTCCAACGGAGGTCTTCTGCACCGTAGAGTGGACTGGGGTGGACTACGTTTTGCAGTTCTGCATCTCAGTCCCCTCCAGAGCGACCAGAACTGGTCTCATGGTGTGTTTTTTAAAAACCTCTTTTTAGAGGTTTTTAAGAAGCACGGAGTTTGCGACTCTATGTCGCTCCATCGCCACGCTCCGGTGCAGATTGCAGGCACACACTAGCGTGTGCCTGCAAATCTGCCGGGGGTTGGCTTTAGGCTGGCAAGGTTCTCCAGTTGGTGGAGAGCTTCCACCAACCAGAAGCCACCATTTTGGACGCCGGAGCAGTGCGGAGCGATGAGCTCGCACTGCTCCTCATCCCGACGGACTCAGCCAGATGCCAAAGAAATCCGGTGAGCCCCGGTTTGACGGGGCTCCTTTCCCACATGAGGAAAGAGCCCTAGTTATGCAAAGCTTCAGCTCCAGCGATGCCTATTCATGCCCTTCTCCTCTTATCCAAGAGGACAACATCAATGTATTGTTGAGGTGGGTATATTTTTTCTACCTCAAACCCTTCAAAATAAAATCCTCTCCGACCAGGACTGAAGCACTGGGATGAGAGACAAAAACTTTGCTGATGATCTAAAATGATAAACCTCTTTTTGTTTGACCCATTCTAACCACAATCTCATTAATGTCATGTCCAATGTTAATTAGTTTTTCAAATATAAATCCAAAGACTTCAAGAATCTGGCTATAGACATTTCCTGTCCCCCAGTACTGTATCATTTCTTCCAAATGGTTCTCAATGGATTCAGCTACCACATTTTGCCAGGATGCAGGAAGATACTATCATTTGCGGTAGCTTTGGAATTAAGATCTATCCCAATGTTCCTCAAAAACATCAAAAATAATATTCAGAGAAGCTAGGGAAAGAGATTTTAAAATAGTTGTCCCCCCCCCAAAAAAAAAGATAAAAGGATTCCTCGGGTTATAGGAAACTCTGACAAGGAGAATCCTGGGCTTAATACAATAGTTACAGTTCAGGATTATTCTGAGCAAAATTTGCATTTTTTTCAGAACACAGTTTTTCTGAACAAGAAATAGAATTTTCAGAATGTAGAAATGTTATTTATAGATTATGTGCAGAATAATTCCAGAGCAATGAATAGTCCCACTTTCTCCCAGTGAGAAGAATATTTTCAATAAACAAACAAACAAACAAAAAGTATGTATAGAATAGTTAAAATACACCTATAATTCAGCCTTAGATGTTGATAAAAATTGATTTTCTTTACATTGGCAAAATAAAGAAGTTTATTGTATGCATATTCTGTGTTCATTGCACAATGTTTCACACCTTTTTTTCTCTATCTCATTCAACATAGTACAATATATTCTAACACAATATATGTTCTGTAAATGTATATGAAAATGTTCCTCCTATACCAGGAGAAAGCCAGCATACAAATATAATAAACAGACAAATAAATAAACTTCCTATCTTCTTGTGGTTACAGTGTACATGTTTGCTACTTAAACTTTGAGAATGTTCTCATAAAAGTCCTTCCTGCATCTGTCTGTTAGTATGGAAGCTTAGCATTCTCTAATTATGTCAGTCTGTAGTTTTTTTTCTTTTATGCTCACAAAAACTTCTCTTTTTATGAACCTTTGTATTTATGTTTTACATATTTATGTTTTAAAAGATTTTATTTAGTACGTGGTAAGTTCACAGATGTTTAAACCAGACTTGATCGTTCTACCTAATTTGTACTTCCCCCATTTTTATCTAGAAATATTAGCAGTGGTTCTCATTCTTCTTTGTTCTTTTCAACTGGATTTCCTTTAATCTGAATTGGTAAATTGCCTAATTCTTTCATTTCTATTACTTCAAAAAACAATCTTCCACATCTGTTGTATCTTTATGTTTTCATAGTATTTTTCTGTTCTAGTTTTGTACATTTTATTTAGTTGTTTGTGTGTGTGTGTTAGTTACCATTTATGTACCATCTTAAAATGATTATCTTTCAAAGATTGTGCTAGAGTAAATTTTTGCATTTGTTTCTAGCATACCTCGTGGGAAATTTTTTCTATAATTACATGTTGCTTCCCTCAAGAAATAAATTATTTTAAAAAAAATGTAGGAGAAGTAAATGCATATGTTAAAGTACAGCTATCACAAAAAAATAAAAAATAAAAAAAAATTACAGGCTGAAATCCAGCGTTTGGTCAGCATAACATAAATCCTTTTATTGTGTTAGCATTGATTGTGCTACATAATTGTCATGTTGAAGTACTACACTGTACAACTGAATGCACAACTGCATATCTATCTACTACATGCATGATGGTACTACATGCTCAATTCTATTTCTACAATTCTGAACTGAAAGTAGGTGTTCCTCATCATGCAAAAATATACACACATCTGTAGAAGGAATGATGCATTCATACAACACTATCAAGATTACAACCTTCATATTTTCCCCCTTTCAAGTAGTGATTAAACTGTTTTCAACAGGGAACAGAGTGCTCAGAATATATCAGGAATAGCAGGTTGCCAGAGTTAGGGGAGAGAGATGCCCTAGAAAGTAAAAAGAAAGGGAGGAAGACTCTTTTTCTTACTGTTCAGAATTAACTAAACATTATTTCTAATTGGTTTAAAAAATACACCAGAATTTTACAATCTTCAGGTATGTAGCGAGGCCAAACCTAACTTACAAAATTATACTTAGGTATTTTACAAAAGTAAGACTAGCAACAATAGGAAGTCATTACAAGTAACTCGGAAATTTTCACCCGAACTCTGTGGGTTCCAGTACAAACAGCAGTGTTCGGTGCTGAAGTCTGAGTTACATATAAAAAAAATTTGTAATACTTTAAAAATGTCAACCTTTCAATTCTTTGGGAGATGTAGATGTTACTGCAGTTTTCTAGCTCGGACTTGTGGGATACCAGATATCATTTTGATATCAGTAATTTGGCCTTCCTCACCTATTCCGCTCCACTTGCTGTGAGGTCCCCGGACAAGCTTGCATACAGGCACGGTCGCTAATCACTGTAATATTCCACACAAATACAGGCAGGCCAGAAATAGCCGTCCCACCGCTTCAGGTAACCTCAAGGCAAGTACCATATTATGTATGCATGCTACTTACAAAGAACTCCCTGCCCCGAACAGGCAGCTTGACGAACCAAATACTCAAGTGTCAAGCACTCTGCGTTTGCATACTGTCTACCCTACTGACAATTCGGACTTAACTCAATCATGCTAAATTCTGACCTTTCAGAGGCTTTGTCTCCAGCCTGAAACTCATTGTTTTCCCCCAAGTATGGACTAGCCTACGGCCACTTTTTCCCCTATAAGAACTCCTGTCTTTGAGAGCTTCCTCGGATCTCTCCCGACTTCCATACCACCTCGCTGCCGCTTTGCTTGGTGAGGCTTCCCCTCAGTCCCATGTACTGAGAACCTCCACATCCACGAACTCTATCTTCAGACTACCCGGACTCCAGGTGCAGTATTTCCCATACCAAAAATCTCCTCTCAAAATCCCTCTATCCAACTCTAACCTTGATTTCTCTAGTTATCTGTATGAGTGTGCTGCATACACTTGTTTGATCACGGGGCCCCCAGAAATCAGGGTAACACAGAGAATGACTTTTCATGAGGACAATACTCATTATTTTCAGAGAAAGTTAGTTTGCAAAACTGTCCACAATTTATTTTATACTCTTTTTGTAGTGTCAGATATATTTTGTCTGTCTGTAGAACTGCTTAACCTCTATAATAAGAAAAAAACCACCTTCCTATTGTATGGTTTGTGTTACAATCCTTAAAAAGGACATATTTGTCTTTTGCAGTTCATATTTAGTTTTCTTGATCTAAGCCAGTTTAAATTTAGGCAGACCAAAAAGTATATAAATTGCTAATTGCATAGCTGAACAAAGCACAACCAGTTATAAATCACCATTGATGCCTTCTGTTGCATCAAAAAATAGGTCAGTTTCATTATTTACTTTGTGCTCTTCTCTGCTGTGAAATTATACTGACAGAGAGCAAGTTAGGTTATGTAATATGACACTAAATCCTTATTCACTTAATTAAGCTTTGCGGCTCAAAGGGTTTTCATGTATGAGAGATTTTGTTTGAAAGATTTTGTCTGGTATGTATAGCTTTCTGTATTAAACACTGGAGTTCTTATGAGGGAAATATGATGGTCTGAGTGAGGAAACAACAGCTCTGTTTATAATACCAGACATTGTCCACAATTTAAGTATGTCTTAAGATGCACTGTGTGTATGTAAGCAAGATTGGGTGGGTATTTTAGGCTCTTGATTCTTCTTTCTTCTTTACTTTGCACATCTTTTGTCTTTTATCTTTTATTACTTCTCATTATTTTGGTATATGTTATTGTTATTGTTACTGTTGTTATTATCAATGTTTTTTCTTTCTCTTTCTCTCACTTTTTTTGTATGTATTAAACTAATAAATATTATTTATTATTATAATACCAGACATATTCAAAGGTGGATTTTTCCATTGTTGCTCCCTGCTAAAGGACTGTTCTTCTCTGTGAGGCATATCTTTATCCAATACTATTATCTTTCCAGTGTAAAGTTAAGTCATTCTTCTGTTCCCTGACATTCAATGGGATACGACTATCTGTTGGTTTTAAAAACAGCAACAAGTCAATAGATTTGTCTTAAAATTTATTATTCTTGGGAAGAGGTAAAGTTTTTTATTATAAAAATATTTGTTTTATTATTCTTGTCCTCAACTTCTGTTCATATAATAAAGAGAAAAACTGTCTAATAAATTTCAGTCTAAATAAACAAAACTAAGTTTCTGCCTGCTTGTTTCTACATCATACAAAAGTGACTGGACATATTTTCTCTAGATTTAGAGAGTATATTTAGGATGGTCTGACTGAAAATATAGGCTATGTAAAATAGATTTAATTAAATTGTGGGGGAAGGCTGGGGGCACATGTAGTGAATTTTAGACATAGCCTCTTTTTGGTTCAAGTGGGCCATGCAAAAGAAAAAAGAGAGAGAGAGAGAGAGCATGAGTATGAGAAAGAATTTTTGCTGATTTGCTTAATGGTTAGAGATAGATGATACACTGACTTTCAAAATCAAGCTCAGTGGGAAGCTACACTGACAGTGCATGTGACTTTGTAATTTTTTTAAAAAAACAACAACACAATTTCATAACTTTTAGAAGACCTTAGGACTCATCCTGTTAGCAAACTATCTGTCAGGGTGGGGAGCAGAAATGCATTTATTTGAATAAAGATTAATCCTTGTCCATGGGGACATTTTTTTCTCAATTTTCATTTTTTTTATCATATTTGGTATAGTCTGGGTTAAAAATATAGGCCAAGTAGTGTACCCCAAATTTATTTGTGAGCTCTAGTAGGCATTCCAATCCCTCCACTCATTCACACAGTATACCACAGTTTTGACATAATTATATGACTCAACTCAACTGAACTTAAGATTTTTTTTGGCTGTTTATTACCACAGTCACATGTAAATGCTTAATGGATTTTCATCAAATTTGGATAGGATGTTCGGTATTGGTAAAAATAGCATATAGGTGTATGGCACAGGGGAAATTCTCTTGGTAGCAGCTTTGACAACCCCTCCTTTTTTTTTCATACCAAGTATTATATACATGTTCCCTTAAGAACAACTGAAACCAATGCACACCGTGAGGAACATTTCAGAACATATAGGAAGCTATCTTCAAGAGCAATTGAAGCTGAATGATCATTCATGATGATTTTTCTCAAGCAATGTTGGGCACAGCCACAGATTATAATAACATTTATTAAGTTTGACTTCCAGCAGGTTAGTAGGTGGAAACTCCTGGCTCAACTCAGCAACAAGGAAGCCTTTTGTTGAAAAGTACTGGCCAGAGGGATCTCTGGATGGAGAAACTTCCGTAGGATTAAAAGGGAGAGCATAGGATCACCCAATCATATCCAGAATTACAATTCCTTGCATATACTTTTGAGTAAACACATGAGTAGAGAGACTGAGGGAGTGACATCTTTTGTTCTTGCTTTGAAATGCAACTGTTGCAGTCTAACGATCTCACAACCCCATACCAGCAACTTTCTTTTCTTTTTTTAAGAGAATTCTTCAAACCTTTTGAGTTACGAAACTGAAGAATTCTTCTGATTAAAACATAAAGGGAAATTACAGCTCGCAGGGTGGGGGGAGAGTAGAAGGCTTATCTGAAACTGAGAGGTAATCAATCTACTTTGATGGTTGAATGAAACCAAATTCATTCAGTCTGTATGAATGAAGGGAGTGAGAGAAATATGATTTTAAAAGGGTTATGTTTGAGGACAAGTGTCCTAAAGTAGTAAAAGGCAGGGCAAGGAATCCAAATGGGGAGAGACATTGAAGTCGAAGGATGGAATGCTTACAAGGGAAGAGAGGAACTAAAAGAGCCGCTAAATTTAGATTTGGCTGAAACTAAGTTATGAAATGGTTACGGATATAAGACAACAGGATTTGGTTAATAAATGCTCTGAAGGATTCTACAATATAAAATGATACAGAAATATGTTATATAACATGTAATAGATCTACAGGTTTAACTAGCGAAAATATGTAATCAAATCAGCAAGTAGCACTTAGTATTAATGTCATTTCTCATGTAAAGGTAATATGGAATGGAATGGAATGGAATGGAATGGAATATTGAAATTCTACGCTAGATATGTTAACTTTTGGTAGAATAAATTTTTGTTTGTGTGTTTGTTTGGAAAGCATGAACTAGGGAAGAAGAAGAAGAGAAATGTTGGATATTATCTTTGAGATGCTTGAATCAAGTTGATTGTTATAATTCAAAAGATGAATGGAAGTTTAATTGTTCTCTTTCTTCTACTTTTTCTTTTCTAATTCATAATATTATAATTTCATAGTGTTTTTTTATTTTCTCTTATGTTTCTGTATCTGTAGAATTTTAGTGGTTTTAGAAATTATTAATAAAAATTTCTTTAAAAATATATAAATTAGTAGCTGTAGTCTTGCAAACACTCAGTCCAGAGGTTTGACTTTGGGTGTTCATGTGGAGCCCAAAAGGGACTTGAAGGCTTATCTTCACCACCTCATGCTCCAAGGATTGCTGTCTCTAAGCATGACATTTCCATTTAACTATTGTGGCTGGTATGAGTTATGCTCAGCCCATTTCCCATCACAACTCATATAGATGCTGAGGAAACTGAAAAACAGCAAGAAAAACTGAAGTTGCTCATTTGAAGGATAAGTGGACAGGAAGGAAATTGGCAGCATGTGAAAACTGAGGCCTTAGATATTTGTTGAAAACAAAGTTCTGGAAATCACAATGCTCTGAGCAGCAGTTTAGAAATGAAGATAAATACTTGTGTCTAGCTTTTCACACCTGGAAATTCCTGTATTGCCTGATGCCAAGACTCTAAGCTTCAAGCAAGGCACCCTAATGAGAATGCACGCTGTGACAATCTGCTAGGTAAGCTACTATATGCAGAGCAATTTCATTATTTTTAATGTATGTGCACTGCCTATGAATACTGAAGGATCCCTTTTACTCCTAACTCATCAAATTCCTATAAAGAACTACTCAAAAAAGCAACAAAGAGAAACTCTGAAGGACAGGGACTTTTGAGCTTTCTGTGTTTTATACAAATTACCCAGAGTAATTGAATTTGATGATAAGCATCAGAAACAGCCTGGTTTTGTTTTGTTTTTTTCAAATCCTTCATATTGCTAAGTCTTTTTCTTCCAAAGGAAATTTACATTAAGAATTTTGTCTATTCACCTTTCCTATTTCAAACTTTTGGTGAGTAATCTGTTAATTTCTTAACAAAGCATATTTGTGACATAGCTGTAGGGTATTAGAAATAACTAAAGCTGCAAGCATAGGAGCACTCCAGTTCCTGAGATTTTAGGGCCAAATTCTGAATCCCAAGGCTGTTCACTCTACACAATTATAGTCCTAATATTCCTCTTTAACTGCCATGATTTGATCCTGGAAAGGAATCCTAGAACATACAATTTAGAGAAGGGAATTTAGAATTTTCAGACAGTGAGCTCTGGTATGTCAGCAAACTCCAACACCCAGAATTCCCTGAAGTGGGACTATGACAATTGAACTGGAATAATTGCACAAAAATATTTTAGTGTGAATGGGGTGCTAGAGACAGCATCAAGTGATGTCACCAATCTGGGATCTGGTAATATTATTAAACATTAAACCTCAGCACAACCCATGTCACACTTTAAAAAAAAAATAGGTCTGAGAAATGAGAAATTGCTCTAAATCTTGTTGTTAGTCTCAACTGAAGTAGACCTGATCAATGAACAAGATTTACCTACATGCTGATTTACTAGTCAACAGTTAACTCAACAGGTCTAGATTAATTGAAGTTCAGGTCATTATTAGTCTGGTTGGAAATTAAGTTTTCCAGTCGTGTTAAACAGGAAAACAAAACAAACAAACAAACAAAAAATTCGCAATGTCTACAAAAGCAACAAACTTTATTCAAGCCTGATTTTAACTACATCTGAAAGCAGTGTTTTACAGGATGACGCATTTCCAAGTATAAAGATAGGTGTCCCTCCCTCCCTCTTTTTCCCTGTTTTGCTTTTTTGCTTTTTGCTTTTATAATCAGATTGTGGAATCCTTCCTCCTTAAAATAATTATGGTCATAACTGTCAAAACATGGAGATCCTGGCCAAGCCAGGGCTATTACAATTCAGGTCTGCTTTAAATTCTCTTTTCCTAGGGAAGCAGCACCTTTCTATATATTTTCCACCCCCAGCTCCCTCTCCACATTTGTATCTCTCTACTACTTTCCCTAAATCCAGACACTTTATGGAGACTGGTCTTTACAAAAATACAGCTTTCTTATTGAACAAATTGTCACGGGAAAAGGTAACTGGAAAATTAAAGATTAACAAACAGCAAAACACTTTTAACTCTAAACCAACAAACACTTCCTCAACTCTCTAACTATCTTTGACATTCTCTCTCCTCAACCTCTCGGATGGATATCTCTAAACCCTGTTTCAGTTATTTTTCTCTGTTAGGCTCACTACCCTCACCTAGCCCCTCCCTCTGGCTAGTCTGGGTTCCATAGTCAACAACCAATCAATTTAAATCCTCTTGGTTTTTAAGGCAGCTCTGTTGCTACACCCTTTCAGGTTTGTCACAATAATCATAACTATTTTTCTAATGATAATCAAATATACTAAATAAGGCAGAAGATAATGATGGGGTTAATGAAGTTGTGGTGGTAGTGGTGATGATGATGATGATGATGATGATGATGATAGTGATGAT
This sequence comes from Iguana delicatissima, assembly GCA_948472985.1. Taxonomy (NCBI): domain Eukaryota; kingdom Metazoa; phylum Chordata; class Lepidosauria; order Squamata; family Iguanidae; genus Iguana; species Iguana delicatissima. The sequence goes on along the minus strand of CAOKZL010001554.1, from coordinate 18,762 downwards.
GGTGATGACAGACCAACAGGGCAATAGAGACCATGAGGACAATCCTATCTATGCACTTTTATTCAGAAGAAAGTGATATTGAGTTTCATGGGACTTTCAAGTAGAGAATGCTGAGAATATCACATATCCTACTTATGGTTTCCCAACATTTGAGGGAGACAAGATGGAGAGACTGTATTCCTGGATACTTCTAAGTCTCTGGAAGTATTGAGACATTCCAATTCTTTTTTATTTTGATTTTAACTGCATACTGATGGTTTTGCATCCAAATTCTTTCTTCAAATATCCCATGTTTCCCTCCTCCCCCTCCCTTGTGTTCTTTCTCCTCCCCTTCCCACTGATTATGTCATATATAAAATTAGGTAACATTTCAGAAATTGCTAGGGATGGGATGAATCCAGAATTTTCTGAATCTGAATCTGAATCTGGATCTGAAGCCCTAGAAGGTTCTGGGAATCCATGAATCTCACAAATCTTGAATCTTTCGAATCCTTTTTTTAAAAAGAATTTAAAAAGCAAGTGAAAGAAGGATGATCTTGGGATGCACTCTCTCAGCCTGAGCAAAAGCCTAGGCAAAGCCAAACCTCCCTCTGAAAAAATCTGGCCAAGACAATTGTCATAGTTTTGCCTCAGGATCTCCCCAGATTGAAAATGACATGAACACCCTTTCTACACGGGTGGAAAATGTGGATTAATCCCACATTTCCCTTCCTATGTAAACAGGGCCACATACTACTGTAGAGATATAATACAAGTCAAAACTGGCTTTTCTTTGCATAGCTCCTTCTGGCATCCTGGGGTTTGTAGTTTGATGATGCACCAGCACACATTGGCAGAGAAGGTTGTGACACCTTGTAAAACTGCAAACCCCAGAATTTGTCTGAAAGAGGTTTGCAAGGGAGCGATGCAAAGGAATGTTTCAGCTGTCCCGAAATCTCAAAACCTCACCTATTTACTATTTTCCCTTGTACGTATGGCCTCCCAGGTTTTCAGGCATCATGATCTCCCTGGTTCTCAGGCATCCTGGTCTTCCTAGTTTTCAGGCATCCCAGTCTCCAACAATCTATTTAGTTGGTGGATTTGAAAGATTTGGTTTCACTATTTTGGCACAGGGATTTGGATATCTCGAACCCTTACCCACGATTTGAGGATTCAAGGATTCGGTTGGCCCATCCCTAGAAATTGCATTTCACCAATCTTCACTGACACCTTTTTAATTATTATTCTGGAATTATAATCAAAGTGTTAAAGAGCTTTAGCAATATTACACTATTTAAGCATTGGGATCATTTTGTTTTATTGATACTTTTCCTTATTCCTATTCTTTATTTCTGTTGAATCTTTTGTCCCAGGAACAGTTGCTATTTTTCTTGGTGGTGGTCTTCTTAACTACTCTGGGATAACAGGAACACACTGCCATGAAGAGGTACCATACTTCATTTTGGGAAATGCTAGCTTAATTGTTGGTAATGATAAAGATAAAAAAGCCATTTCTAATACAAAATTACAGAGGAGAGGTATTTCCTGGCCAGTAGCACTGAAATATGTGCTAGGATTGCATAACTTGACAAACTAGTTACAAGAAGGAGCCTGTTCGTGTCATCTATATTTATTCATTTTTATTTAACTGGGGGATCCAAATGTATTCAGAGGTTTCCCAGCCATTACATGCCCACATTATGTCTACCTATATCTGAAGAATGCCCTAAATCAGTCTAATTCATTAACCTTCACAATGACTTAGTGGGTTATGAACATACTAATGTGGCTGTGAGAAAGGACACATCAGCAGAGTAGCCTGTACTACATTCATACTTGTTTCCCTCCATAAGAGCCACAGTTTATTTTTGGTCACATGTATGCCCATGATCACATGGCGAAAGAAACATAAACCAGTCTTGAATATACATTGAAAAATGATTTTCATTGTTGAAGCCACACATTTTCCAGCCACCACAACCATGGATGAGAATCACTGAGAGTATTCACATGCCCCCTTTATTTTATGTGAGAAAGATGGTTACATAAAGAGACCAGTAATTTACTTGTTGCATGTCACTTTCCTTTGTTATTTATATCACTCATTCACTTCTCAACACAAATCAAAAGAAACCCCTCTCCCTACCCGGATTTAATATATCGGCATTGCACTAAACCACCATAGCAAATTAAAAGCATCCATCTGGAATACCTAGGCACTGACCACAGCTTCTCCTCTAGAGAATAATGCATATGAAAATTAGGCTGTGAATTATGTACAAACACAGACAGATAGACATGTTAATAAAGCTGAAACATGTGAATATCTTATCGTTTTTTCACTTACCGGTGAGGCGAGGGGATGAGCCCCAAGGGGCTCTCGCTTCTGGCTCCAAGTGCCCGGCACAGGTCGGGCGTGACCCGCTCCAGGGACAGCGTCAGGTGGGGAGTTTGACTTGGGTGGTACACCTGTCAAACCATAATGCAGGTGTCCTAAGGCGAGCTCAGGGAGGACAAACACCTCCCGGGGAGCAGAAGGGCAAAAGCTCGCTTGATCTTGATTTTCAGTATGAATACAGACCATGAAAGAGGAGCCTCACAATCCTTCTGATTTTTTGGGTTTTAAGCAGGAGGTGTCAGAAAAGTTACCACAGGGATAACTGGCTTGCGGCGGCCAAGTGTTCATAGTGATGTCACTTTTTGATCCTTTGATGTCGGCTCTTCCTATCATTGTGAAGCAGAATTCATCAAGCGCTGGATTGTTCATCCACTAATAGGGAACATGAGCTGCTAGCTTAATTGAAACTGATCTGAATGAGAATAAAATAATCTTGGTAAATGCTGGGAGTTTGCTGGGAATACTTCAGATTATGGAAAATGTCATATAGATTTTTTAAAAAAAATAGAGAAGGACAGTAACCATACCAGGAAATTTCTGTTGTTTTTTTTATCCAGTCCATCCAGATGTAGTGAGAGGGAGAGGTGTGAGTAATGCTGTCTCCTTCTTTCAAGTAGGTGGTGGAACCCTTTCCCCTTGAGATCATCTAGCTGCCACCACCTATTGATTTTGTACCCCCCATCATGTGGTAACTCAGTAGGAAGCTACTGGGGAAGGAATCTCTAAACTGCAGAGGCTTTCCTCTCCTATCCTCTGTGGGAAAAGGGAATTCGATCTGCACACACAAACTAGCAAGACACATGGAAAAAGAGAGAGCATGAACAGAGAGGCTTTCTATAAGGAAAGTTTTTTCTTCTAAACTGGCAAACACAATAAGAAAAAATAACCCATTCATAAAGGTTCCTCCCTTCAGGCATTGCTTAGCAGTTACAAAGTTACGGGTAAGCCTAGATCATTTCAACCCAAGGTTTAAAAGAAACTAAGTCCCTAACCCAGTGGTTCTCAACCTGCGGGTCCCCAGATGTTTTTGGACTTCAGCTCCCAGAAGCCCTGAGCATTGACCATAGTGGCTGGGGATTCTGGGAGCTGAAGTCCACAAACATCTGGGGACCCACAGGTTGAGAACCACTGCCCTAACCTGACTAGTTAAAACATTCCTGTTCAACTCACATTACTATCTGGATACTGGGATGGTGCTGGGAGGAACACAGGAGTCTGGACAAGGCTTGCCCAGCCTGCAATCAGTCCTTTGTCATTGACTGTTGTCCCTGTTGTCTCCCTCACCTTGTGGTCTTTTTTAGAACATTTTGTCTGAAGTGTCTGGAAGCTTCTCAGCTTGTTACCTTGCTCCCCATCTGGTCTTGCTGACTGGGTAATTGTCTCTCATGATCTCTGATGTCCTTCTGTAACTCTGGCCCCAATAAATGTAATTTAAAGCCCATACCTCATTAATCCCTTGTTTACCTGGAGAGCAAATTATCCCCCTTCAGCTGCCTTGTCTGGATTCGGGAAAAGCCCATTATCACAGGATGGAAAGAGAAAGATGATGATGTGTGTAGCTGGGAGAACTGAGGAGAAAAGGAGAAAAAGGACAAGGCATAAAGAGAAGGAGAGATTTAACAGAAAGAGAGAGAGAAAAGAAGAGCATGATTAGCTAGAAGCTGTGGACAGGGGGTAGGAGAAGGACAAAAATATGAGAAAGAAAAAATAGAATGTTTTTAGCAAGGACTTACATAAAGAAGAGAAAAAGTTTTTCTTTTTTTTTCTTTTTCTATTTTAAGGATAAAGAAAAGTGAGAAGATTAATAATGTGCAAGAGTTGTGTGGGAGAGAGGGGAGATGAAGTGAGGAAAAAAAGGGGGGGGATTAGCCAGGAGTTGCAGAATGGAAGAGGAGAAAGAGGACAGGAAGGAGACAGAAGAATGAAATAAAGAATTGGGGAAAAAAAGGCTGACCTTAACTGGAGAAGAAAGCTATTTTTACTATACATTTTACTAACAATGTAGTGCCTGTTTATGTCTTTAGTCTGAGCAAGAAAACTGTGGTCCTTTCTGTATTACAACAGTGTCCTGACATGGGGACACGGGAGAAGTGGGAGGGCAATGACACTTCCACATGATGTCACTGGGGTCCTGTACTTCTTGCATCATCAGCTGGCGTGATCAGCTTTCCAATGGCCATGCAGAAGGGCTGGAAACACAATTTACACATTTTCTCCCCTACTGCAGCATGGGAAGAAGGCTGGCTACAGTTTGGAAGGACAGAGCATGTCCCTCATGCTCCCTTCTGCAGGCAGCTGGTCATGTGCAAAGAGGAGTGTTGGGAGCACACTTCCATCCCAGCAGAAACACTGTCAGGATTGTGACTGGATGACATGGGAGAGCATTGCTATGAGGAAAAAATTGTATTGCAGCTTTAGCCATCACAGTCAAGTTAGTAGAAGCGGGAACAAAATTGGGAAACAAAGGTATTTTCAAGACTTTTAATTCAGTGTCCACTAAAGGTGGCTCCATGATTTCACTGACCATTTCCTTCTTGTACCTGAATTTGAGAGTATAAAATGTTTTTCAGAAACTTTCAAGAAGCTTTATATCAGACACAATGTTAAGCATGTAGAAGAAGAGAAATTTGAATACCAAATATTTTCATTGTTTGTGAACTGAAAACTTATGGCCAGACACCAGTTTAATTGTCCTTATTTTAGTGACAGATAAAATGTCTTTATGGAATGAGCTAACCAGAGAAAAAAGATCTATTGAATTCCAAACTCTCTTTTTGAACTGTTTGAGTGAAAAACATAAGAACAAATTGCTTTTCTATGTTCAAAGCGTCCGTCTTCAAATTACTGCACAGTTGAGACTGTCATTAATCAGTGTAACTAGATAGCTTGTCATGTTTTATTACTTAAACCATCTGCAATAAATGTCACTCCATTCAACTGTAACATCAAAGTTTTATCTGCTGCATTTTAAAGGATGCTGTACCTTTAAATAATGAGAAGCAAGCACATGAAAAAGATACCAATTCATGGAAGACATTTGTGTTATGTGCTGATCAGTAACAATCACCAAATGTGGCTACGGTGGTTGCTTTGTATCTAATTCTTCACTAATAAGTGTGAACTCATAGATGGATCAGAATGATTGAAATGTTAATTCCAAACATGATCCTGTCACATCACACTGGAATTTAATTTCAGGAAGGATTATACATGGATTAACTGTCCCATTAAAAAGCCCAATCCCAACTTTATGTGTATTATCTACCTAGTATGAGGTTGGATTTCTTCATTAGTATTAAATGTGATATATTATGAGATATAGATATTAGACACATCACATTTAAATATCATTCAAACACATCTCCATTGGTTAAAGGGATTTCAAATAAACTTTTTATTAATTGAAAGAACTAAACAATACAGAGAGAAAAAATAAATATGTAGCTTAGACACCTCATGTAGTTTTATTTGTTATGACAAATACCACAGTTGTTTTGAAATTAAAAGTATGAATAGGCATTTTATTGAAAAGTATCCATTTACAAGATCAGGAAAAGCTAATACTAAGTACTTTCTTGGGAAAAAGAACAAAAACAACAACAACACTATTATGATGTTAGTTCAGTTCAGACCATCTGGATGAATACTCAACACAAGTATAGGTGAGCATCTGCTGATAGAGATGGAGATAGAAATCTTGTCTTTGAGTTCCAAGCTAAATGGGATGCTGGCAGTTCTTGCAGTAAACATTTGTATCTCCAGTTCTGGGCAGTTCCCATCCCTCAAGTTATTTCTTGGTTATTCACTGCAGGAATGACATATAAACAACACTAACAATTGTGAAGGAAAAAAAATGCACTTCCTCTTTGTTTCAGTTTTGCTATAACATCAAACACACATTTGCCTTTCATTTGTCCCACCAATGGTACCATCTTTTCTTGGTGGTGGGATTTTGTGCTCCTCTGAAGCAAGAAGCAATTCTGATGGCAGCATTTGCTGGTAGGGTCTTCCATGTCAGGCAGGCTTTTGCTGAGGAGCCAGACTAAATGTGCCAAACAGCTACTGGGGAGCAGCAGCAGTCAGGGGTAACACCAGCAGAGGATCTCTCAGAGACAATGGCAGTGGCACCATAGCTTAGTACTACACAGAAAGAGTTATGGTAAACCTCCTTTTGAAGATCATTTACCAGGAAAGCCCTATAGTGAGACAATCCAAAATGAAACAAGAGCTACTGACAGAATACAAGAATCCCATGTTGGATGGCACTTAACGAGCTACTGAGGAAGAACAGAGGGCGTATACAAATAATGCCTTAGCTAATGATACAACTGGACTCAAGTTGAAAGGACATTCAGCTGTTAATGTTTTCAGAGACAAAGAGAAAGTCCAGAGCTTCACAATGCATAGGAACATGGAATGGTAGAAGCACGAATCAAGAAAAGTGAGACATAGTAAAACAAGAAATGGAACATATAAACATTGGAATACTTGGGGTGAGTGAGCTAAAGTGGACAGGAATTGGAAACACTGAATATACATTCCAATCCCCAAGAAAGGGGACACCAGGGATTGCAGTTACCGTAGGATCATTGCATTAATTTCCCATGCAAACAAAGGCCCTTTCTGCATGTGGAAACTGTGCAAAAACGGGACTCATAGGACTTCTTCAGCATCTGGTCGAGTCTGTTGGGACGAGGAGCAGTGCGAGCTTGTCACTCTGCACTGCTCTGGCATCCAAAATGGCAGCTTCTGGTTGGTGGAGGCTCTCCACCAACCGGAGAAGCTCGCCAGCCTAAAGCCCACCCCCAGCAGATCTGCAGGAATGCACTAGAGCAGTGGTTCTCAACCTGTGGGTCCCCAGATGTTTGTGGACTTCAGCTCCCAGAAGCCCCACCCACTATGGTCAATGCTCAGGGCTTCTGGGAGCTGAAGTCCACAAACATCTGGGGACCCACAGGTTGAGAACCACTGCACTAGTGCGAGTCTGCACCAGAGCGCGACGATGGAGCAACATGGAGTTGTGCACTCCATGCTTTTTAAAAACCTCTAAAAAGAGTTTTTTTAAAAATGCACCGCACGACCAGTTCCAGTCGCTCCGGAAAGGACTGAGGTGCGGAACTGCAAAAAGTAGTCTGCCCCAGTCCACTCTAAAGTGCCAAAGACCTCCGTTGGAGGTCACTCTGCACCGTTTTAATAGCCCGGTGTGGAAAGGGCCAAAGTGATAATCGAAATTTTACAACAAAGACTTCTACCATATATGGAGGACAAAATGACAGATGTCCAAGCTGAGATTAGAAAAGGCACTGGGGATCATATTGAAAACATATATTGAATAATGGAATGCACCAAATAATTTCAAAAGAAAATCAGCCTATGATTTATATATTATAGAAAAGCCTTTGCTTGTGCAGATCATGAAAAACTATGCATTACTCCTAAAGAAATGGGTGTGCCACAACATTTGACTGTCCTGATGTTTGACTTCTATGCAGGACAAGAGACTACACTTAGGACAGAATACAGAAAAAGTGAATAGATTTCAGTTGGCAAAAGGGTCAGGTAAGGGTGCATTTTATCACCTTATGTATTTAACTTGCACACTGAACATATCATATGTAACACAGGATTAGACTTGGAGGCATGCAGTTGAACATTAAGAAAATAAATAATGACCACAGATGATTTACATAACTTTAAAGCAGATAAAGAAGACTTTGAAATATTTCAAGATTTTCCATGCCTTGGCTCAGTCATTAGTCAGAATGGAAATTTCAGACAAGAAATCAGAAGACGACAAGGGTCGTTTCTGCATGACATCACTATAACACTATAGCAGCTGGTTGTCAGCAGTACAGGAGCTGTTCTTCCACATGACATTGTTGCTATTAAGCTGCTATCCCACCCCCAAGCATCACCAAACCACTCTATTCTATTTGCATTAAAAAATTTGTTAAGAACCTATTGTAGCGCTTCAATCCTGTCTGCCATTGTAGTGCGGTAGCATTATAGTGCTTGATTCAGCTTCCTGTTATGGTTGGTTGGGCCGTGGGTGTGCCCAGTTTGTCCCTCCCTCTGCGGTTCCCATGGTGTTGCAAGTTTGGAATCTATCATCTTTCTGTGCTTATTTTAAAATTCTTCTTTGTGTTATAACTTTTTTCAAAAAAAATAAAATTTCAAACATTATAGCATTACAACACAACACAACACTGTTGTGCTAGTACAACTTTCAAGGAAAAACAAAACAAAATCACCCAATCAGGGGTAGCAGGGCAGGGTGAAGGCAGAAAAAGGGATTGGTCAAGGAGGCTGTAGTGCTGAGGAACCTGTGGCAATGCCAGTACCCATCGGCTTAAGGTGGAAGGGTTGTGTGACATGCCGTGGTGCCATTGTAACAACATAATGCATTAACATCATATAGTGCAGAAATGGCCTAGGACTTAGAAGAGCAGTCATAAAGGAACTAGACAAGATCCTGAAGTATAAAGATATGTAATTAAATACTGAAGTTAGGATTGTCCATGCCATCGTATACTGTAGACTGCTAAAAAGCCAGATGAATGGATTCTAGAGAAAATTAAGCCTGAATTCTCCTCAGAAGCCAAGATGACTAATAAAGGCTATGTACTTATACATAGAAGATATGACTCAGAAGAAAAGACAATAATGCCTGGCAAAGTGGAAGGAAATAGGAAAAGAGGAAGAACACAGTACAGATGGACAGACTCAACCAAGGAACTCACGTCTCCGAATCTGCAAGACGTGAGGAGGACAGTTGATGATAGGGTGACTTAGAGATCTCTCATTCACAGGAATGCCATAATATTAAGTTAACTTGACAGCAGTTACAACAATTTCATTTGTAATTAATGCCTGAGTTGGTCTGTTCAGCTGACTTCTTTTCTTTTCTTTTCTTTTCTTTTCTTTTCTTTTCTTTTCTTTTCTTTTCTTTTCTTTTCTTTTCTTTCTTTCAAAATTTTAATAATTAACGTAAGTACAATTTAAAAGTGGGAACTTAAAAAGTAGAAGGTCACCTGGGTTTCTGAACTTCCCTTGCTTTCTCAAATGGGTCATTTCACAACAAATTGTCATTTTTGTCTTTTCCCCTTCCAGACATATTCCAATCCCAGGAGTGAACACAGTGTCAATGAGAGTGATTCTATTGCCTGTGGTGAAACTTTGAAACTTGCAAAGGTTTGGAACTTGTCTTCTGCATATGAGTACTATTGATCTGAATGCTGAATTCACCCATTCCTCATGTGGCAAGCTAGTTATCATATTTTGTACTTTCAAAGAATGCAATGAGAGGGAAAAATAGACAGAGAGATATCCTATGACACATATATCAGCACTTGTGTGTATGCGTGTATGTGTGCATTTAAGAAAGAGAGGGTATAAGAAATAAAGTTGTAAAACTGATGAAATTATGGGTGCTTGCCAGTAAGCAGTCTTGATTTTGGCTTCTCCAATTTATGCAAAATTGTGCTTTAAACATGCAGAACAACAGGACAGAAACACACATCAGCACTGAACTCAATCTGGACACTTTCTAGCCATCAGCATTATTCCTATAATAATGTTCATACTTTAACATTGTTTTATCTTTATTTATTTATTTATGGGTGTTAGCTGCCTTGATTACTGTTTCAGGATGGCATTTCAGTTCACTGTTTCAGATGTTATGGCTGTCTTCATCCTTAGCGGTACTCCTATGGAGATAGAGATGGATATACACACCATTAAAACAAGACCAGCTCCCAAGTAGTTTATAAGCAAAATAAGAACAATGTATAACCACAGTGTCAATATTTCAATATTCATTCTTGTGCATTTTAATACGATCCTGTAAAATTTGAATCCTGAATGGAGAGAAAGGTGAGATATCAAACAAACAAACAACAAAATTTTGGATCTACCAATCTGAATGGCAGCCCACTAGTCCTGTTCTGTGACCATGAGATGCTTGAGATATTTGTAATCCTAAACAGGCAGCAAGAATGAGAGTTCTTGTTGACCAACATACACAGGCATTGATTTTTTGGTGGAGAGAGGGCTGGTCTGGCGGGGGCTCTGGGAATTGGGATCTGAAAAAAGAAATGTGATCATATAAGGATGGAATGGGGTGTTTGGCATTATTGGCTCCTGTGTTGTGCACATCTCCTTTAGCAGAACACTGCTGCTGATAACTTTAAAATTACTTCTGATTTCCTTCAGAATGTGAAATCAATGCCATTATGCATTTTATATATGCAGTCATATCAGCAAATTTCACTGAAATGGCTGCTATCTTCCAATCTCACAAATTACAGGGTTCCTGTGAACAAGACAGTGAGTGCATTGAATTCTGGGACATTTCTCCTGCTGAGAATCCCAGAATTTGTAGGTCACAAATAGAGTTGTCTTTCCAAGTGCAGGAAATAAAATGACAGGCTTGTGATTTCTGCCATACTGTATTGTTATTTTTGAAATTGCTAAAGGGTCTATTAAGAAATGTCAGACACAAAAATACTTTGCATTAAACAGAATTTTCTAAAGTGTCTAGCTTGACATACAGAATTCAAATGAGTTCCTCTGCAACAATAATTTCATTTCCTCTCTGCATTCTCTAACATACAAGAGGGACTATACCTTTATGTATATTTGTCATGATCTGCCAGACCAGAAGGAAGGTCAGGTCTTTGTCTTTTAGATGAACTACCACTGTAAAGCAACACATGACCCTTTGGGACTGAATAGAATAGACATTATTTATAACCTGCCCAGGACCAGTCAAGTGTGATTGCAGGACAAGAAGGAGAATAGTACGTCAAAGTACATTTTCCTGCCCCCATATAATTGTGAATCTACTGATGAAAGCTGTGTCTCCTGCAGTCAGATATGATGGAATTTTTTTATTCCACCAACTATTTTTCTCAAAGGCAGCTTTTCTTTTGCCATAGATGGACTCTGGAACACCATTTGGATGAAAGTTAAATATCACTGTGTTTCTGACAGAGATTTGCTAGTGAGGAAAATCATCATGTAGTACATCAAGATCTGCAACTTCCAAGACTAATACCAAACATTATAATAAACTTACATATTGATAGTGAATTCATATCTGGAGAATAATCCACTTGGCCCTCACAAGTGTAAAATGTTGCCTCCTTTGACAGACAGAAAAAACAACAACAACTGATAACACTTAGGCCTTTTCCACATTCCACTTGCAACTCACAATGATGGTTCTGCATGATGTTGTCATGATCCCGTCCTGATCTTATGGCCACCTGTCACAATTGCGATTTAAATCATTGACAGGTTTCTCCCATCAATGACACGTAATTGTGCAGTTCTCTTGCCTCCCTCTCACACTTATCTATCATGCAGAATGGCAGGAAGTGCAATGGCTGTGCTTCCTCCACAAGCGCAGCCTGGGAAAGTGCTGCACCGTGCTGTGCTGTGCAAGGGAGAGGTGGAGCTATCGCTCTTCCTTCGGTCCAGCAGGCAGTCATTGTGGAGGGGAGCATGACAGAAGCACTCCCCTCCTGAGAGAGGCTTTCTCTGAATCCCAGCGTGATGGCTTCAGAAGCAGGTAAGAGGAGGAAAGGGCCCTAAACACAAGCGAAAGATATTGAAATAGTGAAAGAGTTAAGAAAAAGAAAATGCATTTAATACTATTTCATAAATATTGTCACATCACTTAGTCCTGCCAAGTTTTAAAGCGCTCCCTCATATTTTAGGGGAAGAGAAAATGAACCATTGACTTGGGATACACATATGTAAAGAGACAAAACAACACTAACACATATAAATATAGTATAATTCAACTTTAACAAAGAAATATTATTTGCATTCATATTATTCATTGTCACAACGAAAGGACTTCATGAAAACTACAGTCTTCCTTCAGGTCTCTAAAATGTAAATCCTGTTTTTAGTCCTGACTAGAATAGGTCCATTGAAACAATATGTTTACATGTTGAGTAGCCATTCGAGTGATGATTCAAGAGGCCTACTATAGTTGGGCTGACCATTAGGATTCCAGCTTTAAAGTATTAAATTTTAAATGTTTTAATTATAGCTTTTCTAAATTAATATTTCCTTAATAGTGACAAAACATAAGTTATTAGGGGTTTCTGGAAATTACTTTCTTCCTTCCCTGTATTCCCCACGTGTCCCTTGAAGTGGATTGCTCCCTCTGCTTAGCCCTCTCTCCAGTTTTCTGTGTCAGTCTGTTTTCTGTGGCAGGTTTCTGAACATTGCAGAGCAAATTGTTGAAGGTGCATTCTGGCTGGAGATAGAGAGAATAGTCAGCCTCTCCTGGTTTTATGGCCAGAAATGCTGCCGTCAGTGGAAAGACCTCACTGGATCCTGGTCTTGGATTCTTTTGCTCCTTCCTTTCCAAAAACTTAAAAGTTGCAACTTCTTTTACTTTTAAAAAATGCAGCTTAACTGAAAATGAAGCCATTTTCCATATCTAACAGATCCTGCTTTTCTAGGTATTGACAGGGGAAAAAAGAAAGAACTTACTATGAAAATGAAAATGAAATGAAATGAAAAATAAAAGTCAATTTGGAAATGATTTGGATTGAAATTGAAACATGCTCTAAACCAGTGGTTCTCAACCTGTAGGTCCCCAGATGTTTGTGGACTTCAGCTCCCAGAAGCCCCAGCCACTATTGTCAATGCTCAGGGCTTCTGGGAACTGAAGTCCATGAACATCTGGGGACCCACAGGTTGAGAACCACTGCTCTAAACAAATGTTCACACTAGAAATGTCCTGCAGAAAATATCTCATAAGGTTTTAGCTCAAGAACTGTTTTTAAGAGAACTTTTCCTTATCAGTTTTGGCACTTAAATGGATCTTTCTCCACATCATATAAACAACATCAACTTATTCCCCCAAATAAATTTAACCTCTCCCCATGAGGGTACTATAATCCTCTATTTTTGACATCTTCAAAAAAAGATGAAAGAGTTCTGTGAACCAAGCAGAAGAAGCCACATTGAGAGGATACTTCTCAGCTCTAGACAGCCCTCTGCCTTTCAATGTACATCCTCAAACTGCTTTCTCTTGATGATTTTTTTTAAACAAACTACAACCACATACTATTCTCAAAGAAAGTTGAATGGCTTGTGAGACAAACCTACAGGACACTGTAAAAACTACACAATTTGAGCAGATCAGTGTATATTTCATCCAAGATGTTATCATTCTCCCATTTCCCCCTTTTCAAGTTAAAATACCTTGCCTCCACAGAAGCAAGATGAGTGTGAAAGGAATGAAGAAAATGAGTCTACACACCTTCAACATGTGTGAAAGCTGTGAAGCTGCTGACGAGAGAATGACAGGAGATTAATCTTACTTTATTGTAGCTAGCAGCAGGGAAGGTAAATAACAAAGTGTGCATCAAAGAAGCATAGAACAGCAGTTAGCAAAAGAATTGTGGGTACTTTGCACTACAATGAACCTGCCAATCACATACAAGAAGGTTATAGTAAAAAGCCTTACATTGCGCAGAATTTCTGCAGAATTATGATGTACAAGGTAATTTGTTTCTCCAATCAAAACTTTATTTGAGTCCAGACAAGATCTTATGTTAACAGAATATTAAGTACCCTTTTAGAAAGAGACTTGGATTTTCTCTGATAAATCAGTGTGCAGGCTGATTCAGGTGAAAACACTACCTTTCCAAAAGTTATAACCAATGGGGGAAGACCAGGAAAGATTTCCAAATCCATGCAGAACTGACACCAAAAATGACCTGTGTTCTTTCCCTACATTTCTGAAGATGACACAGAACAATGGGGAAAAACACAAGGCACTTTCACACCATTCAGTTACAGTCCTGTTCCTCTTTAACTTCCATGGCTGAATCCTATGGAATTCTGTGGTTTAGAGAGGCACTAGAGTCTCGGGCAGAGAATTCTAAATACCCCCTCCCCAAACAACAAACCTTGGGATTCCGTTGGATGTTTCAATTGAAGTTAAAGTGGAATAATAATGTTATAATTGTACAGTTGTGAAAGGGACCATGAAATGATGATGACAGGGATAGGTCTGCTTACAAGTTAAATAGAGATAGTGGAGACAACTGGTGTTAGTGAAACTGCTATTTTTGTTAGAAACCTATGTTGTGTCTTGACTACTTCTGATTTAATACTGTTGATGAAAACATTGGTTTTGAATTGATAATGTTACAGGTATTACAAAGACCCTGACATTACTTTACAACCTATCATTTTTCAGTGTGAAATATCTATATGAAACTAGATATCAAATTAACCTAATTCTGTTCCCTGACCAATGCTGCACTGTTGCTTGGGAACACCATTCACAGAGTGAAGGGAAAGAGGGAAAAATGTAAGTGACTTTATGTGCTATCCTGTAAGGCTCCAAGGTTGACTCAGCCTTCCATCCTTTCGCAGGTAGGTAAAATGAGTACCCAGCTTGTTGGGGGCAATTAGCTAAAAATACATTGTAAACCGCTTAGATAACACTCAGTTGATAAGCAGTATAGAAATAAATGCTATTGCTATTATATTGCTATTGCTATTACACAACACTCTGAAGAGGTGCCAAGGCCATTTAAACTTAACCTTTTCCTATGCAGCAGTTCCACTCCTATCCCCCTCCCCCAAGCAATTCTACCCAAGATTAGCTGGTTGTCCTAGGAGGCCAAGTAGGAATTTTTGGCTTATTTGTGCTTTGCACAGGTTTTTGCCTACTCTACACAGGTTAATCAGTGGTTGGCTTATGCAGAATTTGATGTTGTTCTGCTTGTAAGTAGATTAATTGGTCACAATTTGACAGAGATGTATTGGTGGAAGAGATTAGTGATAAGTTACTTTGCTCCTGGAGACTTCTTTTCAGAGATTGATCAGACCAGAGACCTGAATTCCAGGGCCATGAGACCCATGTGCAGGATATGACTGGTTCTTCATGCTTAACCAGCAACAGGTGCCTGGAGCTGTGAGGAACTGTGAGCAGAAGCTTCTTGGAAGACTTTCCTCCATACTTGATCATGTGGCTGGGGGAGAGAAATAAAAGAGTTACTATACCCATTTCTCTAGGCTAGAAGAATTTGCCCTAACTAAGCTTTAGGTCTTTAGCTTGGATAAAGTGCCTTCTCATATCAGTTCCCCTCTGTTGATTGTTCTCACTGGATTTAATAAATAGTGGCCCTAATTCTACAAAGCCCTTTCTCAGCCTACTTAATTCTTCTCTCTCTCTCTCGCTGCAATTTCCTAATTCTAAATTAAAAGTTGGTATAAGTCACCTTGAGTTGAAAATTAGTAGAAAGATGGGAGGGAGGGAGGGAGGGAGGGAGGGTGATGATGATTTGTTGATGATATGTTAAATCAGGACAGTTAGTGGGGGTATTGTGGGTGGAGTTGCCCCTCCTACTTCCCAACCATAGTTTCTGCAATATTCGTACATTCTTATGATACACCACCAACACTCCAGCTATTTCAATGTTGTCTAAATAGGCAGTACACCCAAAGATATTTGGTGAGGCCTAAAATGTTGAAGAACTTTCCATTATCACCCAAGGACATTTGGGACATTTTGATGCAAAAAATATTTTTCTGAGGATTATAGAAGGGGGGTGCTACCTTCCAAGGTCTCTTGGGGGCTTGATATGTTACTTAGCCTGAGTATATTTATCAGATTGTAAACTTGAGACAGTTTCTGCATTTGTAATTTTTGCATATAAGAAGGAATTTCAGTATGTGTTGCTTCTCACACAACCAGGTGACAAGCAACACCTCAAATTTCCACTTTTATATAACCATTAAAGTTACAGGAGCTCTCCCCAGTTTTTATTCTGGCAACTGCACCCCGATACCCACACTAACTGTCCCAATTTAACAGAAACAGTCCTGACTATTCCTCGGTCATCCCACATCTTCAGGTGTTTTAAAATATTCTAGTTTCTTTCTCTTCCTCCTCCTCCTCCTTTTCCTCTTTGTTCTCAGCTTACTTCAGTTGCCACAACTTGAGTTCAAAGTGCAAAAGTAATTTGCATTCTAATAATACTGCTGGAAGGGGAGAGGGGATAGAATCTTGCCATTCCCAGTAGGCTCAGGTAAAAGGAAACTGCCGCAACTTCTCCTAGTCTGTGCATCTTTCCTCATTAATAACTTTTGCTGTTTTGCTGTTTTTCAGTTTTCACCTGTGTAATACTGCATGGTATGTTCCAAAAGTTCCCTGCCTGTTTTATACTGCCATCAAAAGGAAAATTGATTAACCTTGTCATTTTTCTGTTTTTTTATCTGTTTGTTTTTAGTGGTTTTGTGTTGGAGAGTTACTTTCTTTGTTTGTTTTGGCTTAGGTATATTGCCTATTCAGCTCTCAAAAAGGTGAGCCCCAGGTAATACAAAGGAGAAAACAAGAAAACTGGTTGACAGCTGTAGCACTATGTAGGAAGGAGGGATGAATGAAGCAAGAAAGCAACAAGATAAACAGTTTCGGAAATTCTAAGTTTAGTTAACTTAAAAACTGCCTTTAAATTGGAGCCCTATCTGGCCAATCCATCTCTAAACTGACAGGTCAGATGCCATGGTATGTCAATGGAAAACCAAAAATGAAATGACTCTTCCTACAGTCACACACAAAAGACTGAAAAGTGAAATGAACACAATTAAAATAAACAGCAAATCTAATGAAATGTTATAAACAAATCAGAGAATTAAATGAAAATATTTTCTGTAGACTTCCTGGAAAGGGAACAGCAACCAGCACTCAGCCCTATGACATTTGAATTTTGAAAATGAGCTTCTCTCTCACACACACACTAACATTTGCAGTAAACATAAATATTTATTGTATACCTTTTTTTTAATAGAATTTTATTTGAAAACAATAAAACAAGACAACATTGACATTCATCCAAGCTTATCAGAAATCACATTCTTCAATCATCCATGACTTCCCCCCTAATAAGAAATACTTGTATCCAAAAGAAAAGGTACAACATATCTATCTGTTACATTTTCAATATTTTGCTCCTGGTTAGTTACCATTCATTCATTAAAAATCAATGTCAACCATCTTCATATCTCCCCAGAAATTTCTGAAATATATTATCACACATTCCCAGTCTTTGGTAAATTTTTCAAATTTATCTCCTCTTAACACATAAGTAAATCTGTCCATTTGTAGTATGTACGTTCCATATTCAAATGGAAAAAATCTTAGGGTTCCATTTTGAAATGTCTCCTGAACTCTGTTTGCTTACAATAATGAGTGACGATTTAGAAAAAAAAAGGCTGGTAAGTTAATATTTTATATGACAGCGACTGCCAGAATGTTGCTAGCCCAAAAATGGAAACAAAAAATGCTCCCATTTATTGTATATTTTTAAGAGTAATCTGTGTAAGGACTCTGATCTAACCAAATTAAACCAGATTCCTTAAAAAAAATCCAGCATAGCTTTAAACAAACAAACAATAAAAAGCAGAGGAGATTCTCACACAACATTGTTATACTTCAAATTCACTGTTAGTCCTGTCTTTGCTTCCATCATAAAATCCCATGGCTCACCCAGAGCAGTACTGTGATATATTGTTGTTGGGTCAATTGGAAATCAATTCTTTTCCTAACTGAAATATTCCATTAATGATTCCTTATCCCACTGTGATTTAGTAAATACTTTGTGTGTAAGTGTGTGATTCTGTGTTGCTGCAATATTGGAAATATAATGAGCAAGCGTGTGGTTTCATTGCTTATCCTTTGGGATTCCTTTGGATGTCCAGCATGGGAGCCCCAGACTACTTCTTGAATTTGGTGTGGGAGGATACTGACATTCCCAAGAGTTCCCAAAAGAAGCTCTGTGCATTCATTCTGTGGAATCCTCATTTTACACGATGTTTCCTTTAAAAATAGTTTTTTTTCTAAATAAACAAATAAGGGGAGTAGGACAATAGTGCAATTCTAATGTAATGCTACTAGGGATTAATTTCCAGAAGAACCATTAAGTTCAGGAAGGAAAAAAAAATAAGTTTAAAAAGTACATGAAGAGTAAATAATCAAAAGTTTAAAGACTAATATGCAAAAGCAGAATTGGAAAAGTGTTGGCTTGTGGCAAAAAAAAGCATGGAAAAAGATGTTGAAATTGGCATGGTGTGTATTCATCTTCCTAATCTAGGCGAGGACTGGGGATAGTTCCATTCTAGTGTCATTATATGATTCTGCAATTTCCCATTTGTGTAATTGTACAATTATGACTTTCCTTTATTTTTCTTTCTTTAGAAAAACACCTTTCATAGAACAGAAAACGAAGCTAATAGGGTGGTATTCTTAAATTACAGGTGTGAGAAAACAAACAGGGGAACTAATGTCATTGAAGCACAAATGCAGTGATGGTGTGAACATGTGCATTGCCATTCCATTACCTTTCTGG